>JAJONR010000184.1:0-412591 GCA_029582245.1 Solanum etuberosum
AAAAAAAATAAACTCAGACTAGGAAGTGTTTATCCTAGGAGAAAATAAAAAATAACGTCTCAGACTAGGAAGTGTTTATCCTAGGAGAAAGTAACCAAATCTCATTATGTAGGAGGGTCCTGCTAATCCCATTCTCCAGGAGGGTTATGCTAATCTAAATCTCATTATGTAGGAGGGTCCTGCTAATCCCATTATGTAGGAGGGTCCTGCTAAACTAAATCTCATAATGTAATAGGGTCATGCTAATCCCATTATCTAAGAGGGTCTTGCTAAACTAAGTCTCATTATGTAGGAGGGTCCTGCTAATCCCATTATGTCGGAGGGTTCTTCTAAACTAAATCTCATTATTTAGGAGGGTCCTGCTAAACTAAATCTCATTATTTAGGAGGGTCCTGCTAATCCCATTATGTTGGAGGATCCTGCTAATCTAATTTTCATTATGTAGGAGGGTCCTGCTAATCCCATTATGAGGAGGGTCCTGCTAATGTAAATCACATTATATAGGAGGGTCCTGCTAATCCCATTATGAGGAGGGTCCTGCTAATCCCATTATTTCAAAGGGTCCTACTAATCTAATCCCATTATGTAGGAGGCTCCTGCTAAACTAAATCTCATTATGTAGGAGGGTCCTGCTAATCCCATTATGAGGAGGGTCCTGCTAAACTAATCCCATTATGTAGGAGGGTCCTGCTAAACTAAATCACATTATGTAGGAGGGTCCTGCTAATCTAAATTTCATTATGTATGAGGGTCCTGCTAATCCCATTGTCCGGGAGGGTCCTGGTAATTTCATTATCCAGGAGGGTCCTGTTAGTCTAAATCCCATTATGAGGAGGGTCCTGCTAATCTAAATCTCATTACTCAAGAATATCTTACTAAATATAATCATCATTGGGAATCACCACAACATTTTTTTATTTTTAGCCAGTTTGTACCAGAAAATATTTTTTATGAGTCATTAACATGAATGAGAAATACTTGTACCAAAAAAAAAATGCAAGACAATATGTAATTAGGGTGTTTGTTCTCAAGAAATAAAAGATTACAAAGTGCTTGTTCCCTAAAGTACCTCTAGGGTGTTTGTTCCCAAAGGCCAAAATGCAACTAGGATGTTTGTTCCCTAGATATGAGAGATGATGCATCTTGGGTGTTTATTCCCTAAGGTCAAAATGCAAATATGATGTTTGTTCCCTAGTAATGAGAGTAATTTTTTTTAACAAATAAAAATATGCCTCGGTTTTTAAATTGAGAAACTTTGAAACTCTTTTTAATTTATCATTTTTTGATTTATTTAAAAAATGATTCAATTTCATTTCTTCAAGGATATCAAATTTTATTCTGTGAGACCGAGCCTTATTGTAAGACTGCCTAAGTATCTTGTATAGCAAGAATCAGGTCAAAGGTAGTTCATATAAACAAATAATTATTATTTATTTTTTGATTTTTTGATTTTTTTTTACAATACACCTCTTTTAAAAAAAATACTAGAGGAGAAAAGAAAAAAAAATTAATTCATGGTTGAGATTGTTTTGACTTGAGTTGGTACCAAAAATTAGTATTATACATATGAATCCCCTTCAACTACTTTCAGACAAATTTGAAGTCAACTTTGAGTAATCCCTATTGTTTCAAATGGTACCTCATACATACTTAAGTATTATTTACAAGATCAGTTCATCTTGCATAAATTAAGGGGTTAGAAATATTCATATCCTAATATTTCAAGTGCCCTCGCAACAAATGAAGACCTACTTCACACAATAGAAGTGTTTTGATCTTAGGACGTTTTAGAAGTCACTCACACTCGGAAAGATATTCAGTGCATGAGATTGAGATACCATATGTTTGGCCCTTATGTAAGTATCCACTAATGTGAGAACACCAAAAATGAGATCAAATAGGACTTGTCATTGGCTTGTAATGTAGGATATTCATTTGGGATAAAGAGACTATTTCCTTCTTAAAATTTGTACAATGATCTCAATATTTTTCATTTTGACATTTGACCTTTGTTTTCTTGAAAACTTCTCCTTATTTATTTTCTTCTTCCCTTTTCCCCATTTTCTCTCCTTTTCGGGGTTTTTTTTTTTCATTTTTCTTTGTAGCTTTTAATTGTCATTTTTTTGACTTATTTGACCTTTCACTTTGTTACCCAACTTAGGTCTTTGTCACTGTGTAGATAATTGATAGTGCACTCAAGGAGGTAGGACCAAAGTATAGTGTATTGATGCGCTCAAAATGATATAAGTTAAAATATGATTATTTAAATAAAAATGTTTCAGGCTCGAAATGGGAATTCTATGGATAACATGTCATTGGTAGGCTTGAAAGGCACAATCGAATCAAAGAAAGCCTATATTCCTTTCCCAAGTTAAATGTTGCTCAAAATTTCGTCTCAACCAACATTCGGGCCAAGATCTAAATCAACAAAGTCATTCCTCTGAATTTTATATCTAAAGCTCACCACACAATGCACATGAAACAATGAGGTTGAATTGTTTTAACCTTAACCTTAAGCAAGATGATTTCTCAAGTAGTAAATAAATATATTGAGAGGTACCAAAAGAATCTACGAGTCACAACAAAGTTTGTCTGTCTTGCCGAATAGTTTTACACTTTTCTTTTTTCTTATGCACACTCCTAAGTATGTTAGTACCAACCAAGTCAAGATTTGTTTTTCTCTTTTTTTTTAAAAAAAATTAAAATAAAATCCTTTTAAAGAAATAATATACTTGCAATTTTTTTTATTTTTTTTTTCTGCCCCAGTTTTGTAATGAGCACTTCTTTGATTTTTCCTTGGTTGGACCGAACCTCAAAATAAGGTAGCCTACGTATCTTCTTAAAGAAAGAATCAGGTTAAACGTAGTTCAAAAAGATTATAAACACAACATTATTTTTAATAAGAAATATATTTTTTTTGAAATTTTGAATAAGGATCACCGAACCCAAGGAGGGTTGTCTACGTATCTCATCGAGGTGAGAATCAGATGTGCGTAGTTCGTCCAGATTGGACAGTTAATTTTTTTTTTGTGTTATGGAAAATTGTCTAGACAAATATTTTCGAATTATTATGAAACCAAAATATTTTGAATTTTCTTTTTAAGAACTACAAATGAATATCAACATTTTTTCGTTTCCCAGATCACTATAAAATTGGTCAATATTGTGAAAAGTTTTAAAATAATATTATAAATAGCACATAGAATGCACATGTTGGTCAAAAAGAGGGACTCATGTCCTAGACTGACCCGATTCTTGTTTAGAGACTCACTAAGTCAACTGCAAATGATGCAAATAAGAGGAGTCTTTAAGGGGTAACCCTATCTATATTCTAGTTTTATTAGGTTCAGACCTGAAGAGGATAGGTATCTAGACTGGCTTAACCAAGTGGACAACTCGAGCCAGGGAGGGGCAACTTATCGATAGCAGCTCTATTCCGACATCATTGCTAGTCCAACCCCGCCTAACTTGTGTACTAAAAATCTTTCGCTAGGTGTCAAGACACTTCAGTTTTATCTCAAGAGAAAGTAGGATGCACAACTGCATTCCTGCGAACGTGTGTGAAGTATATTTTAGAAACTAATAGAGTGAACGAGAGAAGAAAATATATAATATAATTCAACAATATCAAAGCAATAAATGAGAAACAAGTAGCACATTAGGCCGTCATACATAATATATCAAAATATTAATAATAAGATCAAGTAAAAGTCAATATAACAAAGCTCGAATTTTGGTTATTCCCCAACGGAGTCGCCAGAGATGTCACACCCCTTTTTCGCACGACGGAAGGGTTTTTTCTATTTAAGTGACAACATTGATAGGGATTTTTTTTATTTTTTCAGAGTCGCCTCTTGAAATTAAGTTATGGTGTTCCAAGTCACCTTTTTTTGAATCGCTAATCAAAAGGAAATGACTCTTTATTTTGGTCTGCGAACTCGAAATTCGGGTAAGAAATTATGTTGACCGAGGGAAAGGTATTAGGCATCTCTCGAGTCTCGTGGTTTTAGCACGATCACTTTTATTGACTTCTACTTACTTTTATATTATTTTTGGATATATTTTATATGCTACAGTTTCACTCATATTTTTATTGTTGAACTTTTATTTGGTCTCAACCTAGATGCATAACTGCATTCTTGGTTTTGATATTTAATAGCTTCGAAGCATAACTGCTTTCTTCTCTCGAGTGTGTACCTAATATTCTATGTCTCACATCTTGATTTTAATTAAATAAAATATTTTATTAGAATAATTTTACCAAGGTGTGTCACCACATCCTTAAATTTCCTTTAAGTTTTTCAAAAAAAGATATGTAACCACATTCTTAATTGAAACAAATATTTTTTTAACATGCCTAAAACTCAGCTAATGTTATAAGAAAATATTAGTTCCTTATGAATAAAATCAAATAAACAAAATAAATCTAAACTTCGAGGATACAATATAAAATTTTGGATTATTTTGTATTCTTTTATTTTTATTTACTCTTAAAGTTAATGTTAAAATTAGGCTTACACATATTATATTTTTATTTTAATCTTAAAGTTAATGGAAAAATTAAGCACACATATTGTAATTTCTTATTAATCCAACAAAACAATAACAAATTGCTAAAATAAATCTCATTTCTTTGTTTGATAAATAAAACAATAATAATTTTATTTATTTATTTATTTTAGCCTAACAATTCTTACTTTATCATTATTAGCATCGAAATCAAGAAAAGAACAACGTCATGACCCGTTCATTTTAAGAGATCACAACTAATGAATAAAAATAAATAAATAAAAATAACCACCAAATAAAACTACTTTCATTCATTAAAGAGATATAACACTTAACACATTCTTCATTTTAATCAAATTATGAATAAAACAAAAGTGTAAGAAAACATATCACATAGTAACATCGAATTCCATGAATAAATAAAAGAAATAAAATAAAGTTTAATCTTAAATAGAGAGAATAAGTACCGCAAAATCTTGACCGAAGCTCGATTAAAACACCCATGAATCTTTTGTTGTTGTGCGTGGGTATTGGTGTGGGTCTTTCGTTTTGGTTTTCTGTTTTTTTTTTCCTTCCCTCCGTGAGATCTTTTTGGTGTATTGAATTTTTTGGGTGAATGTATATATTTTTGGTTTTGTGTCTTTGTGTGTTGCGGGTTTTTTCTTTTTTTTTTTCCTTCATTTTTCTGTATGTTTTGTGTTGTGTTGTGTATGTTGATATAGTAGTAGTAGTACATAAATAGGTGTAAGGGAGGGGCTGTACGTGTGTGTGTGGAGAGGGAAATGGTTGGGGTAGTGGAGGAGTAAATGGGGTAAGGGTAGGTGTAGTGTGGATAGTTTAGGTTATTATTTTTTAGATTAAATATATATATAAATTATAATAATAATATAAATATTAATTAATTATTTTGAACTAATAAAATATAAAAAAAGTCAAATAGCTGGTCTAAATTTATAATTAAGAAATACTAGCTTGTTTATTAAAATTAAAAGAAAACATAAATTTTTTGTAGTTTTCACAAAACTTACTAAAATATGATGAAAAATTAAATATTTAATGTAGACGTAGAAGAAATATTTAAGGAATAAAAATAGCGTAAAACCTTATGTTCGGTCAAAAATTACGTGTCTACAAACGAGATAGTATAAGCCTAACCCAGAGGTCATCTGATACCGATAGAAGTGACTATGGGATGTTTTCCTCCTCCTCCTTATATCTTGATGGGATACACCAGCATACTAGTATACCAAATTTAGGCCTTCCAAATAAAGGAGAATTTACTATGTTCAGTTGTCAAGTAGTTGGTTGTACAAACTTGTCGATAGTATCTGAGAAAAGTATGCTTAATGTTGGTTAAAAAAAAACTAATTGCCTCCAAAACAAGTAAAAAAAAAGCAGAAGAAAAAACTCAATTATAAGAAGACTAGGAAGTAAATTAGTTGAAACAGTAATACATCAGATAACTGATATCATTAATGGAGGCAAGTATCAACCTTCAAAGAGTAGAAAAACATACAATTTCTTGTTTGTAGTACCAGGAGCAACGACGATAGTCGGATTGGAGAAAGAATCCATGGGAAAATAATAAAACTGGATAGAAACCTTTTGTAGTCGGCGAAAATACTTATAATGGACATGACAAGGAAAAGCTCTTAACGTTGATTATCTCAACAACTTCTCTCCTAACTTATTTATTGAGCTGCATTTGGTGACTGAGCAATGCTCTTTCGGTGTTCTCCCGGGAGGTAGATTTCATTAAGTCTCTAATGGAGGAGTTAGATGGTCTTCTTATCGACTTTCAATTTCATTCAGCGGCCAATAGAATGGTAGACGACAGCAGGTATATTCTCAACAAGTTCAAGCAAGTTAAGAGGACGATTGAATTACTTGATCGATCGAATTTAGAAAATGTTCAAAGGGAAACAGCATATTATAGAATGCGTGTTATAGTTGCCAATTCGCTGAGACTTAAACTTCAGAAGTCAATGACTCACTTCCAAGGAATCAGAAACATTATTGCATCAGAACATAAAGAGTTATTGGAGAAGGCAGCAGACAAAATTACTTCCCGACACAGAAATTGAAGAACTATATCACACTATGGTGGAGCTACGGGACTTGTTCTTGGAGCTTAGCGTGTTTGTTTGCTGTAATGAGCAAATGAACAGAGTCAATAAGCTGCTACCGATTACCGCTACAGATGTGTCTAGAGGCGTTAAGATGCTACAAAGTGCTGATAAGTTAAGGCCCTGCTGGGATAAGCCATGCATTTTACCAACTGGATTAACAATATTGTTTGGATTGTTTGTATTTCTTAAGGTTCCCAATGTAAAATCCCGAT
This sequence comes from Solanum etuberosum, assembly GCA_029582245.1. Lineage (NCBI taxonomy): Eukaryota > Viridiplantae > Streptophyta > Magnoliopsida > Solanales > Solanaceae > Solanum > Solanum etuberosum. The sequence goes on from JAJONR010000184.1 coordinate 6,851, forward strand.
AATTTCTAAGCTAAGGCCTGAACCACTTTATTTACATGTAAGGTTATATGAGATGATTCTTTAATTGCTCATATGTGTAAAAGTCAAATCTTTAGTGTAGGAATGAATTTGGATATGAATTAAGGTCACTAGAATCCCCTAGCACAAAGTTGAGTTGAAAAGCTTCCCCACCGATTAAATTTTGACATAAGATTCTACTTTGTCATGATTCAAAAATGGACGTGATGTCACTTGTTTATTCCCACCAAGACAAGTCAGTCTCAACCCAACGAAAATAAGAAATGCGGAAAACAATAAAGCAAGAACAAGATAAGGCGGAAAACTTATTATGTCACGACCCAAAGTATACCCTAGGTGTAACATGACGTATAGAACCCCGAGAGGCCTATACAAGTCACTTATAATACATCATACAAGATAATAGAATAAAAGACTTTAAAAGATAGCATTTTAGACATCAAAAGAGATTGACAAAGCGAAAGTCTAACATAGTCTCAAAGCCATCTAATACATCATAAGAAAAGTGATTGGGACGTAACCCATGCATCACATACAAAGTTGGAATCAAAAATGACATAAATCAATAAAGGAGTCTCAGTCCTCAGAGCATGAGGACTCACCAATCTTCAAAGTCTATGAAATCAACTAGCCATGAGGGTGCGGAGTAGGAACATCGGATCCTACATTCATTAGATAATGTAGGCAAAAATATGTGTTAGTACATGGAATGTACTAAGTATGAAGCAATCCATATTTTTAAGATCAATTTAACATAGGGAAAGATAATGAACAATACCAATCCATATTTTAAGATCAAACCATAGAATAGCTCCTTAAACACAATTCAACATGGATGAGAAAACCTTTCACAAATGTGAATTCATTTGTGAGAAATACTATTCACAATCATGATCATCATAGTAAATGAGAAATCCATTCACAATAACGTTGATACTTTCCTTTCAAAACATCCTTAAGGCATTTATAATTAATTCATGAAAACAAGCATATCTTCATAAGTTCATATTTCATAAATTCATGAGTTCATCATAGGTTCATAGTTGAAAACATCATTTAGGCATGGGTCAATGCAATTTCAACTAAATATCATGAATTAAAATCAATTCATGCATTAGAAGACTAAATCAATCATAATTGGAAGGAACTCACATTCATTGGATTGAAAACCTAATTTGATCAATTAGAAATTGAGTTGAGAAATTGAAATCTTTGGGGACCCCATGGAGGAAAGGACTCCATGGGTGAATACCCACATACCTTGATCCTTTAAACCCTAGAAAATGGAGAATTTTGAGACTTGAATGGAACCTATCTCTTCTTCTTCTTCCTTAGCCTTGAGAGAATTTGAGAGGGTGGCTTTGGTGAGTTTTAGGGAATTTAGGAGGATGAACTGAAAATGAGTGATTTGGAGCTTAAAACCTTTATATAAGGCTTAGGGTTGAAGGAAACATGACGTAGTATAGGATTAGAATAATTAGAAAAACACCCAAAGGCCCCTTAAAATAACTGCCGGACCTCGACCTACGGTTTGGACCTACGGTCTGTAGGTCCTTCTACGAACCGTACTGGTCGACCGTAGAAAGATTCAGAAACCTCTTTAGTTGGCCAACTTTTGATGGACATTATCTACGATTTGTAGGCCCTTTTACGGATTGTATATACTACCCATATAACCTAACCTTAGCCTTTGAAATTTCACTAAGTCTGGGAGTGACCTACGAGACCTTCCTACGACTTGTTGATGGAATGGCGGACCGTCCTGATGAGCCGTACAAAGGGTACTGGGACTTGAATTTTTTTAAAAATATTTCTCCTTTCCTACAGTTGTCATCTACGGCCCGTAGAAGCATCTATAATCCGTAGATGGAAACCATAGACACATCCTGCTACCCAAAAAAATTATTTTCCTCCTTTTTCAAGTTCGAGGTGTTACAATATCTCCCCCTTTGGGAGCATTCATCCTCGAATGAATCTCAAGACATCATATGGAGGGTAGGAAAGAAGATCTAACAATCCAACACGAATGCAACTAACTCAAAATGCACAATATCAAGAAGGAACATCAACTCCAAGCTCAAACATACTTAGAACATCATTTCATAAGGCATACATGCAAATCATACTAAAATGCATATAGTCATGGAGAAATCAATCTAAGACAAATCAAAATCTCAAAAGTAAGTTTTTGTTAGCATGCATGCAAATCATGAGAATGACTAAGGCATGGTGATGTACCATGAAGAACTAAATACCTCAAGCTAGAGTAGGGTCAGAGGGAAAGAGATGGGGATAAAGGGACATCATATCAGCCTCGGTCTCCCAAGTAGGACCCTCAACCCCTTGATTCCTCCATAAGATCTTTACAGATGCAACTTCTTGATTTCTCAATTTCTTACCTTGCGGGTCCAAAATCTCAATCGGAACCTCTTCAGAAAGACTCCCCTTTATACCTAGACTCTCCAATGGTACTCTAGATGTTGGACCACTAACACATATCTTAAACAAAGAGATATGGAAAACCGAATGCACCGATACTAAATTATTAGGCAAATCAAGTTCATAAGCAACTTTACCAATACGCCTTAAAATGTGATATGGACCCGCATAATAGGGATTAAGCTTCCCTTTCTTCCCAAACCTCTTCACACCCTTTGTGGGAAAAATTATCAAATATACCCAATCACCTACATCAAATTCAAGATCTCTTCTTCTCACATCGGCATAGGACTTTCATCGTCTTTGAGACATTTTCAGCCTTTCTCTAATACGCCGAACTTTGTCCATAGCCTCATGTACCTCACCAACTTCAAACCAACCTATAAGAGATCTACATCTCCTTCCATAAAGAGCCTCAAATAAATCCATACCAATACTTGAATGATAACTATTATTATAAGCAAACTCAACAAAAATTGGATCAATACTTGGCTTTATTTTCATCTCTGACACAAAAGATGATTTTGAACCATATGAACCACAACACCACCTTTGATGGAGTAAACCAACTGAACACCCAATCGGGCCAATCTATGAACATCACGAACCAACTCCTGTTATCTTCTTCGACATGGGCAACTAAGAGCATCAGTCACCATATTCGCTTTGCTGGGGTGATAAAGGAGACTCATGTCATAATCCTTTAGCAACTCAAGCCACCTCCTTTGGCGGAGATTTAGATCCTTTTGCTTGAACACATATTGCAAACTTTTGTGGTCGGTAAAGACATCAACATGAACACCATATAAGTAATGCCTCTAGATATTTAAGGCAAACACAACCACCACTAGTTCCAAATCATGGGTAGGATAGTCGTGAAGCATAAACAATAACATTCTAATTTTTCACAAGGAAAAACCCTAGTACAATCCTTGAAGTATCACAATAAACAACAAACCCATCGGATCCTTCTAGTAGAGTCAATACCGAAGCGGAGGTAACTCTATCTTTCAGTTCTTGGAAACTCTTCTCACAAGCTTCCGATCATAAGAACTTGACTTTCTTTTGGGTCAATGCCGTCAATAGAGAGGCAATCTAATAAAATACCTCCACAAACCTTCTATAGTAACCAGCCAAACCAAGAAACTTTGAATATCTTAAGGGGATAGAGGTCTAGGCCTACTCTTAACCACATCCGTCTTCTTAAGATCTACCTTAATTCTCTTGCCAGAGACAATGTGACCAAGAAACGCCACATATCTTAACAAAAACTCATATTTACTAAAGTTGACAAAGAGTTGTTGGTCCTTGAGGACTTGCAACACAGCCCTAAGATGATTGGCATGCTCATCCTTACTCCTTGAGTAAATCAAGATATCATCAATAAACACGATCACGAACATATCAAGGTATTGTCTGAACACACTGTTCATCAGGTCCATAAATTTAACCGGAGCACTGGTCAACCCAAATGACATCACCAAGAACTTGTGATGACCATATCGAGTCTGAAACACCATCTTTAGTATGTCACCTTCCTTCACCCTTAACTGGTGATAACACGACCGAAGGTCGATCTTAGAGAAGTAAGTTGCTCCATGTAGTTGATAAAACATACCATCTATCCTTGGAAGAGGATAATTATTTTTAATGGTATCCTTATTCAATTGTCGATAGTCAATACACATGCGAAGTGGACCGTCCTTCTTATGAACAAACAAAACTGGAGCACCCCATGGAGAGATATTCGGTCAGATGGAACCCTTATCCAACAAATCCTTCAATTGCTCTTTCAATTTCTTAAGTTTTGCCGGATCCATACGGTAAGGAGGAATAGAGATAGGATGCGTATCTGGGAGAAGGTCAATACCGAAGTCTATTTCTTTTTTTGGAGGGACACAGGATAAATCATCGGGAAACACTTTCAAAAACTCATTAACAACGGGACCGACTCAAAGATAGGGTCTTCGAAATCCATATTCGTAACCTGAACAAGATGATATATGCAACCCTTATAAATGATCTTTCTAGCTTTAAGACAACAAACAACTGACTCTTAGATATAAAAGTTTCCCCTTTCCACTCTAGGATGGCCTCATAAGGAAACTGAAACTTGACTACTCGGGTTTCACAGTCAATAAAAGCATAATAAGAATGGACCAAATCAATCCCAAGAATAACATCAAAATCCAACATATCAAGCTATACAAGAACAATATGAGTGACTCAATTAAATAAGGAGACGGGACAATTTCTATAGTCTCTCTTAGCCACAGTAGATTTACCAATAAGTGTAGAGACAAAGAATATCTAACAACAGATTCAGAAGAACATCAAACCTCATAACCACATAGGGCGTTACAAAAGACAAGGTAGCACCGGAATCAAGCAAAGCATAAACATCAAGATGAAAGACTTTCAACATACCAGTAACCACATCGGGAGAACCCTCTTGCTTATGAAGAGTTTGAAGTGCATAAGATCTATGTTTCTTTGGAGCGCTTGAACCCAAACCACTAGGTGGAGCTTGCCTACCATACTTTCCCTTGTCATTTCTAGATGGACAATCCCTCAAGCGGTGACCACTCTTGCCACAACCAATGCAATTATCCGTCCCCATCAAGCATTTTCTCAGATGACTCTTGCCACAGTTTTGGTATGTAGGAACCGAAGATCCATTTCCACCACCATTTCCATCTTGAGGCTTAGGGTTAGACACCGTATTCTTGTTGAACATAGGAGCCAGAATCATTGGAGGAACCTTGACCAGAAAACCTTTGTTGGAACCTAGAACGACCATGTCCATCAGACCTTGAATGTGAAAAGTCACCATCACCGGTCTTTGCCCTCTTTGCCTCCCTAGAACTTTCCTTAAGTTTCTCCTCTTCGATTTGTTGAACATGAATCATTAGATGAGAAATGTCCATTTCCTTAATGAGCATGGCAGTACGATATTCCTTAACCACCATTTCAGACACTCCAAAAAAAACATTCTCATCTTTGCCCTAGAGTCGGCAACCATAGTTGGGGCATACCTAGACAATTGTGTGAACTTCAAGGCATACTATTTCACACTGATATTCCCTTGAAGTAATTTAATAAATTCAAGTACCTTTGCCTTCCTCGTCTCAAGGGGAAACAACCTATCAATGAAAGTACCCTTAAACTTTTCCCAATTGAGATGACATGCATCAACCGCCCTCTCTTCCTTCCATTGGTTGAACCAAACTTGGGCAACACCCTTAAGTTGATAAGCGGCCAATTCTGCCTTCTCTACAGGTGTCACTTCCACGATCATCAAAATATTAAATACCTCATCAATGAATATTTGAGGATCTTGCTCAAACTTGGAACTATGGAACTCTGAAGGATTCATCCTAGTGAAGTCCCTCATTCTACTTGTCGCCGTACCCATATGGGGACCACAACCTCTCTATTGGCTTGAGCCATCATGGATTGGGCCAACACTTGGAAAACAACTTAAAACTCCGTATTAGTCATCGTTCGACCAAAGTATTGGTCGAAACTTGTGGAGCCTCTTGATGAGATTCTCTTTCCACATTCTCACTCGCATTCCTCCTAATGTATGCTCTTCGAGGGGACATTTCCTGAAAATCATCGAATAAGGATTAGGAGAGAGACATATAGAGTTACACTCTATCACATGACTTTACAATGATGAAAGAAGTGGAATTTCCTAAACATTTTATAGCCTTGATATGCCATGAAATCGTAGCACATTTGACACTAAAAAATAAGGATTAGTGTGAGAAATCAAGTGTGTTTATGTGGATATGATGCTATTATTTGATGTTGAACAGGTAACACACTTGGATGTAAAAGATAGGTAAAAGGAAGATAAAGTGAACTGAAGATACAACCATTGATCCCTAGACAGGCCAAGGTCAAGTTGACGAGCCGTTTGAGGGCTCGTGGAAAGGGAGACACTAAAGTCCTTCAACTACCCATATGAAGACCACAAAGCTCCAGATGGGCCATGGTCCACTTGACGAGCCGTCTAAGGGCTCGTGGACTAGGAACATGCAATCCAATGGCCATCCAAGTGAAGGCACAACTCCATGGAGCACTAGACGGGCCGTGCTGCCTAAGACGGACCGTCTAGTTGCTCGTGAGGACCACCAGTGAAGGAAGTTCCACACTGTCTAAGTATGGGACCACGAAGGGCGTGATGAGCCGTCTAGCCTTAGAGGAGCCGTCAACAAGCCCATGAAGCCTCGCGACAGGTGCAGTCCTTCTTCATCTAGGACTTGTTGTTACAGACTATTTTAATTCCTTAGGGTTTATTTTTGAGCATTACCTGATATCGTTCTTTACGTTTAGACATTGAGAGCTTGGAGAAATGAGAGTTTTCAATTTCAAACACTTTGAATTGTCGATTACATTGGATCAAAACTTTGTGATCGTTATTAAGTGTTGATAAAAAAGATTCTTTTGGTTTGATATTATTGTAATTTCTTTCTATCATGCTTTCAATAATATCTTCTGCTTATTTTTTTGAAATAATAAGCGGCTAAATACCACAACTAGGGTTCTGGGAACCATGAATAAAACGTAGTTACAAATTCAATATATGAGTAGCTGTTCATTGTTTGTTACGCATGTTGATTCTACTTTCATTATGAGTTTTTTCTAATGAGTGCACGCATTAGAACTTGCCTGTATTTACCACTTGTTCGAGAGAAAAGTGATAATTAGGAAAAAGTTAGAATCATATTCCAACAACTAGTTATGAAGATTTGAGTTCGAGAGAAGAGAATCTCCTTAACAAGTATGCAAGGGTAAACATTCAAACACTCTAAGACCGAGAGGAAAATAGTGAAAGTAATCTAATAGCGCTGAGAAGCGTTTAGATGTATCTAACTTGCTAGAAGAGGTAATGTTAACAACGGATAGCTGCTTGTATAAAATTCAAGAATGAACTAAAGGTCATGGGGAAGACAACCCTAGTCTCGTTATATCAACTACTGAAATTTTGAAATTATTGTTGCTTTTGTTTACTGGGAAACTAAATTCAACGTTGGTTACTTAAACAATAAACAACACAATATTTACTTTCCATAATTTACTTTCTTTTGGAGATATTACCCGCAATTGAATAAGAGCGTCAGTAAGGCTATTTCTGTAGTAAATTGCCTGTGGGATCGACCTCAACTATAGTTGAGTTCTATAATTGACTTCGACCATTTATACTTCTGAATTGAAGTGTAAGTTAGTACGTATCAAATTTTGGCGCCACTGCCGGGGAATTTCGGTTCAGAAATACTTTACTAGCTGTTACTTCAATTTTAGTTGTATTTCCTAAATTTACTCCTTGTCTTTGTCTGTGTCATTTACAGGTTAGTTCAATAGTGCATGCTGATAAACGCTAAACTACACTTCATCCAATTCTAAGTGTAGGCGATCTCAATCAAGTATAAACCCAATCAGAGTTGAAGTCAATCCCACAGGGAGTGATACGGTAGAGAATTCAATTGTGAAGTGAAAGGCATGTTCTAATCAGTTGTAGGAATAGAAATTATCGAAACCATTAAAGTAAATTATAGGGGTTGACACCTAGTGTCAAATGGGGGATAAGGTTTGTCAATTAACAACTACTAACACAAGTGAGTAATCAAGTATAAAGGGATCCTTGGGGATGTGATCGATTAATTGCAAATTTCTCTATACGGGTGATTACTACTTACCGGAAGTTGCTGAATCTTAGTGGGTATGCTAGACTATAGATGAAATATCCATCTCTCGATCAACTATCACGATTCAAGCGAGTTCTCTCAAACCTCGACAAGCATACAATTATGAACAACCTATAACCTCAATTTACCCACTCTCTCGAGCTAGATAGGTAGCATCGAATTAAGATTCACTCTCTCGAGCTGAGTCCACAACAACCCAATCTCTACAATCATCAATTGATAATCTTAATTCTATAACCTCTTTCTCAAGAAAGCATAGAATACTAGACTAGAACTGCATTTGCAACTACAAGTCATGGGTTAAACACCCATGCTGTCGGAGCTCTCTACCGCTGGCATTGGTTTTACGAGCCCCTTCCCTTTTCCTTTTCCCCCTGTCAGAGGAAGTTTGGCCTGTGTGGTCCGAGAGGGTGCATCACCCTCATTTATAACAATTCCCCGTGCACGCTTTCGGGGAGGTTGATTGCTTCCCGGTACTTTGGGTCTTGCCATTCTTGCAAAACAAAACAAAATACGTTAGAATTAATTCAAAAAATGTCAAAGTTATAAAACTGTGCAGGAAAACTCACCGAACCCATTTGGCGAGCCAAGTCGGGCTCGCCGAATGTTTCAGAACAAAATTACTCAGAAATCAGCACAAATCGGCGATGTTCAGGGCCTTTTGATGGATCACCGACACCATTCGGCAAACTCAAAGTAGCTCACCGAATGTTACAGAACAATTTTGAAAACTAGGGGCGTAAAATGGTGATCTTTAGGGGAATTCGTTGAGTCACCGAGTGAACTTTGAGCTCAGGCGTATCGCTGAAAGTTACTGAATAAATTCCAAAAATATGAGGGATAAAAAGGCGATCCAAGGGTCGTTAGGTGAACCGTTGAACCACTTGGCTAGCTCGACCCAGCTCGTCGAATAGTCCAACGTGCCAGATTTTCACCCCAACTTTCAAATTCTAACAGGTAGCCCAGAAAAGCAAAATTAAGCACTTATTCTATGCAATTAAACTCACACCCATACTACCCATTACCTCGGGGTAGTCAGACTTCCCCTGTTTTGGCCAAAATTGACCAATCGACGTATTTTGCCATTAAGAATGACGTCACCCTCTCTACCATTGGACAAAATCAGTCAATCGGTGTAAACAGGTTTACTCAGATTTTACCCACACTAGACCCAACAATGGAATCAACACAACCCATAAACTTCATCATGCAACCACATGACATTTCACAATTAAAGGCCAATTAATACAATTCAGGATCTCACAGACACAAACCAACAGTAATCATTCAAAATAATCCCTAATATTACGCAAACAATACAATAGGACAACGATCATGCATTCAAAATTACAAAAATGTAAAGGCGGGGTTCGGATAACCAACCTCAAAAGCAGATAATTGAAAGTTAGGCTAGCAAAGTGCACCAAAGTGTCCCCTGATCAATTGATCCAACACAAAATGCAAGAAATGCAAGTATAAAAATCTGAAGTGCAGTTGTGAAAGTGTAAAGTCAGAAAATATGAAATGAGGGAGGTTTTTGAATTTAAAAATGGTTCAGCCCTTCATGACTCTTCAGTTCACGCGCTAGTCGACAACAGTCACTTATGTCGCCGACCCATTCGGCGATGCGCTGAATGGATCTTTAGCCGGCCGAGTTTTCTAGAACCTCTAGCTAACTAGTTGGTTCAAATGGTGATCCAGGTCGGGCTCGCCGACCTGTTCGGTGAGTCACCGACTGGTACCTGGGCTCGCCTAATTGCTCTTTTTCCCAAAATTTCAAATTTTCAACCTTCACATTCAACACCCGTTATACAAATCACAATATTAAAAGATCAAGGACTTGGGTTTCCTCTCAAGAAGCGCCTTAGTTAACGTCGTGGCACCACGTGGATACTCATTCACTATTCATTCTTTGGGTTAACCAAGTTATCACTTGGTAGACCCCCTTATTTGCCTTGGGTTTAGATGAGATTATATCCGGCCCATTTACGTTTCCAGCTGTTTAATGGACACCGATTTAGAAATAACCATCTGGTTTAGAGTTGAGGCGTCCTCTTTCATTTCTTTGAGCACTTTGTCTGACCCTTCCATCTTATTGAGAATTTGTGCAAGCATATCTTCAGTGCGGATTTTTTTTGGGTCAGCCCTTTGCTCTTTTGGCTTTTGACGTTCGTGGGGAGGTACATATTTCTCTTTGTCGCTGTCTCTCTCCCTCCAGTTTGTGCCACAGTCACGCCACTCCTTATTATGCTGTTTCCAACCTTCATCACGGTCTCTATTCCAAACTTGGTATCCACTTGGGCTTGGATAATTTTGGCGGAAACCTCCTCCCTGGATTGCTAGAATGTGTACTTCTTCATTGTACAAAGCTTCAAAGTGCGCATCATCAGGATTTGCTCCACTAACTCCAACTGCGTCACAGCCTTAGAACCACTACCCATGACATGTTTTGACAAAAGATCCATTTGGGTCATAATTTGAGCCATGTTTTCATCCCGCTCATGGTCTTTTTCTATTTGCTCCTTTGTCATCCTGAAAGTCAAAGGAGACACTTGATCCTCTCTACTGTACCAAGCACGCTTTATCTTCGTCATCCCATCAAGGAGAGTATAAGCTATTTCAAAAGGTTGCTGCATAATTCCTCCTTGGACAAGTTGATCAGCCACACCTTTGTTGATTGAATCTAGACTCCGATAGGAATGTTGTAACAATACATTGTTCGGGAGTCCATGGGTTGGACATTGGAATAACAGCTTCTGAAATCTTAGCAATGTTTCATGGATTGTTTCACCATCCAAATGTTTGAAACCGTTAATGTTATCTCTCAACGACATCATCTTCGAGGGCGGGAAAAATCTTATGTAGAACGCCACAGTAAGTTCATCCTTAGACGTAATCGAGTCCCTTTGTAGGTCAACTAACCACTTTGTTGCTTCCCCCATCAAAGAAAAAGGGAACAACCGAAGCCGGACTGATTCTTGTGAGATGTTCTTAAATGAGAATGGACCACATACATTCACAAAATTCTGAATATGGTCATGGGGATCCTCATGAGCTAGCCCTACGAATAAACCTTTCATTTGCAATAGTTTTAGCATTGTGTTAGTCACATGGAATACATCATTTCCCATGACCGGAGGTAACCAGATAGCACCCACACTACCCAATTGAGCCTCATTCACATCATTCAAGTTGCCAATGTCATCTTGGTGACCAAGTTGGCTCGCGTTGCTTCCATTCACACTCATCTCGTCACCTGTTCACAAACAACCAACAACAAACACAAAATAAAGTAAGTCGATTCAACTATAAACAAGATTAGATCACAACTAGAATTCACTAAAAGAATTCTAAACACCACTCCACGTTTGTGGCACCATTTTTGATAAATGCTCAACTACACTTCATCCAATTCTAAGTGTAGGCGATCACAATCGAGTATAAACGCAACGAAGAGTTAGGGTCGATCCCACATAGAGTGATACGGTAGAGAATTCAATTACGAAGGGAAAGGCATGTTCTAATGAGTTGTAGGAATAGAAATTATCGAAACCATTAAAGTAAATTATAGGGGTTGACAACTAGTGTCAAATGGGGGATAAGGTTTATCAATTAATAGCCATTAACACAAGGGGGTAATTAAGTAGAAAGGGATCCTTAGGGATGTGATCGATTAATTGCCAATTTCGCTATATGGGTGATTACTAATTACCAAAAGTTACTGAATCTTAGTAGGTAGACTAGAATATAGATTCAATAGCCATCTCTCGATCAACTATCACGATCCAAGCGAGTTCTCTCGAACCTCGACAAGCATACAATTATTAACAGCCCATAGCCTCAATTTACCCACTCTCTTGAGCTAGATAAGAAGGATCAAATTAAGATTCACTCTCTCGAGCTGAATCCAAAACAAACCAATCGCTACAATCATCAATTGATAATCTTAATTCTAAAACCACTTTCTCAAGAAAGCATATAATAATAGACTAGAACTGCAATTGCAACTACAATTCATGAGTTAAAGCTCAATTATCAATTGAACCCACTTAAAAACAACAATTAAATCAGTAATTACTAACACCCATAAACTAATTGAAGCAATTAATCACATAATCACACCTCCAAGTATCGGGGTTTTAGCCACACATTATAAAAAACTGGGAAATATTACCAACTATGTTCTCCATCAACTGGGTAACAAAATCCAAGTCTTAACAATGTTTAGAATCAACTTCAAATCTAAATCCAACTTCAAAATCTACTTAAAAACTCAGAAAATAGTGTTTGGAATCAAAAGCTCAAGGCAAAAGCTCTCAAACACTCGGAACTGGAGATCAAAATTTCGAAACTCCTGAAATCTTTTAAAATTATGCATATATACTCCTTCATGTTTTTAGCTTTTGGGCCGATCGGCGGAGTTTGTCGAGCCTCGTCGACTAGGTCGGCGATGCGCCAAGTGGCCTCCTCCATCGACGTATTGTCCTGCCTCTTCACCATTCAAACTCTGTAATTTTAGGCGATCAAAATCGTTGTCGCCGATCCATTCGACGGTTCACCGATTGTCCATGACCATCGCCAAGTTGGATTTTCTCCAAGGCTGTCACGTTGTAACATTTGGCAAGCTGAAGTGCCACTCGGCGACTCGTCGAGTTGCCTTGGCGATTGTCAGCTTTCATTAACTTCAGCTTTTTCAACTTTTCCACTCCTTTTTGCCCGGTACTGTCCTTGCCTTGCTCTTTTACCTTCATAGCTGCAAATTAGCATTTAAACATTAGTTTAGAGTACAAAATAGGCATCGAGGAAACTAATACTATGAAAAGCAAGCCCTTAATTAGTCGAAATCCCAGACTCATCAATACCCCCAACTTAAACTTTTGCTTGTCCTCAAGTAAAACAAAAGATCAATCATTTCAACAAGGATGTCTACAAACAATGCTACTCAAGACTCAACATGAATGCACACAAAACGCCTGCAATGTTCAATTGCACTCTAAGTTTCAAACTGTGACTAACCATCATCAAATAGAACTCAAGCTCACAATGCTTGCTTCAAATGCAAGTTCAAGCTTAACAACAACATTCAAATGCCCTCACACCAAGAATGATTCCATGCTCACACAAAACTCATCAAATTCCCAGAATTTTAGAATCAAAAGCAACTCTCACGCTCCCAAAGATAAACACATGCATGACTCTACCTAGAGGCTTGACCTTATTTTCCAATCAACATTATTTTCAGCTCACTCAAGATCACAAAGGTCTTTCAAGGTTTGTAATGGGGCTGAGGGTAAAGGTATGATTATTTTGGTTTGGTGACTTCTACCTTCATGAAGCATGGCCTGCGTTTCACTTTTTCTCATTCTCTTTCACAGTATATGATTTTCACAATCCACCCTATGTTCATTTAAGCATGACTCATTTCATACCCCATTTTTTTTGCCCATTTCACAAGCTTTATTTCAACAACTCTTTTCTTTTTCAATCTTTTTCTACTTTCACATTTTTCTTTTCTATCTTATTTTACATGGAGGGGTTCCATCTTTTTCAACATGATCCTTCAAGGGAGAATTTCTCAAACTTCTTGATTTTCCTCCCTTTTCACCACACCCCCAACTTAGGCTTTTGGCCTAAGTTCGCTATTCAAACAAACCAATACTTCATGAAGGATAAAGGTAAAGGGCTCAAAGTTGTTCAAGTTTTATCCAAAGATAGGCTCAAATGGTGCCAAACTAGGTTCAAACTCTCACAAGGTGGTCACAAAGAGGTATAAAATCAATTTTGGTTCACTCTTCACAAATTGTGCCTAAGATCATCTCAATCGCTTGCTTACATTAATCAATTGGACTAACGAGGTAAGTTATAGGTATTACCAAGCACATATTTCAAGAAAAACTCACCACACACGACATTTAACACAATCATCAAACAAGACTCTACAATGTTCAGCTAGCCTGCAACGATCATCACAAGAGGTCAACTCAACAACCGGCTAGTCACAATGAGATGCTAGGATTTCATATATGACTTATGCAACTCAATTTACCTCATTGGAGCCGTACACACATATCATTCAATCGAGAGCACTATTCAAGTCATCGGTATTGATCACAACTGACACTCGAAATTAGAAGAGAAAAACCACATTCACACACATAAATTGGTTCAAAACCAACATATGCATTAAAAACAAAGGACCAACACAATGGATCAAAACCAATATATATCAACAACATCCCTCAGTCACACAAACACAAAAAATATTAACCATATAAATAAAACAACCCCATAAGAGGTAGATATAGAAATACCCCACCCGCCAAACTAAACTAGCAATTGTTCTCAAATACAAAGCAAACAGTAAAACAATAAATAGAAAGGGAGTAAAAAATCCTCCTGCCAGGCTAAGCCTGTGGTGAACTATGCATATATGTGACTCCATCTGTATGGGCATCAGTGCCCGGCTCTAAATCATCCTTCGCCCCACTGGAGCCCATCATAGAAGTGTCTCTCAAAGAAGCCTCCACAGCTTTCTGGACCATAGCTCCCTCAAGATCCTCCATGTCATCATAAACTGCTACACCTTGAACACCTAGCTCCTTTTCATCGGTCTCAGCCTCTGACTCAGCATCAGCATCAGCGTCATTAGCCCTAGCAACATCTCCGATCGTAGTAGCCTGAGGGATCTCAGAACTGGCTGGAATATTTGTGCTCGAAACCTCAGGGAGTTCCACAGTGCAAAAGAACATCAATAAATCATTGGATTTCAGCTCATCCACATCTCGTCGCAGCCCAACAATATCGGCGTTCAAGGCCGTCACATCCTCAGAAACACCCTGACCATGCTCACAAGCCTTCACTCTCACAGTGAGGGCGTCTAGTGCAAATCTATAGGCATCAATCATCCCTCTATGCTCTCTCAACTCAGCCCTAATTGGGGCTAAGGCTGCAGCAATCGCCCGCACAATAAACCCAGGCACATTAGCCTCTACCAAAGAAGAAAAAACATCAACAGACGGGGCCAAGTGGCCCATCTTATACAACATCGCCTGGGTAATCAGGGGTCTAGAAGAAGCAACATCAGTAGTAGGAGGGGGGGGACAATAGTCCAACCAAAAGGAACAGAAGTAGAAGTGCCAGGGGTACCTGTAGGCTCACTGGCCTGAGTGGGAAAAAATGTCTTTGTCGGCAACATATCCAAATCAACTACCGGGGAAGTATCTGCCAGTGTAGCTCTCCTTTTATTAGCCTCATCCCTCATGTACTTGGCCTCTTTCCTCCGGATGTTAGTAGAGGAAGTGAGAGTCACTTCCACATCCGTCTTGAAAATCAAAGGAACACGGGCCCGCCTGCACAACTCTGTAATCAAGACTGGGAAGCAGAGAGACGTTTCGCTCAGCTTGGCCCTCATGGCCATCTCCTTCTCTATGATCAGACCGAGATTAAGTCTCTCCCAGTCCAAGATACAGCCCAAACAAGAAGCCTTCAGATGTCGGAGTATCGACTCATTCTGTGATGGCCTCAATGTACTGCTGATGAACCCGAACCAATATTTGGCAGCCACGTTCAGGTCGTTCTTCTCAATATGGACACCGGCCTCAATCCACTGCGGTGTAATGTCAGATATCAGTGGTGCTAACCAACCCTTCAAATCATTGAGGGTCTTCTTCTGGATTTTATCTATATAGTAATGCATCACGTTCATCGTATAACCAACCACATAGTCCAACGGCTTGAACAAGCTGGCCTTCCTCTTCCCTTTAGGTACCAGCTTACCATACTCCGCATAAAACTCCCAGACCCAAGTAGGAATATAAAAGCCTCGGGGATTGGTGAAAATCTCAAACATGTGGAACTTGATAGTGTTCCACACCTCCGGGTACCGGTCTACAACACCATCTTTAGACAATCTCTTTTCTACCAAGATGGTCTTCAAACCCTCGACCTTTAGTCTATTCAATGACCAGGGAGGAGGAGCCTGAACTGGTGGTACCTTCTCTACTACATGTGCTGGAGGTGGAGGAGGTGTAGAAGGCACCAGGATTCGAGCTGGATCATTCAAAGATTTAGAGCGTAGCTCCGATCTCCTTTTTTGGAGAGTCTGATCGTCTTTTGGCTCAGATGTGGAGACCGAAGATCTATTTCCTGAGTTGCCCTCACCATCTGACTCGGATGTGGTGAGGTGAGTGTCATAAACACCCATGCTGTCGAAGCTCTCAACCACTGGCGTTTGTTGTACGGGGCCCTTCACTTTTCCTTTCCCCCTGTCGGAGGAAGTTTGGCATGTGTTGTCCGAGAGAGTGCAGCCCCCTCATTTATAAAAATTCCCCGTGCACGCTTTTGGGGTGGTTGATTTCTTCCCAGTACTTTGGGTCTAGCCCTTCTTGCAAAAAAAAACCAAATACGATAGAATTAACTCAAACAATGTCAAAGTTATAAAACTGTGTAGGAAACTCGCCGAGTGGTTCAGCGAGTTGCCGAACCTATTTGGCGAGCCAAGTTGGGCTCGCTGAATGTTTCAGAAAAAAATTACTCAGAAATCAGCACAAATCGGCGATGCTCAGGGCCTTTCAGCGGATCGCAGACACCATCGGTGAACTAAAAGTTGCTCGCCGAATGTTACAAAACATTTTTGAAAAATAGGGGCGCAGATGGGCGATCTAAAGGGGCATTCGGCGACTCGCTGAGTGAAATTAGCGATCTCAGGCGTATCGGCGAAAGTTACAGAATAAATTCCACAAATATGAGGGATAAAAAGACGATCCAAGGGTCATTAGGTGAATCGCCGAACCACTCGGTGAGCTCGACCCAGCTTGCCGAATAGTCCAACGTGCAAGATTTTGACCCCAACCTTCAAATTCTAACCCACAGCCCACGAAAACAAAATTAAGCACTTATTCTATGTAATTAAACACAGACCCATACTACCCATGACCTCGGGGTACTCAGACTTCTTCCATTTTGACCAAAATTAACCAATCGACGTATTTTTCCCTTAAGAATGACGTCACCCTCTCTATCATTGGGGAAAATCAGTCAATCGGTTTAAACGGGGTTACTCAGACTTCACCCAAACTAGACCCAACAATGTAATCAACACAACCCATAAATTTTATCATGCAAACACTCGAGATTTCACAATTAAAGGCCAATTAATACAATTCGGGATCTCACAGACACAAACCAAAAATAATCATTCCAAATAATCACTAATATTATGCAAACAACATAATAGGACAACGATCATGCATTCAAAATTACCAAAATACAAAGGCGGGGTTCGGATAATCAACCTTTAAAGTAGATAATTGAACGCTAGGCTAGCAAAGTGCACCAAAGTGTCTCCGAGCAATTGATCCAACACAAAATGCAAGAAATGCAAGTATAAAAATCTAAAGTGCGGTTGTGAAAGTGTAAAAGTCAGAAAATATGAAATGAGGGAGGTTTTTAAATTTAAAAACAGTTCAGCCCTTCATGACTCTTCAATTCGCGTGCTAGTCGGCGATAGTCACTTATGTCACCGACCCATTCGGTGATGCGCCGAATGGCTCTTTAGGTCACTGAGTTTTACAGAACCTCTAGCTAACTAGTTGGTTCAAACATCGATCCAGGTCGGGCTCACCGACCTTTTTGGCGAGTCACCGACCAGTATCCGGGCTCGCCTTATTCCTTCCTTTCCCAAAATTTCAGATTTTCAACCTGCACATTCAACACCTGTTATTCAAACCACAATATTAAAAGCTCAAAGACTTGGGTTGCCTCCCAAGAAGTGCCTTGATTAACGTCGTGGAATGACGTGGATACTCATTCACAAATCATTCTTTCGGATAACCAGGGTATCACTTGGTAGCCCCTCTTTTTGCCTTGGGGTTAGATGAGATGATATCTGGCCCATTTGGATTTCCAGTTGTTTAATAGACACTGAGTGAGAAGTAACCGTCTGGTTTACAGTTGAGACATCCTCCTTCATTTATTTGAGAACTTTTTTGCTACCCTTCCACCTTATTGAGAATGCGTACAAGCATATCTTCAGTGCAAAAAATTTCCGGGTCAGCCGTTTGCTCTTTTGGATTTTGATGTTCATAGTTAGGAACATATCTCTCCTTGTTGCCGTCTCTCTCCTTCCAATTTTTGCCACGGTCACGCCACTCCTTATCACGGTGTTTCCAACCTTCATTACGCTCTCTATTCCAACCTTGGATTCCACTTGGCCTTGGCTAATTTTGGCGGAAACCTCCTCCCTGATTTGCTAGAAAGTGTACTTCTTCATTGTATAAAGCTTCAAAGTGCGCATCATCGGGATTTGCTCCGCTAACTCCAACTGCGTTCACGGCCTTAGAACCACTACCCATGACATGTTTTGACAAAAGATCCATTTGGGTCATCATCTTAGACATGTTTTCATCCCGCTCATGGTCTTTTTCTATTTTCTCCTTTGTCGTCCTGAAAGTCAAAGGAGACACTTGATCCTATCTAGTGTACCAAGCACAGTTTATCTTTGTCATTCCATCAAGGAGAGTAGAAGCTATTTCAAAAGGTTGCTGCATAATTCCTCCTTGGACAATTTGATCAGCCACACCTTTGTTGACCGAATCTAGACTCTGATAGAAATGTTGTAACAACACGTTGTTCGGGAGTCCATGGGTTGGTCATTGGAGTAACAACTTCTGAAACCTCAGCCATGTTTCATGGATTGGTTCACCATCCAAACGTTTGAAGCCCTGAATGTTATCTCTCAATGAAATCATCTTCGAGGGCGGGAAAAATCTTATGTAGAACGCCTCAGTAAGTTCATCCTAAGACGTAATCGAGTCCCTTGGTAGGTCAACTAACCACTATGTGGCTTCCCCAATCAAAGAAAAAGGGAACAATCGAAGCCGGACTGATTCTTGTGAGATGTTCTTAAATGAGAATAGACCACATACATCCACAAAATTCTGAATATGGTCATGGGGATCCTCATGAGCCATCCCTCCGAATAAACCGTTCATTTGCAATAGTTACAGCATTGTGCTAGTCACATGGAATACAATATTTCCCACGATCGGAGGTAACCGGATAGCACCCACGCTACGTAATTGAACCTCATTCACATTATTCAAGTTTTCAATGTCATCTTAGTGACCAAGTTGGCTCGCGTTGCTTCCATTCACACTCATCTCGTCACCTGTTCACAAACAGCCAACAACAAACACAAAATAAAGTAAGTCGATTCAACTACAAATAAGATTAAATCACAACAAGACTTCACTAAAAGAATTATAAACAGCAGTCCCTGGCAGTAGCGTTATTTTTGATAAATTCTCAACTACACTTCATCCAATTCTAAGTGTAGGCGATCACAATCTAGTATAAATCCAACGAAGAGTTGGGGTCGATCCCACAGGGAGTGATACGG
Source organism: Solanum etuberosum (assembly GCA_029582245.1). Classification (NCBI taxonomy): domain Eukaryota; kingdom Viridiplantae; phylum Streptophyta; class Magnoliopsida; order Solanales; family Solanaceae; genus Solanum; species Solanum etuberosum. The sequence continues at coordinate 26,420 of JAJONR010000184.1, forward strand.
TAGAGAATTCAATTACGAAGTGAAAGGCATGTTCTAATCAGTTGTAGGAATAGAAATTATCAAAACCATTAAAGTAAATTATAGGGGTTGACAACTAGTGTCAAATGGGGGATAGGGTTTGTTAATTAACGACTACCAACACAATGGAGTAATCAAGTTGTAAGGGATCCTTGGGGATGTGATCCATTAATTGCCAATTTCGCTATACGGGTGATTACTAATTATCGAAAGTAGCTGAATCTTAATGGGTAGGGTAGACTATAGATGCAATAGCCATCTCTCGATGAACCATCATGATTCAAGCGAGTTCACTCGAACCTCGACAAGCATACAATTATGAACAACCCATAACCTCAATTTACCCACTCTCTCAAGCTAGATAGGTAGTATCGAATTAGGATTCACTCTCTTGAGCTGAATCCACAACAACCCAATCGCTACAATCATCAATTGATAATCTTAATTCTAGAACCTCTTTCTCAAGCAAGCATAAAATACTAGACTAGAACTTCATTTGCAACTACAATTCATGAGTTAAAACTCAATTATCAATTGAACGCATTTTAAAATAGCAATTAAATCAGTAATTACTAACATCCATCAACTAATTGAAGCAATTAATCACATAATCACACCCCCAAGAATGGGGGTTTTAGCCACACTTTATAAAAAATAGGGAAATATTACCAACTATGATTTCCATCAGCTGGGTAACAAAATCCAAGTCTTAACAATGTTTAGATTTAATTTCAAATCCAAACCCAACTTCAAAATCTACTTAAAAACTCATAAAATAGTGTTTGGAATCAAAAGCTCAAGGAAAAAACTCTCAAACACTTTGAATTGGTGATCAAAATTTCAGAACGCCTAAAATCTTTTAAAATTTTCCATTTATACTCCTTCAGGTTTTCAGCTTTGGGGCCGATCGGCGGAATTAGTCAAGCCTCGCCGACCAGGTCGGTGATGCACCAAGTGGCCTCATCCATCGTCGTATTGTCCTGCCTCTTCACCATTCAAACTCAGTAATTTTAGGAGATCAAAATCATTGTCGCCGATCCATTCGACGGTTCGCCGATTGTCCAAGTCTATCACCAAGTTGGATTTTCTCCAGGGCTGGCACGCTGTAATATTTGGCGAGCTGAAGTACCACTCGGTGACTCACCGAGTGGCCTTGGCGATTGTCAGCTTTCATTAACTTCGGCTTTTTTCAACGTTTCCGCTCCTTTTTACCCGGTACTGTCCTTGCCTTGCTCTTTTGCCTTCATTGCTGTAAATTAGCATTTAAATATCAGTTTAGAGTACAAAATAGGCATCGAGGACACTAATACTATGAAAAAAAAACCCCAAATGAGTCGAAATCCCAAAATCATAACATACCAAACATTAGAAGTAATGGAGCACCTTTGATTCCTTATGATCCTGAATTGAGTAAAAGCATAAGGAATATGGTGAACGCACCGGAAATCGAAGCCTAGAGGCAGAGATTAAGACACGATGTTGAGGCCCATGCTAAAGGTGCTCATTAGAATACTAATGACCCACCTAGGGTGGTTGAAGAGAATGAAAGAGTTGAAGAGAGAGCCCCTTATGAACACCAACCACTCGCTCCCAGGGGTCGAGTCCAACAGCCAGCACATATGGTGTTTGAAGAAGATGACCTTGATTTAGATGGAGCTGGAGCTAGTAGAGCCATAGTACTGCCAAAGCTACATCCAGGAGTGAAGTTTACTATAACTAGCACCATGATACAGCTTTTGAACCTTAAGGGAATGTTCAGAGGAACTACTGGTGAGGATGCGAATAAGCATCTAACTAATTTGGTGGTGATTTGCAAATCAACGAAAATTTCGGGAGTCAGCCAAACTACTATGAGCCTGAGGTTGTTTCCTTTGTCTCTAACTAGAGAAGAAACAAACTGGCTGAATGAGTTGCCACACAACTCAATCAGAACTTGGGAAGAGCTATGGGAAGCTTTCATAGAGAGGTTCTTCCCAAAAGCAAAAAAGCTGCAAATGAAAGATGAGATAGGTTCTAATAAGCAACTACCAAGTGAAGCAATGCATGACACATGGTGGAGGTTTAGCCAAAATCTAAAGAAGTTCCCAAATCATGGCCTTATGGATAGACACTTGAAGAAGGTATTTTATAGGTCATTAAATTTTTTTACTAAACCCGTTATAGATGCAGTATGTGGTGGATCGTTCATGAGAAGACCATTCCCTGAGATTATGTTTATCATGAATGAAGTATCAGAGAACAACAGGGCCTGGCACACAAGGGATGCAGAGGTAGGATCTCTTGGGTTCACCTTTGAACTCTCAGCTTAGCAAAGAAAGAGAGAAGAGGAATGGGACCAAGACATGGCCCACTTGAAAACCCAGATGGACCTCATCATGAAGCATCTCACTACCGGTCAAGAAAAGGTAAATGCAGTGGGTGCTGCTAACTAGTATGAAGAGCCGGATGCTGATTTTGATGAAGAAGCCAAGTACTTGAATAACCAGGGGGTTTTCAAAATTTTAATTCAGGCAACCAAAGCTACAATTCTGGAAATCAAGGTCGGAGTTTCAGCGAGATGCTCAGTATGATAGACCAGGTAACTAGGATAAAGGAAATTGGCAGAACAAAGAGGGTTTAAAAAATGAGAACAGTGGTGTATATGTACCTTCAAGTAACAGAGATAGGACAAGTAGTAGTTCTAGTGGATTCAGGATGGAAGATATGTTGGTGAAGGTTCTACAGAGAGTTCAATCCACAGATGTGAGAGTTAGATAATTGAGGAATGACTTCTCCAGAATGAGTCAACTTGTACATTCGCACTCAAGATCTATCAAGAAGTTGGAGCAGCAGATGGGGCAACTGTTAGCCTCACTAAACTAGAGGAAGAATGGAACATTACCTAGTGATACCATTCAGAACCCAAAAAAAGATGGGCATTGCATGGCGATCACTACAAGAAGTGGTAAATCACTTCCAAAACATAAACCTACAGGCATTGAGTAGGAAGAGAGTATAGAAAAATTTGAGGAAACAAAGGTGAATGCAGAAAGTGCGCATGACTCAGAGGTATCTAGAGGGGTGGAGAAACCATCAAGAGTGAATGAAGCTACAATAGAGGTAACCTTACCTTTACATCAAATACCTAGACCACCTCATCCATTTCCTCAAAGGCTCAAGAAGAAAGTTGAAGATGGAAAATTCCTGAAGTTTATCTCCATGCTTCGGCAACTATTGGTGAATATTCCGCTAGTAGAAGCTCTGGAACATATGCGAGGTTATGTTAAGTTCATGAAGGACTTAGTAACAAAGAAGAGGGCTGTGAGTTTTGAACCAACAAATAATATTCACCATTATAGTGCTATTGCTACAAGGTCTTTGGTGTAGAAGAAAGAGGACCCATGTGCGTTCACTATACCACGCACCATTGGTGCATTCGAGTTTGCTAAAGCTCTATGTGATCTAGGAGCTAGTATAATTTTTATGACTTTGTCCATATAGAAACAACAGGGGTTGGGGGCTCCAAAGCCCACTGCTATGAGGTTGATGATGGCACACAGATATGTGAAGAGACTGGTGGGCATTTTGTGTGATGTGTTGGTTAAGGTGGAAAGCTTCATCTTCCCAGCTGATTTTGCGATTATGGATTGTGAAGTAGTTTTTGAGGTTCCCATAATATTAGGAAGGTCATTTTTGGCCATTGGCAGATCTCTAGTTGATGTAGAAAGTGGGGAGCTGAAATTTTTCCAGAATAATGAAGAAGTTAAGTTCAAAGTGTGTAAAGCGATGAAGCAACCACAAGATATGAGTGGGGTATCTGCAATTCACACTGTTGAAGAGGGAGACACTGAAGCCTCCATAGAAGAAATAGTTGCTGTAGAGACATTGGATGTAGTAATAATGAATTTTGATGAAGTCTTTCGGGTCGACTATGTGGAGACGCTAAATGCACTGCAAGGCATGGGTTCACTTTCATACTCTCCCAAGAAGTTAGACTTGGACTTGAAGAACAGTCCGAATCCTCCAGCAAAGTTATCTATTAAGGAACCGTCTGTGCTTGAATTGAAGCGGTTGCCTTGTCATTTGAGGTATGTGTTTCTAGGCAAAAATAATACTATGGCAGTTATTGTGGCCACAAATCTTAATGTTGAACAGGTGCAAGCAGTGGTGAAGGTATTGAAGAGATTAAAGAGAGCAATTGGTTGGGCCATTGCTGACATTATTGGAATACCTCCAGGCATATGCCCTCATAAATTTGATTTGGAAGAAGATTGCAGCCCGCGTATAGAGCACTAGAGGAGACTAAATGTACCTATGCAAGAGGTGGTCAAGAAAGAAATTATCAAGTGGCTAGATGCAGGAGTGGTGTATCCCATTTCTCAAAGTCATTGGGTGAGCCCAATGTAGTGTGTACTCAAGAAGGGTGGAATGGCAGTAGTGGCAAATGCAAAGACTGAACTAATTTCGCAAAGGCCAGTTACAAGTTAGCGAGTTTGCATGCACTACAAATATTTAAATTAATGGACATTGAAAGACCTATTCCCAATGCCTTTCATGGACCAGATGTTAGATAGGTTCGCAGAAAAAGGGTGGTACTGCTTCTTGGATGGTTACTCTGGGTATAGTCAGATATCAATTGCACCAGAAGACCAATAGTGTCACGACCCAGGGATAACCCTAGATGTAACATGGCGTATAGGCCCCCGAGGTACTCCATACAAGCCACTTAGCATTCATAACATAAGAATAGAACAATAGAAGTAAACCAACATTTCAAGTCCAATAGTTTTATAAACAAAAAGCGGAAGTCTAAAACACTTATCTCAATAGCCATCTAATACAATAGAATGAAATTGGGCCTAGCCCATTCATCATGTCAAAAACTGAAATACAATAAGGAAACTATGAACAATGAAAATCCGTCCTCGAAGCATGAGGACTCACCAAAGCTCAGGAACCTCAAAATCAACCACTAGCCACGAAACTGAGAAACTTGACTATCGGACCCTGCATTTGGGGAAATGTAGGCAAGAGTATGTATTAGTACAAAACAATGTACCAATTATTATAGCTATGCATAAAACATTTAAATCATGCTAAAAGAGGACATTTCATGACATGCAATTGACCAGGCTAAAACGTGATATAAAAGGGTTAGAAAACATAAGTCATTACACATGGTCAATGTAAGCTAATCATCATTAAAACCTTTGAACACATATGAGATACTTCTTGAAGTAACCTTAGTTCATTAATAATGTGGGAAGTAGCCTTAACCGACATAGAGACCAGGTGAGCTACAACATGATCCCCCGGTGTCTCCCACACCGAAAAGGGTTGTCCTACTTGCCAAGGTAAGGACCATGAACTTCTAGCTTAGGTGAATCCACTAGCTAATGTCTATCTAAACAATGATCCTATGGGGGCACGTAGGTAAGCGATAATGATATTGCTTCTAGAAACTCAGCTTCTACTAACAGGAGAGCTTCCATCTCAATATCCTCTCAGTGTAAAGCATAAATCCCACAAAATAGTCATTTCTTACTTTTTCTTATTATCCTTGGAAAGGCACGTCATGTTGCCAATCCAAGCTAAGTCATAGTCCATGGAAAGGTATCATACAATAACCAATCCAAGCTAAGTCATTACGATAGCTCTTAATCTTTGATTCAATTAGGTGAGAAGACCTTTCAACCTTAGAATCCTTTATTAGTTGAGAAAACCTTTCACATCATGCTTTTATGTGTTTCATGAGAAATCCTTTCAACAACACAACAACAACATCATCATTGATACTTTACTCTCAAAGCATCCTTAAAACATTTACATAGATTTCATGAGAACATGCATAATTCCATAATTTACCTTTCAAGGTTCAAAACCCACTTTCAATCATCAACATTTAGAAACATGGGTTAGAAATGGATTTAATCATAAATTCATGTAACTCTATCAATACATGCTTGATTTCCTAAAACTCTTCCTTTATAATCAATATCCCACATCATATGATTCATAAATTGAAAACATGTGCTCATAGGGGAAACCATCATATAATCATAGTAATTCATCAATTCATGCATAAGAGATCATAATCCAATCATTTAAATCAATAATCAAGAGAACCCATGATAATTGAAGAAAACCTTAACTCAATTGGGGATTTCTAACTTTGAAAATAGGAAAATTTGGGAACTCCATGAATGGAAGGAATCCATGGATGAAAACTATCATACCTTGAAGCCAATTGCTGATATTCAATGGAGGAATTGAGACTTGAATGGAAACCCTAGGTTGAATACTTTTCTTCAATCTTTCTAGAGAGAAAATTATTTGAGAGTTCTTCTTTTTGGTGAATTTGAAGAGAATGGGGAGAATGAACTAATTTGGGGGTTGAAATCACTTATATAGGGGTCTTAATGAAGGGTAAAACGACGTAGTATAGAGATAAAATAATTAGAAAAAGACCCAACTGCCCCTAAACTTAACTGCCGAACCTCGACCTACGACCACCAGTCGACGGACCATGGACTGACCGACATTCCATCCTGCACGGTTGTCGATGGTGGTCAGAAAGTGATTCTGGGCCCTTGAACGATGGGCCCTCAACCACGGACCGTGGACTGGCCGACGGTCCATTGGTCAGGCCATGGTCCTGGGCCTTCAGGGTCTATTTTGGGGAGGCCATCCACGGACCACACCTACGGTCCGTGGTCCCATCCATGGGCCGTGGGTGGACCTCGTGGGTTGGCCCCTACAGCTCATTAAAAGTGCTATATACCGTCTTTTGGATCCGGGGTGTTACAGTATCTCCCCCTTGGAATCATTTGTCCTCGAATGAGATTCAAGCTAGTACGAAAAGAGTAGGAGAGGAACTAACAACCCAACCATCAATGCAATGCATATAACCTAGGAGGAACTATCGACTCCAAGATAAGACGTAATCAAACACATGATAAGAGGGGCGGAACTAAATCTAGCAGCCCATCATGCATGCAATACACATATCCGAGGAGGAAACATCAACTCCAAGGTAATATTCAAGGAGGAAACATCAACTCCAAGCTAACAACATACTCAAATGCATATATCCGAAGAGAAAATATCAACTCCAAGATAAAGGCGTGCTCACAACATCACATCAAGTAGTCTACATGCAATTCATACTCATATGCAAATAAACATGTAAGAGTCAATTAAATAAACTTATTTTCTCAAAACTTGAAATTTTCATAAATCATGCATAGTAAGGAAATTATGGAAACATATGACTCCAAAACAAAGAACAAACCATGAGGAACTCATTACCTCAAGCTTGAGTAGGAGTAGAAGGAAAGAGATAAGGATATCGGGACATCATATCGGCCTCGACATCCCAAGTAGCACCCTCAACTAACTGATTCCTCCACAACACTTTCACGGAAGCTACATCTTTATTTCTCAACTTCTTAACTTGCCGGTCTAAAATCTCAACCGGAACTTCCTTATAAGAATGATTCTCCTTAACTCCCAACCCTTCTAATGGAACTATGGATGTTGGATCACCAACACATTTCTTCAACATAGAGACGTGGAAAACATGATGCAACGATGCCAACTCATTTGGCAAATCTAGATCATAAGCAACCTTACCAACACGTCTCAAAATCTGATATGGGACTATATACAAGGGACTAAGCTTCCCTTTCTTACCAAACCTCATTACACCCTTCATGGGTGAAATTTTCAAGTAAACCCAATAATGAACATCAAACTCAAAATCTCTTCTTCTTTCATCGACATATGAATTTTTCCGACTTTGAGCCGTTTTCAAACTTTCTCTAATAAGTCGAACTTTCTCTATGGCCTCATGTACCAACTCGGGACCTATTAGGGAAACTTCACCCACCTCAAACCACTCTATAGGAGATCTACACCTCCTACCATAAAGACCTCAAATGGAGCCATACAAATACTAGAGTGATAGCTATTGTTATAGGCAAACTCAATCAATGGAAAATGGTCATCCCAATTATCCCTAAAAATCAATCACACAAGCTCTCAACATGTCCTCCAAAGATTGGATAGTACGCTCCGCCTGGCATTGGGTTGGGGATGAAAGGCCGTACTAAGCTTAACACGAGTACCAAGACCCTTTTGGAAAGACTTCCAAAACTGAGAAGTGAATTGGGTACCACGATCAGAAATAATGGACAAAGGCATTCCATGCAACTTTACCATTTCTCTCAAGTACAAATTTGCATAGTCCTCCTCCGAATAGGAAACCTTGACGGGAAGAAAATGAGCCGATTTCACCATCCGATCTACTATAACCCAAATCGAGTCATGTTGTCGCCGGGTGCGAGGCAAACCAACAATAAAGTCCATATTCAAATCTTCCCACTTCCAAGTAGGAATGCTAATGTGTTGGGATAAACCTCCCGGTTTCTGATGCTCAACTTTAACTTGTTGACAATTAGGACACTGAGTCACAAATTTTGCAATGTCCTTCTTCATCCCATTCCACCAATAGACTTCCCGCAAATCATGATACATCTTGGTGGCTCCTGGGTGAATGGAATACTGTGAACTATAGGCTTCTAACAAGATCTGTTCCCTCGAGTCATCAACATTCGGAACACACAAACGACCTTGATATCTAAGTACCTCATCTCCCCCTTGGGAGAAAGCCTTAACGGATTTCTTAAGCACCACTTCTTTTATGTCGACCAGAATTGGATCAAGACCTTGCTTGGCTTTCACATTTTCCACTAAAGACGATTCTGAACTATTGTGGACTATAACACCACCCTTGGTAGATTCTACTAACCGAACATCCAATCGTGCCAATCTATGAACATCTCGAACTAACTCTTTCTTTTCTTCTTCACTATGAGCAACACTTCCAAGGATAACCGGCTAAGAGCATCCGCCACCACATTTTCCATTCCTGGGTGATCGAGAACACTCATGTTATAATATTTCAATAGTTTAGGCCACCTTCTTTGGTGAAGATTAAGATCTTTCTGATTAAACAAATATTGCAAACTCTTGTGGTTGGTAAACATATCTACATGCACAACATACAAATAATGCATCCAAATCTTTAAGGCAAAAACAACCGCCACTAGTTCGAGGTCATGGGTAGGATAATTCTTCTCATGTATCTTAGGTTGCCTTGAGGCATAGGCAATCACATTCCCATTTTTCATAAGCGCACACCCTAACCCAATTCTTGAGGCATCACAATAGACCACAAAACCATCTGTCCCTTCCGATAGAGTCAACACCGGAGCAGAAGTAAGTCTATCCTTCAATTCTTGAAAACTCTTTTCACATGCTTGGGACCATATAAACTTGGCCTTCTTTTGAGTCAAATCCATCAAAGGAGAGGTAATTGAAGAGAATCCCTCAACAAACCTTCTATAGAAACTCGCTAAACCCAAGAAACTTCTAATATCCGAAGGAGTTAGAGGTCTAGGCGAACTCTTGACCGCATCCATCATCTTAGGATCTACCTCAATACCCTCACTTGAAATAATATGGCCAAGGAAAGCCACAGATCTTAGCCAAAACTCACATTTGCTAAACTTGGCAAAGAGTTGTTGGTCCTTAAGAACTTGCAACACGTCCTCAAATGATCAATATGCTGGTTCTCACTTCTCAAATAAATCAATATGTCATCAATGAACACAATCACAAACATGTCAAGGTATTGTCTATAAACCCTATTCATCAAATCTATAAATGCCATTGGAGCATTAGTCAACCCAAACGACATTACCAAAAACTCATAATGACCAAACCGAGTTTCGAAAAGCCATCTTCAGAATATAATCCTTTTTCACCCTCAATTGGTGATAACCCGACCTAAGATCAATCTTAGAGAAATAACTTTCTCCTTGAAGGTGGTCAAATAAATCATCTATCATTGGGAGAGGATACTTATTCTTAATATTCACCTTGTTCAACTGAGGATAGTCGATACACATACGAAGAGAACCATCCTTCTTCCTAACAAACAAAACTGGAGCATCCCATGGAGTGATACTCGGTCGGATGAAACCCTTATCCAACAAATCCTTCAATTGTTCTTTCAACTCCTTTAATTCCGACAGAGCCATACAGTAAGGAAGAATAGAAATAGGTTGCGTATTTGAGAGAAGGTCAATACCGAAGTCTATTTCCCTTTCAGGAGGAATACCGGGTAAGTCATCTGGGAACACTTCTGAAAACTCATTAACAACGGGGACCGACTCAAGAGTAGGGGTTTCAGAAACTACATCCCTCACCCTGACTAGATAGTAAATTCAACCCTTAGAAATCATCTTTCTAGCTTTAAGACAAGAGACAAACTTACCCTTAAGTATAGAATTTCCTCGCTTCCACTCTAGGACATGCTCATTCGTAAACTGAAACTTGACTACACGAGTTCTACAATCAATAGAAGCATAACATGAGTGTAGCCAATCCATACCAAGGATAACATCAAAATCTAGCATATCAAGCTCTACCAATTCAACAAGAGTAACACTATGGGACAAGGAAATGAGACAATTTCTATAGACCCTTTTAGCCACAATAGAATAAACAACAGGAGTAGAGACAGAAAAATGATCTAACTACACATCAGGAAGCACATCAAACCTCATAGCCACATATGGTGTCATAAAAGACAAGGTAGCACCGGGATCAAGTAAAGTGTATACATCTAGTTGGAAAACTTTCAACATACCGGGAACCACATCGGGAGAACTCTCTTGTTCACCACGAGTCTGAAATACATAAAATCGGTTTTGCTTAGGAGCATTGGGACCCAAACCACTAGGAGGAGCTTTCTTTCCCTCACTTCCTTTAGCCATCAGCATCGGGAAATCCCTTATTTTATGACCACTCTTACCACAACTGAAGCAACCATCCGTGCCGACTAGGCACTTACCCTCGTGCTTCTTTCCACACCTAGTACAAGTAGACATGGGAAATGAAGATCCACTACCATTCCCTCCTTGAGGCTTAGGGTTAGACACCCTATCTTTGTTGAACTTAGAAGGAACATTGGAGGAACCTTGACTGGAGAACTTTTGTCAAAACCTTGAACGACTATATCCATCGGACCTTGCATGAAAAAATTATCATCAGCGGTTTTAGCCCTCTTCACCTCTCTAGACTTTTTCTTAAGTTTCTCCTCTTTAATATGTTGAGCATGAACTATGAGAAGAGAGATTTCCATGTCATTAATGAGCATGACGGTACGACACTCTTTAACCACCATTTTGAACATACCCAAAATGAACTTACTCATCCTTGCCCTTGAATCGGCAACCATTGTTGGAGCATACCTAGACAATTGTGTGAACTTCAAAGCATATTCCGTCACACTCATACTTCCTTGACGAAGGATTATAAACTCAAGAACCTTTGCTTCCCTCATCTCAAGGGGAAAGAACCTATCAAGAAAAGTAGCCTTAAAATTCTCCCAATCAAGAGGACCCGCATCTTCCGATCTCCCTTCTTTCCATTGGTTGAACCAAGTTTTAGCAACACCTTTAAGTTGATAAGCGGCCAACTCTGCCTTTTCCACCGGCGTCACTCTCATTATCATCCAGACCTTATAGACCTCCTCAATGAACTCTTGAGGATCTTCCTCAACCTTAGAACCATGAAACTCTAGAGGATTCATCCTAGTGAAGTCCCTCACTCTAGAAGCCATCGTACCCACATTTGGCTTCACAGGAACCGCAACCTTTGTATTGGCATGGGCCGTCACAGCTTGAGAAAACACTTGAAAAATAGCCATAAACTCCACATTAGTCACTTGCTCGGCCAAAGGATCGACCGGAACTTGAGGAGATTGGGGAGGAGCTTCTTGTTCCACATTCTCCTTCACATTCCTTCTAGCTTAAGATCTTCGAGTAGCCATTACCTATAGAGCATCATATAAAGATTAGGAGAGAGACCTTATAGAGTTAAACTCTATCGCACGACTTAAGCGTAATGAAAGAAGTGGAGTTTACTAAACATCTTGTAGCCTCTTATTCATAAATGTGGCACGCTTCACACTTATGAACAAGACTCTACTTGACGTGGATTATGAGACATCCTAGGATAATTCTAAACATTGTACTCTGATTACCAAGTTTGTCACGACCCAGGGGTACACCCTAGATGTAACATGGAATATAGGACCCCGAGGGACCCATACAAGCCACTTAGCATTCATAACATAAGAAATAGAACAATAGCATTAAACCAACATTTCATGTCCAATAGTTTTATAAACAAAAAACAGAAGGCTAAAACACTTGTCTCAATAGTCATCTAATATAATAGAATGAAATTAGGCCTAGCCTATACATCATGTCCAAAATTGAAATACAATAAGGAAACTATGAACAATGAAAATCCGTCCTCAAAGCATGAGGACTCACCATAGTTCGGGAACCTCGAAATCAAACACTAACCCCGAAACAGAGAAACCTGACTACCTGACCCTACATTTGGGGAAATGTAGGCAAGAGTATGCGTTAGTACAAAACAATGTACCAAGTATGATAGCTATGCCTAAAACATTTAAATCTTGCTAAATGAGGACATTTCATGACATTCAATTGACCAAGCTAAAACCTGATATAAAAGGGTTATAAAACATAAGGCATAACACATGGTCAATGAAATCTAATAATCATTAAAACCTTTGAACACATATGAGATATTTCTTGAAGTAACCTTAGTTCATTATTAATGTAGGAAGTAGCCTTAACCGACATAGAGACCATGTGAGCTACAACATGATCACCCGGTGTCTCCCACACCGAAAAGGGTTGTCCTACTTGCCAAGGTAAGGACCATGAACATCTAGCTTAGGTTGATCCACTAGCTAATGTCTATCTAGACAATGATCCTATGGGGGCACATAGTTAAGGGATAAGGAGATTGCTTCTAGAAACCCAACCTCTACTAACGAGAGATCTTCAATCTTAATATCCTCTCGGTGCTAAGCATAAATCCCACGGAATAGTCATTTCTTACTTGTTCTTATTATCCATGGAAAGGCACGTCATCTTTCCAATCCAAGCTAAGTCATAGTCCATGGAAAGGTATCATATAATAACCAATCCAACCTAAGTCATTAAGATAGCTCTTAATCTTTGATTCAATTAGGTGAGAAGACCTTTCAACCTTAGAACCCTTTATTATGTGAGAAAACCTTTCACATCATGCTTTCATGTGTTTCATGAGAAATCCTTTCAACAATGCAACAACAACATCATTATTGATACTTTAGTCTCAAAGCATCCTTAAAACATTTGCATAGATTTCATGAGAACATGCATAATTCCATAATTTACCTTTCAAGGTTCAAAACCAACTTTCAATCATCAACATTTAGAAACATGGGTTAGATATGAATTTAATCATAAATTCATGTAACTCTATCAATACATGCTTGATTTCATAAAACTCTTCCTTTATAATCAAAATCCCATATCATATGTTTCATAACTTGAAAATATGGGGATTACATGGGTTCATAGGGGAAACCATCATAAAATAATAGTATTTCATCAATTCATGCATAAGAGATCATAATCCAATCATTTAAATTAATAATCAAGAGAACCCATGAAAATTGAAGAAAACCCTAACTCAATTGGGGATTTCTAACTTTGAAAATAGGAAAATTTGGAAAATCCATGAATGAAAGGAATCCATCGATGAAAACTATCATACCTTGAAGCTAATTGCTAATATTTAATGGAGGAATTGAGAATTGAATGGAAACCCTAGATTGAATCTCTCTTCTTCAAACTTTCTAGTGAGAGAATTCTATAAGAGTTCTTCTTTTTGGTGGATTTGAAGAGAACTGGGTGAATGAACTAATTTGGGGTTGAAATTACTTATATAGTTGTCTTAATGAAGGGTAAAACTACGTAGTATAGAGATAAAATAATAAGGAAAAGACCAACTGCCCCTAAACTTAACTGTCGAACCTCGACCCACGGCCACCAGTCGACGGACCGTGCACTGACCGACAGTTTGTCCTACACGACCATTGATGGTGGTCAAAAGTGATTCTGGGCCCTTGAACCACGAACCCTCAACCACTGACCGTGGTCTGACCGACGGTCCGTTGGTCAGGCCTTTGTCCTGGGCCTTCAAGGTTTGTTTTTGGGAGGCCATCCATGGACTACACCTATGGTCCATGGTCCCATCCACGAGCCATGGGTGGCCCTCATGGGTTGGCACCTACAGCTCATTAAAAGTCCTATTTACCCTTTTTCAGATCTGGGTGTGTTACAAATAGGAAACCACATTTACATTTCCCTATGACACCTTTGCATTGAAGCGCATGCCATTTGGATTATGTAACGCACCAGCTACTTTTTAGCGGTGTATGATGTCCATATTTTTAGACATGGTGGAGGACACTTTAGAGGTATTCATAGATGAATTCTCTTTGGTAGGTGACACTTTTGATGACTGTTTGTTTAATCTTAGCAGGGCATTACAGAGGTGTGAATAGGCAAACCTAGTGCCAAAATGGGAAAAATGCCACTTCATGGTCAAGGAAGGTATAGTGCTAAGATATAAAGTGTTTAATAAAGGTTTGAGGTGGATAGAGTAAAGATTGAAGTAATTGAAAAGTTGCCTCCACCTATCTCTGTAAAGGGAGTTCAGAGTTTCTTGGGTCATGTTGGGTTCTATCGGCGTTTCATCAAGGATTTTTCTAAAATTGCACATCCTTTGTGTAAGTTGTTAGAAAAGGAGATGAAGTTCACTTTTGCAGAAGCATGCACCAAAGCATTTGAGCGCCTGAAGGCTAAATAGATTTTAGCCCCAATAATCATCGGTCCAGATTGGTCGGAACCATTTGAAGTGATGTGCGATGCAAGTTGTGTTGGCTTAGGAGTTGTTCTAGCGTAGGAGCATAACAAGATCTTTCACCCGATCTACTATGCAAGCAAGGCGCTGAATGGAGCACAAAGAAACTACACTGTCATTGAGCAAGAGTTTCTTATAGTAGTGTATACCTCTGAGAAATTCAGAGCATACCTGCTGGGAACCAAAGTGGTAGTTCACACTGACCATGCAACACTGCGGTACCTCATGGCGAAGAAATATGCTTAGTTGAGGTTGATAAGATGGGTGTTGTTGTTACAATAGTTTGACTTTGAAGGCAAAGACAAAAGGGGCTATCAAAATCAAGTGTGTGATCACTTATCCATACTGGAGTCAGAGAAGAAAGAAGAAGCTGAGTTAGACATTAATGACTCATTTTCGGATGAGGAGGTATTAGCCGCCACTCTTGATCTCATTCCTTGGTTTGCTGACTTTGCCAATAATCTTGTTAGTGACCTAATGCCCGAGGGCTTGACTTTTCAACAAAGGAAGAGCTTCTTGCATGATTTGGGTAAGTACTTCTGGGATGAACCCTACTTGTACAAGATTTGTGCTAATAATATAATCAGGCGATGTGTGGCTGAGGCTGAGATGTTGAGTATTCTAGAATCCTGTCATTCATCTCTAGTCGGTGGACACCATGTGGGTGCTCGCACTGCCCAAAAAGTGTTCCAAAGTGGATACTATTGGCCTACAATTCATCAAGATACATTTGACCTAGTTAAAGGGTGTGGTATGTTGTCAAAGGCAAGGGGCCATTTCTCATCTTCATGAGCTACCTATGACTTGTATCTTGGAGGTCAAACTATTTGATGTCTAGGGAATTGACTTCATGGAACCATTTGTGAGCTCTTTCTGGAAAAACTATATATTGGTGGTAGTTGATTATGTCTCCAAGTGGGTTGAGGCTATGCCCTTGGCAGAGAATAATGGCAAGAGTGTTGCAGGGTTTCTAAAGAAGAACATATTCTCAAGGTTTGGCACACCTAGGGAAATTATCAGCCATGGAGGCTCAAACTTCTGTAATAAAGTGTTTAGCACTCTATTGGCTAAATATTGGGTGAAACAACACAAAGTGACGACGCCTTATCATCCGCAAACAAGTGGCCAAGTGGAAGTCTCAAACAGGGAAATAAAGTCAATATTGTCAAAGAAAGTGAATGCCAATAGAACTGATTGGGAAAGGAAGTTAGATGATGTTTTATGGGCATATCAGACAACTTTCAAAACACCCATAATTAGTATGTCACCATATTAGTTAGTGTTTGGAAAGGCATGTCATTTGCCTGTGGAGTTGGAACATAAGGCACTATGGGTGCTAAAGAAGGTAAACTTGAGCTTGAGTGAAGTAGCGAATATGCGACTTGAGTAGATAAATGAAATGAATGATTTTCGACTATGGGCTTATGAGAGATATGCATTGTACAAGGAAAGGATGAAGCTGTATCATGACAAGAATACCGAGAAGAGGACTTTCAGTCCTGGTGACTTGGTGCTATTATTTAACTCAAGGCTACGCCTATTTCCTGGAAAGCTGAGGTCCAAGTGGTCTGGACCATTCAAAGTAACCCAAGCGTTTCAATCGGGAGCCATTAAACTTGAAAACGACAAATGTGAGAGGTTCCAGCCAAATGGCCAGTGAGTCAAGGCTTATATGAGAGTTCCAAAGGAAGTGAAGATAGTTGAGGAATGCAAACTTGATGAAGTCTGAGTAATCAAGTAACCTGCGTCGCGCCGCGACGTTTAATGGTGTGCTAATTGGGAGGCAACCCGAGATGTATTTGTAATAAGTAGTTTAATTTCTTCTAATTCATTTTTGTTATAAGCGTCATAGTGTGTGCATGCATGCAGAAAAAGTTGAGGCCTGAAGAACTCTTCACGAGCCACCAAACTGGTTGTTCAACACTTCACGGCCCGTGAAGAAGCAAGCCAGGTGTAGTAGAGCTCACTGGAAAAAGGGAAACAATGTTCAGGGAAGGGGAGACGTCCCGTCTGACCTTAGATGGACCATTTAGCCCCTCATGAACATTCGTCTAAGTTTTCTTGTCCAAGTATTTCTCACGAGCACTTGTATGGGCCGTGGTGCTCTTCACGATCCACTTCATGGCCCGTCAGGGTTAAGTCGACACTAACGTACCCGATCTGACCCGACCCAAGTGATCAGCAAACCCAAATTATTTGTATTTAAAAGCCTTCCAAAATCCAAAAGATGGTTTCTTTCCCCCTCTACTGAAATTCATAACGTCTTTTTGGAAAAGGAAGAGGTTTCTCACATCTATATCAAGAAATCAAAGAATAATTCTGTAACACCTCTAATTTGAAAAGGGTAGAAAATTTCAGTTATTGCAGGACCTAGTGCCAGTCCCAACGGAGCCCCCCACAGCTCGTGTACTAAGACACGGACCGTAGGTCGTTTCGTGTATGGAAATCCATTTTTTTCCAAAAACCTCCAGTTCCAGTACTTTTCAACAGCCACCAAGATGATCCGTCATTCAATGCACGAGTCGTAGATAAGTCTCATAGGTGATTCCCTGACTTAGAGAGATTTTAGGGCTAAGAGTTGGGACCTACGACCATGGTCCACAATCCATCGATGGATGCACGGGATATAGGTGTTGTCCGTCGTTGGGGGTCCAAAAATAGTGGTCTTTGATCTCAATCACGACCAACCAGGATGGTCCGTGGTATGACCAACGGACCATGGGTCAATCCATGGGTGAGGTCGGCAGTTATTTTCCTTAAGGGCTTTGGGGTATTTTCCTAATTATTCTAGCCTAATACTATGTCGTTTTACCCTTCACCTAAAGCCCAATATAAGTGTTTTTACTCCCAAATTTTCCCAATTGAAATCAGTCACTCAAATTCCTAAAAGAAAAACAGTGTCTTCATCTTCAAAATATTTGTCTCTCTAGAAAGCGTGAATAAGAATGAGTCAACCTAGGGTTTCAAGTCAAGTCTCCACTTCCACCATTGAAGGTAAGATTTTGGCATTAAGGTATGATAGTCTTTATCCATGGAGCCCTTTCCTCCATGGAGTTCCTAATTTCTCCAATTTATAAAGTTAGAAATCCCAATTGAGTTAGTGTTCTCTTCTATGTCATGGTTCCTTTCAATATCAATATAATTAATTGATTGTTTTATGAAGTATTATGCATGAATTGATAAAACTCCATGATTTTGTGATGCATCTCCATGAACCCATGATTACCCCATGTTTTCTTGATTAAGATGATTGAAGGTGGATTATGAACTATGAAAGAGGATTTTATGATTATATGCATGTTCTTATGAAATTAATGAAAATCTTTTAAGGATGCTTTGAGAGTGAAGTATCAATATGTTTATTTTTATGTTGTGAAAGGTTTTCTCACATGAAGGATTCTAAGGTTGAAAGGTCTTCTCACCTAAAATTAATCAAAGATAACGATATATCCTAATAATGAGGTAATCAGCGATTACCCATGAACTCCAAAGTTAAGACAAGTGGCGATTATCCATGTCTCATGCATGTTAAGGAAAGTTAAGAATAATCAATATTCCGCAGGAGTTATGCTTAGCACCGAGTGGACAAGTTTTGATTACCCATGTCCCATAAACTATGTGCCAATATAGCATTGTCTAGATAGACCTTAGCTAGTGGATCCACGTAAGCTTGAAGTTCATGATTCTTACCTTGGCAAGTGAGAACACCTGTTTTTGGTGTGGGGTAGCCACCAGATTCCATGCTAATAGATCACATGGTCTTAAATGTCGGTTAAAGGTAATTATCTCACACTAATGAATCAAGGTTTCTTAAGGAAGTTTCTCGTGAATGTTTTAAAGATGTTTTCTTCCATTGCCCTTGTTTTTATGACTTATGTTTTCTAACTCCTTTCTCTCATGTTTTAGCTTTGTTATGGAAAATCATGAAAATGTCCTATTTAGCATGATTTCACATTTTTTTATGCGTTACTATCATACTTGGTACATTTTGTACTAACAGATACTCTTGCCTACATTTCCCCGAATGTAAGGTCTAATGCTCCAGACTCGCACTTCCGTTGCTAAATATCTATTAGTAGAATTTAGAAGATTGGTGAGTCCTTATTCTTCGAGGACCGAGCCTTTATTTCATTATGTCTTTACCTTTCAGTTTTGAACTTGATGTACGGGTTACGTCCCAATTACTTCTTATGTACTAGATGGGTTTAAAACATTGTTAGATTTCCACTTCGTTTTATAAAACATTATGTTTTGAAATGATCTTTTAAGTCTGTTGATTTCTATTATCTTGTCTATGTATGCTAAGCGGCTTGTATGGGGCCCTCTCGGGGTCTTATACGCAATGTTATACCTGGGGTCAACCTTGGGTCATAACAAACTTGGAAATTAAAGCATAAGGTTTATAAAGGTCCTAGGAAATGTCATAAGCCCTGTCCAGTAGAGTCTTGTTCATGAGTGTGAAGCGCGCCACATTTATGAATGAGAGGCTATAAGATGTTTAGGAAACTCCACTTCTTTCATTACTCTAAAGTCGTGGGATAGAGTTTAACTCTATAATGTCTCTCTCCAAATCCTTATACAATGCTCTATAGGATATGGCCACTCGAAGGGCAAATTCTAGAAGGAATGGGTGAGAGAATCTGAATCAAGAGGCTCTTCCTCAAGCTCCTCAAGTTCCAGTCGACCCTTTGACTGAGCAAGTGACGAATGTGGAGTTTAGGGCTGTTTTTCAAGTATTGGCTCAAGCCATGATGGCTCAAGCCAATAGGGAAGTTGCGGTCCCCGTGAACCCAAATGTGGGTACGGTGGAAACTAGGGTGAGAGACTTCACTAGAATGAATCCTCCAAAATTTCATGGTTCTAAGGTTGAGGAAGAAACTCAAGAGTTCATTGAATAGGTTTATAAGGTGTTGATGATCATGGGAGTGACGCCGGTGAAAAAGGTAGACTTGAACGCTTACCAACGTAAGGGTGTTGCTCAAGTTTGGTTCAACTAATGGAAGGAAAATAGGGCAGTTGATACGGGTCCTCACGATTGGGAAAAGTTCAAAGTTGCTTTCTTTGATAGGTTCTTTCCCCTTGAGATGAGGGAAGCAAATGTGCTTGAGTTCACCAACCTTTGTCAAGGAAGCATGAGTGTGAAGGATTATTCTTTGAAGTGCACACAATTGTCTCAATATGCTCCTCCTATGGTTGCCAATCCTATGGAAAGAATGAGTAAGTTTGTTTTGGGTGTGTCCGAGATGGAGGTTAAGGAATGCGGTACCACTATGCTTTTCAATGATATGGAAATCTCTCGTCTCATGGTTCATGCTCAATAAATTGAAAGAGGAAAAACTTAAGGAAAGGTCTAGGGATGTGAAGAAGGCAAGGATCGGTGATGGTGATTTTTCACAAGCAAGGTCCGATAGACATGGTCGTTCCAAGTTCCGACAAAGGTTTTCCGATCAAGGTTCCTCCAATTCTCCTCATAAGTTCAACAAAGATAGGATTTATAACCCTAAGACTCAAGGAGGGAATGGTGGTGGATCTTCATTGCCTACTTGTGATATGTGTGGAAAGAAGCATAAGGGTAAGTGTCTAGCGGGTTCCAATGCTTGTTTTGGTTGTGGTAAGATAGAAAACAAGATAACAGATTGTCCCTCAGTTTCTAAAACTGATGGAGTTAATCATCGAAGGGCTCAACCTAATCCTTCTTTCGGTCCAAGTGGGAGTCAAAAGCAAAATAGATTCTATGCATTTCAGATTCGTCATGAGCAAGAGGGTTCCCCCGATGTGGTTACTGGTATGTTGAAAGTCTTTTATCTCGATGTTTATGATTTACTTGACCCAGGTGATACCTTGTCTTTTGTAATGCCATATGTGGCTAAGAGGTTTCATATTCTTCTGGATGTGTTGTTAGATCCCTTTTCTGTCTCTACTCCTGTTGGTGATTCTACTGTGGCTAAGAGAGTCTATAGAAAGTGTCTTGTCTCCTTGTCCCAAAGATTCAATCATTTTGATCTCTAGAACTAGATATGCTAGATTTTGATGTTATCCTCGGTATGGATTGACTATATTCATGTTATGCTTCTATCGATTGTAGATCTCGTGTAGTACAGTTTCAGTTTCCAAATAAATCCATCCTAAAGTGGAAAGGGGGAAAATTCAATGCCTAAGAGTCAGTTTGTCTCTTGTCTTAAAGCTAGAAAGATGATTTCTTAGGGTTTTATTTACCATCTTTTAGGGTGAGGGATATGGATTCCGAAACTCCTACTCTTGAGTAAGTCCCCGTGGTTAATGAGTTTAGGAAGTTTTTCCCGATGATCTATCTGGTATTTCTCCCGAAAAAGAAATAGACTTTGGTATTGAACTTCTCCCAGATACGGAACCTATCTCTATTCCTCCTTACCGAATGGCTCCAACAGAACTTAAGGAATTGAAGGAGCATATGAAAGATTTGTTGGATAAGGGTTTCATTTGACCGAGTATCTCTCCATGGGGTGCTCCAGTTTTGTTCGTTAGAAAGAAATATGGTTCACTTCATTTGTGTATTGACTATTGTTAGTTGAACAAAGTGACCATTAAGAATAAGTATCCTCTCCCAAGGATAGATTACCTGTTTGACCATCTACAAGTAGAAAGTTACTTCTCTAAGATTAAACTTCGGTCGGGTTATCACCAATTAAGGGTGAAGGAAGATGACATTCTGAAGATAACTTTTCAAACTCGGTATGGTCATTATGAGTTTTTGGTGATGTTGTTTGGTTTGACTAATGCTCAGATTGTATTTATTATTTTAATGAATCAGGTGTTTAGACAATACCTAGTTATGCTTGTGATTATGTTCATTTATGATATATTGATTTATTCTAAGAGTGAAGACGAGAATACCGAACATCTGAGGATTGTATTGCAAGTCCTCTACGACCAACAACTCTTTGCAAAGTTTAGCAAATGCGAGAGTTTTGTCTAAGTTCCGTGGATTTTATTGGTAATATTGTTTTTGGTAAACGTATTGAGGTAGATCCTAGGAAGACGGATGCAGTTAAGAGTTGGCCTAGACCTATATCCCCTTTGTATATTAGATGTTTCTTGGGTTTAGCCGGTTACTATAGAAGGTTTGTTATAGGATTTTTGTCGATTGTTTCTCCATTGACGACATTAACCCAAAAGAAAGAAAAATTCTTATGGTTGGAAGCCTGTGAAAAGAGTTTACAAGAATTGAAAGATAGACTTACTTCTGCTCCGGTGTTGACTTTACCGGAAGGAACCGTTGGGTTTGTTACATACTGCAATGCTTCTAGAATTGGGTTAGGATGTGTCCTTATGCAAAATGGGAAAGTCATTGCGTATTCTTCAAGGCAACATAAGATTCATGAAAATAATTATCTAACCCATGACCTTGAACTAGCGGCGGTTGTGTTTACTCTTAACATTTGGAGGCACTATTTGTATGGTGTTCATGTAGATGTTTCTACCGACCACATGAGTTTGCAATATGTGTTTAAATAGAAAGATGTAAATCTTCACCAAAAAAGATGGCTTGATTTACTAAAGGATTATGACATGAGTGTTCTCTATCACCCCGACAAAGCAAATGTGGTGGCAGATGCTCTTAGTCGATTATTTATGGGTAGTGTTGCTCATATAGAGGCTGACAAAAAAGAGCTGGTTAGAGATGTTCATAGATTTTCCCGTTTGGGTGTTCGGTTAGTAGACTCCACCAATGGTGGTGTTACAGTTCACAACGGTTCAGAATCATCTTTTGTGGCGGATGTGAAAGCCAAGCAAGGTCTTGACCCGACTTTGATGGATTTGAAGGAAGCGATGCTTAAAAAGTTCGTAGAGGATTTTTCCCAAGGGGGAGATGGTGTGCTTCATTATCAGGGTCCTTTGTGTGTTCCCGATGTAGATGACTTGAGACCGCAAATCTTGTTAGAATCCAACAGATCTCGATATTCCATTCACCCGTGAGCCACCAAGATGTACTGTGACTTGCCGGAGGTCTATTGGTGGAATGGGATGAAGAAGGATATTGTGGAATTTGTGGCCAAGTGTCCTAATTGTCAACAAGTGAAAGTTGAGCACCAAAATTTGGGAGGTTTATCTCAAGATATTAGCATTCCTACTTGGAAGTGGGAAGATTTGAATATGGACTTCATTGTTGGTTTACCATGCACCCGGTGACAACATGATTCGATTTGGGTTATTATAGACCAAATGACGAATTTAGCTCATTTCATTCCCGTCAAGGTTTCTTATTTGGCGGAGGACTATGCTAAGTTGTATTTGAGAGAAATGGTTAGGTTACATGGAGTGCCCTTGTCCATTATTTCTAATCGTGGTACCCAATTTACTTCCCAGTTTTGGAAATCTTTCCAAAAGGGTCTTGGTACTCGTGTTAAGCTTAATACGGCCTTTCATCCACAAAATGATGGGCAAGCGGAGCATACTATCACAACTTTGGAAGATATGTTGAGAGCATGTGTAATTGACTTCAAGGGTAATTGGGATGATCATTTGCCTTTGATTGAGTTTGCATATAACAATAGCTATCACTGAAGTATTGGCATGGCTCCATTTGAGGCTTTATGTGTGCCCATACTATATATTGAGACAAATTGGTAAGGTTTCTTATGAACTTGATTTGCCTAATGATTTGGCATCGGTGCATCCGATTTTCCATGTCTCTTTGTTGAAGAAATGTGTTGGAGATCCGACATCTATAGTTCCCTTAGAAGGTTTAGGAGTTAAGGAAAATCTTTTTTATTAGGAAGTTTCGGTTGAGATTTTAGACCGGCAAGTCAAGAAGTTGAGAAATAATGAAGTTGATTCCGTGAAGGTTCTTTGGAGGAATCAGTTAGTTGTGGGTGCTACTTGGGAGGCCGAGGTCAATATGATGTCCCATTATCCTCATCTCTTTTCTCCTATCTCTACTCTAGCTTGAGGTATTTAGCTCCTCATGGTTTACTCTTTGGTGTCATGTGTCGTAGATATTCCGATAATTTCTTATTTATGCATGTTCATGAAAAGCTTAAATTTTGAGAAAATGAGTGACTTGATTGATTTTTACATGTTTATGTGCATTTGAGTATGAGTTGCATGTAGACCTCATGATATGATGTTTTGAACATGTTTTAGCTTGGAGTTATTGTTTCCTTCTCGGATATGTGCATTTATGTGATTTCATGCATGCCAGGCTGTTATATGAAGTTCCTACCCTCCTTATGATGTCTTGAATCTCATTCAATGACAAATGTTCCCAAGGGGGAGATAATGTAACACCCTGAATTTGAAAATGGTAGAAAATTTCAGCTATTGCAGGACCTGGATGGAGCCACCCACAACCAGTGTACTGACACACGGACCGTAGGTCACGTCATGGATGGCAATCCAAAGTTTTCCAAAAAATGTCAAGTTCCAGTACTTTTCAACGGTTCACCAGGATGGTCCGTCATTCAATCCACGAGTCGTCGATAGGTCTCGTAGGTTAGTCCCAGACTTAGAGAGATTTTAGGGCCAAGAGTTAGGACCTACGGCCGTGGTCAGCGGTCCGTCGATGGAACCACGGGCCGTAGGTGTCATCCGTCGTTGGGGGTCCATAAATAGTGGTCTTTGATCTCAACCACGACCAACCAGGATGGTCCGTGGTCTAACCAACGGACCGTGGGTTAGGCCGTGGGTGAGGTCGACATTTATTTTCCTCAAGGGCTTTGGGGTCTTTTCCTAATTATTTTAGCCTAATACTATGTCGTTTTACCCTTCACCTAAAGCCCTATATAAGTGTTTTTACCCCTAAATTTCCCCAATTGAAATCATTCTCTCAAATTCCTAAAAGAAGAACAAGTCTTCCTCTCTAAAATATTTGTCTCTCTAGAAAGCTTGAAGAAGGAGGAGTCAACCTAGGGTTTCAATTTAAGTCTCCACTTCCACCATTAAAGGCAAGATTTTTGCACTAAGGTATGATAGTCTTCATCCATGGAGCCCTTTCCTCGGTGGAGTTCTTAATTTCTCCAATTTTTAAAGTTAGAAATCTCCAATTGAGTTAGGGTTTTCTTCTATGTCATGGGTTCCTTTCAATATCAATATAATTGATTGTTTTATGATGTTTTATGCATGAATTGATAAAATTTCATGATTTATAATCAATCCCCATGAACCCATGCTTACCCCATGTTTTCTAGATTATGATGATTGAAGGAGGGTTTTAAACTATGAGAGAGGATTTTATGATTATATGCATGTTCTTATGAAATTGATGAAGATGTTTTAAGGATGCTTTGAGAGTGAAGTATCAATATTATTATTGTTGTGTAGTGAAAGGTTTTCTCACATAAAGATTCTAAGGTTGAAAGGTCTTCTCACCTAAAATAAATCAAAGATACGGAGCTATCCTAATAATGAGGCAAGCGGCGATTACCCATGACTTCCAATATTAAGACAAGTGGAGATTACCCATGTCTCATGCATGTTAAGGAAAGTTAGGAATAATGAATATTTTGTGGGAGTTATGCTTAGCATCGAGTGTACAAGTGGTGATTACCCATGTCTCATAAACTATGTTCCAAAATAGGATTGTCTAGATAAACATTAGTTAGTTGATCCACGTAAGCTAGAAGTTCATGGTTCTTACCTTGGCTAGTGTGAACACCTCTTTTCGGTGTGGGGTAGACACCAGATTCCATATTAATAGCTCACATGGTCTTAAATGTTGGTTAAAGTTAATTCTCCCACACTAATTAATCAAGGTTAATTAAGGAAGTATCTCATGAATTTTTTGAGGATGTCGGCTTGCATTGGCCTTTTTTTGTTGACTTATATTTTCTAACTCTTTTCTCTCATGTTTTAGCTTGGTTATGTCATATCATGAAAATGTCTTTTTAGCATGATTTCACATGTTTTTATGCATTTCTATAATACTTGGTACATTTTTTACTACGCATACTCTTGCCAACATTTCCCCGAATGTAGGGTCCGACGCTTTAGACTCGCACTTCTGTGGCTACGGATCAATTAGTAGAAGTTATAAGATTGGTGAGCCCTCATGCTTCGAGGACCGAGCCTTTATTTCATTATGTCTTTACCTTTCAGTTTTGAACTTGATATAAGGGTTACGTCTCGATTACTTTTTATGTACTAGATGTCTTTGAGACATTGTTATATTTCCGCTTAGTTTTATAAAACTCTATGTTTTGAAATTATCTTTTAAATCTCTTGATTTTTATTATCTTGTCTATGTATGATAACATGCTTGTATGGGACCCTCTCGGGGTCTTATACGCCATATTACACCTAGGGTCTACCTTGGGTCGTAACAAGTTCAAGCCCTAATTCATCATTACAAAAAATTCCAAAAAATCAAGTCTTCTTCTTCTCTTTGTACGAAAACTAGGGTTCAATTTGAAGTAAGTTCTCACTCCTCTCTTGATATAAGTTTGATATTAGTGAAATCAAGTATAGAACTTCTAATTACTGATCCTCTTTTGATATTATTGAATTAAGAGTGTTTATGTGTGTTTGTATGTTGAGGGAATGGTGTAAAATTAGAAACTTTCATGATAGATGTTGATTATATATGTGATGTGTGTTGTGTTTGATAAAACAAGATGAAATTATATTGTGGGAAGGATAAGAGGATCATTTTTGAGGTATTCTGGATTGATCGGCTGAAACCCTAGCCTAAGTGTAAGTACACGACATGTTTTATAGTCCGTGTAAGGGTGAACGGGCCGTGAAACCCTTTGTGAACCACACTTAGCTAGTTGGTGTTCACTATTTAAGTCACACGAGGGCCTAAAAAGGTCGTGCTAACTAGCACGGGCCATGAAAAACTTCGTGAACTACACCTAGTAGGTTGGTAGTCACTAGGAAAGTTTCACAATGGCCTAGAAGAGCCGTGGTACCTACCACGAACTGTATAGAGCCGCGTAATAAAAAAACACCATATTTTTTTTCTTTTCTTATTTCATTGTTTGTTTATTACATGACCCTTACCAATGATAGATTGAGTGACAACATTCTTAAGGCAAGGCGTCACTTTGTGTAAATACACAGGGGCAGTCTGAGTACCTGTTAGTGTATTGTTGTCTCTGAGGTAAAATAGCAAAAACAAGGCGCAAGACGGCACCACCGCACACCTCACCCCCCGCTTTTCCCAAACAAAGTTTGAGTGAGGAGGCACCTAGCATCCCTGGGGTCCAACTAAATACAATATTGAAGATCACTCTCCCCGTGCTACTAGATCTCAGACAGCGAGGGCTATTGTACATCACACTCCTTCCTAGTCTGAAGAGGAAGGGGATGGTTAAGGGGTCTGATGATGAGTCCTGGGCGTCAACTAATGACCCACAACCAGTTTAGGGTATAGAGGAAGCGAGAGACAGTCAGGAATACAGTGATACCAGTGACTTCGATACCTCATTAGTGCAGTTTTTTCACCAGAGAGAGGCAGACCCAATAATGCAACAACATCTTATTGATGTCTTTCGATGGACTTGGTCCATCCCCAAATCAAGATATATAGTTGAGAATGGCATACTTTCCAATTCTTGAGGCATTTGAAAGAGATACTTTATCCCTGAATCCATAGTTGTGGAGGATGACTTGCGAGCGTTTCTAGATATTTACAACCTCTACAAACACCATCAGTTTGAATGGATAACTAAAAATCTGGGAGAGTATGCGAGACACTTTACAAGGTAGTTTTACTCCTCCTATGTATATCTACTGATGAACTTAACACACACTGAATCATCTAAAAAGGTTATGAAAGCAACCGCAGCGACATTGGGACCACTTGCTGGAATGGTTGTTTGGGGTGAGAAAGTAGATATCTCGAAAACCACTATAAAAGATTTCTGCATGGTCCAAAGTACAATGCACCTGCTATAGTGGGTCTATATGAGGGTCGCCACCATTTAGTGACCAGTGATGCCGAGATGAAGGATCCCGTCTCCCGGGAAAATATCTTGAAGTGGATTGCAGGGTTAATTGCATCTGATGGTGAGGCAGCAACATGGGTAACCAACCCAAAGATGCACATCAAAAAGGCCTCCTTAACATTTCCAACGAAAGTCTGGTGGGCAGTGGTCCGTGCACAGTTGCGGTCAACAGGAAATAACAACACCCTATCACCTTCGCTAGCTTCTTTAGTAGCTTGTATCATGGTTGGTTACCCATTGAATGTCCGGCGAATTATTTCTACCGAGATGAGAAATTGTGCTTTCAATGAAGGAGCCAGTCTACCATTTCCTTATCTGATAAGGAGACTGTGTGTGCATGCCAACATACCATCGAACAAATTGGTGGAAAAATATGTAGAGGTGACAAAGGTCACCATAATGACTAAAATAAAAAGACGTGGAGAATCCACTATATGGGTCGAGAGAAGGACCCGCAGGACCCTTGGTAATATTGTCACATGTTTCAGTTGAGCTTCTAAGAGCTGAGGGGGCAGTGAGCAGGCTGAGGGGATAGTCCAAGCAGCTGCAGGAGTGCAGCTTCCACCAGTATCATGATCTGACGCTACATGTACTTTTTCCTTTGCCCACCTTATTCTTGGAGAGATTAGTATCAGAACAGGGGAAAAATTGATCTATACTAGACCAAGTAGTTGAAAAACTTCCATAGGTGGTTCAGGGTTAGGTACAGAGTGTGGAGCAGCGCCAGCGTGATGAAATCAGGCGAGAGGTTTCTGTGCTGACGAACAGGATGGATGGCTTAGAAGCTCATGTGAATAGCCAACTGGGTCCTGTATATGGTGCCTCCTTTTAAGCACAGATAGGTGAAATGAAAATTAAAATGGCACAACTGACAGATAAGCCGGTCATTGTGCCTCCACCACTTCTACCAGAATCTTTGATGAATCTATTTAGCATGCCTCCAGTCACTTAGCCAGTTGGGGATATTTGGGGTGATTTGGCCAGACCAACGACTAGTAAGAGATAGGGGAAAGATATAGGCTCTAACTCAGAGCACAATGAAGAACAGTGGAGGGAGGACCGGAAGAGACTGAAGAAAGCAAGAAAAGCATCTAAAAATGAGGCTAGGGTGAGGGAGGCTTTGGAGCAGTAGCATTATGCGATAAGGTTTGGAGCCTTAGCTAGTGCGACTCCTACTCCGGTGTATGGTAATCATCCTAACCTAGTTCCTGCACCTCATCACACACCCGTTGATTAGGGTGACGACATCCCTCCGACTACTGGAACCTAGAGCATCACATGTAAGACCCCTCCTCACAGCCCTTGTATTTTCTACTTTGAGGGCAAAGTCTCTTTTTTAGGGAGGGGGTGGTTGAGCAACCTTCCAGTAGTTGCTAGTGCATAGACATTGGCTCTTTTATTTTGAGGTATAGACGTGATAGGTGGTCATGTCATTTTTGTGTGTGCAAATTGATATTAGCAGCTGAATCTTGTGTTTTGTGTGAAATAATAAAAAAGATATCCTTAATCTGAAATTTGACTGTTAGGCTCTGTGTGCGACATCTTATGTACTTGCGTATTGATTATTGCTAGCTAGGACAAAAATTGGTTGACTGAAATGCTGAAAGTGTAAGCCTGTGCCATGTGAGTATGAGGTTTGTATGAAGCCTAACTCTGTGAGTTGAAGCTAGAACTTGCCCGACTAGTATTGCTAAAATCATTGAATAACTAGATAGGAAACGATCAGAGGCCGTTTTTGTATTAAGTCCACTCTAACCAAAAACAACTACCAAATGAAATCATGAACCCTGAACCCCATTTGAGCCTTGAAGCTGATTTTGTTGTCACCCTATTTATATCGCATCCTTGGTTCTCCGAAGGCACGACCTGAATAAAAAGAAATACCTTAGAAGTATTGTATTCTTTGTTATTCCAAAGGCACAAAACTACAATGCATGTTTGAGTGGATCTAGTTTGAATGGGTCAAGTAAATGGTAGTTACAAAAAAACAAAATAAAGAAGAAGAGAAAAAGAAAAAGAGGAATAGAAGAAAATATATGGTGAGTGCTGGGATTTGCTAAGCAAAAAGGTTGGAACCACTCGAATAAGAGTGTGCACTAATAAGAACTTTGGAGAACTGAGGTAATCTAGTCACTAACATACCAAATATTCCACTCCTTAGCCCGAGCCAACACTACAAGCCAATAAAAGTCCTATAGTGATCCTATTTTTGTAGTTTGATAGGTGTAGCGTAGAAAACAAGGGTAAGCATATGGTCTGTACACTTGCAGTGTTAGAAGTTCTTTCGGAGAGCGAGAGTACGCGGCTGTCCCAATTATCTTGTGTGAGGGACTTCTTTGTTGTGAGGGCACTATGTTTGCATTTGATAGTCAATATGTTAGCTGATAGTTGGCACTGGAATAAGCATGTTCGATCGTGTGTAATGGGATCTCATCCATTGATCCTTGCATGTTAGATATATGATTTTGGATAAGATGGTTGTGGAGATAGCTGCTGCATATTTGTGAAGTGTTCCGTTGTATTTGAGCGTCAAGTGTTGTCTTTTTCATCATTTGAGGACAAGCAATGGTTCTAAACTAAGGATTAGTGCGAGAAATCAAGTGTGTGTATGTGGTATGATGCTTTTCTTTGATGTTGAACAAGTAACACACTTGGATGCATAAGATAGGAAAAAGGAAGATAAAGTGAACTGAAAACACCACCACGGAGCCCTAGACGGGTCGTGGTCAAGTTGATGAGTCGTCTGAGGGCTTGTGGAAGGGAGACACTAAAGTACTTCCACTACCCATATGAAGAATGAACACCACAGAGCCCCAGATGGGCCGTGGTACACTTGACGAGCCGTTGTCCACTTGACGAGCCGTCTGAGGGCTCGTGGACTAGAAACATGCAATTAAGTGGCCATCTTAGTGAAGGAAAAACTCCACAGAGCACTAGACGAGACGTGCTGCCTAAGACATACTATTTAGTTGCTCGTGAGGACGATCAGTGATGGAAGTCCTACAGTGTCTAAGTGTGGGACAACGAAGGGCGTGACGAGCCGTCTAGCCTTAGATGAGTCGTCAGCATGCTCGTGAAGCCTCGCGACAGTGCAATCCTACTTTGAGTAGAACTTGTTTTTACAGACTATTTTAATTACTTAGGGTTTATTTTTGAACATTACCTGATATCGTTATTTACGTTGAGACATTGAGAGCTTGGAGAAACGAGAGTTTCCAATTTTAAACACTTTAATTTGTCGATGACTTTGGATCAAAACTTCATGATCGTGATTAAGTGTTGATAATGAAGATTCGTTTGGTTTGATATTATTGTAAGTTCTTTCTATCATGCTTTGAATAATATCTTCTGCTTATATTCTTGAAACAATGAGCGGCTAAATACCACAACTAGGGTTGTGGAAACCATGACTAAAACATAGTTATCAATTTAAAATACGAGTAGTTGTTCGTTGTTAGTTGCGCGAGTTGATTCTACTTTCATTATGAGTTATTTCTAATGAGTGCACACATTAGAACCTGCCTGTATTTACCACTTCTTCGAGAGAAAAGTGATAATTAGGAAAAAATAGAATCATATTCCAATATCTAGTTATGAAGATTTGAGTTCGAGAGAGGACAATCTCCTTAACAAGTATGCAAGGGTAAACATTCAAACACTTTAAGACCGAGTTGAAAAGAGTGAAAGTCATATAATAGGGCTGAGAAGCATTTAGATGTATCTAACTTGCTGGGAACATGTAATGTTTTCAATGGATAGTTGCTTGTATAGAATTAAAGAATGAACTAAAGGTCATGGGAAACACAATCCTAGTGTCATTAAATAAACTACTGAAATCTTGAAACTATTGTTGCTTTTGTTAACTGGGAAACTAACCTCAACATTGGTTACTTAAACAATAAACAACCCAATATTTACCATCCATAATTTACTTTCTTTTGGAGATATTAACCGCAATTGAATAAGAGCGTCAGTAAGGTTATTTCTTTAGTAAATTCCCTGTGGGATTGACCTCAACTCCAGTTGAATTCTATAATTGACTTCGACCATTTATCCTTCTCAATTGAAGTGTAAGTTTGGACGTATCAAGCCTCTAATTCATAAAGGTGGCGCGCTTCAAACTCATGAACAAGACTCTACTCGGCGTGGCTTATGAGACAACCTAGAACCTTTCTAAACCTTATGCTCTGAATACCAAGTTTGGCACAACCCAAAGAATACCCTAGGTGTAACATGACGTATAGAACCCCACGAGGCCCTACAAATGCCACCTAGCATACATCATAAAAGATAATAGAATAAAAGACTTTAAAAGATAGCATTTTATACATCAAAAGAGTTTGATAAATGTCACGACCCAGGGGTACACCCTAGACGTAACATGGCGTATAGGACCCCAAGAGGCCCCATACGAGTCACTTAACATTCTTAACATAAGAAATAGAGCAAAAGAGGTAAAGACAACATTTCAAGTCCCAAAACAATATACCATGTATGATAGCTATGAATAAAACATTTAAAATATGCTAAAATAGGACATTTCATGACATGCAATTGACAAAGCTAAAACATGATATAGGAAGAGTTAGAAAATATAAGTCCTAAAACATGGTCAATGCTATCTAATATGTTTAAAACCTTTGAACACATGTGAGATACTCCTTGAAGTAACCTTAGTTCATTATTATTGTTGAAATTAGCCTTAACCGACATAGAGACCATGTGAGCTATAACATGATCCCCCGGTGTCTCCTACACCGAAAAGGGTCGTCCTACTTGCCAAGGTAAGGAACATGAACTTCTAGCTTAAGTGGATCCACTAGCTAATGTCTATCTAGACAATCATCCTATGGTGGCAGATAGGTAAGGGATAAGGAGATTGCTCCTAGAAACCCGGCCCCTACTAACAAGAGAGCTTCCATCTCAATATCATCTCGCTGCTAAGCATAAATCTCAGAAATAACCATTTCTTACTCATTCTTATCATCCATGGAAGGGCACGTCATCTTGCTAATCCAAGCTAAGTCATTATCCATCGGAAGGTATCATTCAATAACCAATCCAAGATAAGTCATTAGGATAGCTCTTGATCTTTGATTCAATTAGGTGAGAAAATTTTTCAAACTTAGAATCCTTATTATTTGAGAAAACCTTTCACAATCATGCTTTTATGTGTATGTGAGAAAATCCTTTCAACGACACAACAACAACATCATCATTGATACTTCACTCTCAAAGTATCCTTAAAACATTTACATAGATTTCATAAGGATATGCATAATGCCATAATCCACCTTTCAAGGTTCAAAACCCACTTTCAATCATCAACATCTAGAAAACATGGGTTAGACATGGGTTTAATCATAAATTCATGTAATTCAATCAATTCATGCTTGATTTCATAAAACTCTACCTTCATAATGCAAGACCCACATTATATGCTTATGACTTGAAAATGTCATGGGGATTTCATTGGTTCGTAGGGGAAACTTCATAAAATCATAGAATTTCATCAATTCATGCATAAAAGATCATAATTCAATCATTTAAATCAATAATTAGGAGAACCCATGGCAATTGAAGAAAACCTTAACTCAATTGGGGATTTCTAACTTTGAAAATAGGAAAATTTGGGAACTCCATGAATGGAAGGAATACATGGATGAAAACTATCATACCTCAAATCCAATTGCATATCTTCAATGGTGGAATTGGAGACTTGCCTTGAAACCCTAGGTTGAACACCTTCTTCTTCATGTTTTCTAGAGAGAGCAATATTTTGGAGAGGAACTTGTTCTTCTTTTAGAAATTTGAGAGAATGAAGTGAATGAACTAATTTGGGGGTTGAAAATCACTTATATAGGTTTATAGATGAAGGGTAAAATGACATAGTATAGGGATTAAATAATTAGGAAAACACCTAACTACCCCTAAAATAACTGTCGACCTACCATCGACGACCCTTGATCGACGGACCATGGACTGACCGACGGTCTGTCCTGCACCACCGTCGCTGACTTCAGAAACTAGGATTTGGGGTCCTGACCTACGGATCCTCAACCGACGGACCGTGGACCAAACGACGGTCTGTTGGTCCAGGCTGTGGGTCTGGGATTCTGAACACAGTTGGGGTGACCAATCCATAGACCACACCTACGGTCTGTGGTCCCATCCACGGGCCATGGTTGGCCTCCGTCGGATGGCACATACGATTTCTAAAAAATGTTTCTTTGCCCTTCTCGAATCTGGGGTGTTACAATATCTCCCCCTTTGGATCATTCATCCTTGAATAAGATTCAAGCTTTTACGAAAAGAGTAGGAGAGAAAGTAACAACCCAATCATGAATGCAACTTCATCTAAATGCATATAACCAAGGAGGAAATATTGACTCCAAGCTAGGACATACCCAAAACATTATAAGAGGTGTGGAACTAAACCTAACAGACCATCATGCTTGCAATACACATATCGGAGGAGGAAATATCAACTCCAAGCTCAACACATCATAAAACATTACATCATGAAGTCTATATGCAACTCGTACTCAATGCAAATAAACATGTAGACATCAATATCAAATAAACTCATTTTCTCAAAACTTAAACTTTTTCATGAACATGCATAATTTGAAGAAATTACGGGAAATACCTAAGACTCATGACCCCTAAACAAAGAGTAAACCATGAGGAACTCATTACCTCATGCTAGATTAGGGGTATAAGGAAAGAGATGAGGATATCGGGACATCATATCGGCCTCGGCCTCCCAAGTAGCACCCTCAAGTAACTGATCCCTCCACAAAATTTTCACGGAAGAAACTTCTTTATTTCTCAACTTCTTGACTTGGTGGTCTAAAATCTCAACCAGAACTTCTTCATAAGAAAGATTCTCCTTAACTCCCAAACATTCTAAGAGAACTATCGATGTTGGATCACCAACACATTTCTTCAACATAGAGACATGGAAATCTGGATGTACCGATGCCAATTTATTAGGCAATTCGAGTTCATAAGCAACCTTACCAACACGTCTCAAAATCTGATATGGGCCTACATATCGGGGACTAAGCTTCCCTCTCTTACTAAACCTCATTACACCCTTCAGAGGTGAAATTTTCAAGGAAATCCAATAATGAACATCAAACTCAAGATCGCTTCTCCTTACATCGACATATGACTTTTGCTGACTTTGAGCCGTTTTCAACCTTTCTCTAATAAGTCGAATTTTTTTCATAGCCTCATGTACCAACTCGGGACTTATTAATGCAACTTCACCCACCTCAAACCAACCTATAGGAGATCGACACCTCCTACCATACAATGACTCAAATGGAGCCATGCTAATACTCGAGTGATAACTATTTTTATATGCAAACTCAATCAAAGGAAAATGGTCATCCCAATTACCCTTAAAATTAATTACACAAGCTCTCAACATATCTTCCAAAGTTTGGATAGTACGCTCCGCTTTTCCATCGGTTTGGGGATAAGAGGCCGTACTAAGCTTAACACGAGTAACAAAACCCTTTTGGAAAGACTTCCAAAACTGAGAACTGAAGTGGGTACCACGATCGGAAATAATGGATGAAGGCACTCCATGCAACTTTACCATTTCTCTTAAGTACAGCTTAGCATAATCCTCCATAGAATAGGAAACCTTGACAGGAATAAAATGAGCCGATTTTGTCATCCGATCTATTGTAACCCAAATTGAGTTATGTTGTCACCGTGTGCGAGGCAAACCAATAATAAAGTCAATGTTCAAATCTTCCCACTTCCAAGTAGGAATGCTAATGTCTTTGGACAAATATGCCGGTTTCTAATGCTCAACTTTCACTTATTGACAATTAGGACACTTAGTCATAAATTTCACAATATCCTTCTTCATCCCATTCCACCAATTGACCTCTCATAAATCACGGTACATCTTGGTGGCTCCCGGGTGAATAGAGTATCGAGAACTGTGGGCTTCTGACATGATTTCTTCCCTCAAGTCATCAACATTAGGAACACATAAACGAACTTAAAATCTACATACACCATTTCCCCCTTGGGAGAAAGCCTCAACGGATTTTTTAAGCACCGCTTCTTTTAAGTCGACAAAAATTAGATCAAGACCTTTCTTGGCTTTCACATCTGCCATAAAAGACAATTTCGAGCCGTTGTGAACCATAACACCACCCTTGGTGGAGTCCACTAACTGAATACCCATTCGGGCCAATCTATGAGCATCTCGAACAACCTTTTTCTTTTCTTCTTTAATATGAGCAACACTACCCATGGATAACCGACTAAGAGCATCCGCCACTATATTAGCCGTACCGGGGCGATAGAGAACTGTCATTTCATAATCTTTCAATAACTCAAGGCACCTTCTTTGGCGAAGATTTAGATCCTTCTGATTAAAAACATATGGCAAAGTCTTGTGGTCAGTAAACACATCTACTTGCACACCGTACAAATAGTGCTTCCAAATCATTAAGGCAAAACCAATCACCGCTAGTTCAAGGTCATGGGTAGGGTAATTCTTCTCATGAATCTTAAGTCGCCTTGAGGCATAGGCAATGAGTTCTCCATTTTTCATAAGCACACATCGTAACCCAAGTCTAGAGGAGTCACAATAAACCACAAAACAATATGTCCTTTCTGGTAAAGTCAACATCGGAGCAGAAGTAAGTCTATCCTTCAATTCTTGAAAACTCTTTTCACATTCTTCGGACCATATGAACTTAGATTTCTTTTGAGTTAATGCTGTCAAAAGAGAGGCAATCGAAGAGAGCCTCTCAACAAACCTTCTGTAATAACCATCTAAACCCAAGAAACTTCTAATATCTGAAGGGGATAGAGGTCTAGGCCAACTCTTGACCACATCCGTCTTCTTAGGATCTACCTCAATGCCCTTACTTGAAATAATGTGACCAAGAAAAGCTACGGACCTTAGCCAAGACTCGCATTTACTAAACTTTGTAAAGAGTTGTTGGTCCTTAAGAATTTGCAACACGATCCTCAAATGATTAATATGCTCATCCTCACTTCTCTAATTGATAATATATCATCAATGAACACAATCACAAACATGTCAAGGTATCGTTTAAACACCCTATTCATCAAATCTATAAATTCCACCGGAGCATTAGTCAACCCAAATGGCATTACCAAAAACTCATAATGGCCATACTGAGTTCGAAAATCCATCTTCAAAATATCATGTTCCTTCACCCTCAATTGGTGATAACCCGACCGAAGGTCAATCTTAGAGAAGTAACTCGCTCCTTGAAGTTGGTCAAATATATCATCTATCCTTGGAAGAGGATACTTATTCTTAATGGTCACCTTATTAAATTGCCGGTAGTCGATACACAAACGGAGTGAACCATCTTTCTTTTTAACAACCAAAACTGGAGCACCCCATGGAGAGATACTCGGTCGATGAAACCCTTATCCAACATATCTTTTAATTGTTCTTTAAACTCCTTTAGTTCTGCCGGAGCCATTTGGTAAGGAGGTATAGAAATAGGTTGTGTATCTGGGAGAAGGTCAATACCAAAGTCTATTTCCCTTTCAGGAGGAATACGGGGTAAATCATTTGGGAATACTTCCAGAAACTCATTAACAATAGGGACAGACTCAGGAGTAGGGGTTTCGGAATCCACATCCCTTACCCTAACTAGATGGTATATGCAACCCTTAGAAATAATCTTTCTAGCTTTACGACAAGAAACAAACAGACCCTTAGGCATAAAATTTCTCCCTTTCCACTCTAGGACAGGCTCATTTGGAAACTGAAACTTGACTGCACGAGTTCTACAATCAAAAGAAGCATAACATGAGTGCAACCAATCCATCCCAAGTATAACATCAAAATCTAGCATATCAGACTCTACCAAGTCAGCAAGAGTAACTATAAGGGACAGTTTCTATAGACCCTCTTAGCCACAACAGAATCACCAACAGGAGTAAAGACATAAAAAGGATCTAACAACACATCTGAAAGAACATCAAACCTCATAGCCACATATGGCGTCACAACAGACAATGTAGCACCGGGATCAAGTAAAACATAAATATCAAGTTGAAAGACTTTCAAAGTACCGGTAACCACATTGGGAGAACCCTCTTGATCACCACGAGTCTGAAGTGCATAGAATCAATTTTTCTTGGCGGCATTGGAACCCGAACAACTATGAGGAGCTTGCTTGCCCTCTCTTCCTTTAGCCATAAGCATCGGGAAATCCCTCATCTTATGACAACTTTTACCACAACCGAAGCAACCATCCGTGCCGGCTAGGCACTTACCCTCATGCTTCTGTTCATACCTAGCATAAGTAGACATAGGCAATAAAGATCCACTACCATTCCCTCCTTGAGGCTTAGAGTTAGACACCCTTTCTTTGTTAAACTTAGGAGGGGAATTGGAGGAAACTTGACCGGAAAACCTTTGTCGAAATCTCGGACGACCATGTTTATCAAACCTTGCATGAGAAAAATTACCATCACTGGTTTTAGCCCTCTTTGTCTCCCTAGAGTTTTCCTTAACTTTCTCCTTATCAATCTGTTGAGCATGAACCATGAGACGAGAGATGACCATATCATTAATGAGTATGGCGGTACGAAATTCTTTAACTACCATTTCAAACACACCAAAAATGAACTTACTCATCCTTGCCCTAGGATCGGCAACCTTGGTAGGGGCGTATTTAGACAATTTTGTGAACTTCGAAGCATATTTTCTCACACTCATACTTCCTTGATGAAGGTTTATGAACTCAATCACCTTTGCTTCCCTCATCTCAAGGGAAAAGAACCTATCAAGGTAAGCAGCCTTAAACTTCTCCCAATCAAGACTACCCGCATCTTTTAATCTCGCTTCTTTCCATTGATTGTAACATATTTGAGCGACACCCTTAAGTTGATAAGTGGCCAACTCCACCTTTTCCACCGGCGCCACTCCCATGATCATCAAAAACTTGTAAACCTCATCAATGAACTCTTGAGGATCTTCCCCAACCTTAGAACCATGAAACTCCAGAGGATTCATCCTAGTGAAGTCCCTCACTCTAGATGACGTCGTACCCACATTTGGGTTCACAGGAACTGTGAACTCCCTATTGTCTTGGGCCGTCATGGCTTGAGCCAACACTTGAAAAGCAGCCCTAAATTCTGCATTAGTCACTTGCTCGGCCAAAGGATCATCCGGAACATGAGGATCTTGGGGAGGATCATCCGGAACATGAGAAATATAGGCAAGAGTATGCGTTAGTACAAAACAATGTACCAAGTATGATAGCTATGCATAAAATATTTAAATCATGCTAAAATAAGACATTTCATGGCATGCAATTGACCAAGCTAAAATATGATATAAGAAGAGTTAGAAAATATAAATAATAAAAAATGGTCAATGTAAGCTAACATCTTTAAAAGCTTTAAACATATGTGAGATACTCCTTGAAGTAACCTTAGTTCATTATTATTGTGGGAATTAGCCTTAATCGACATAGAGACCAGGTGAGCTATAACATGATCCCCCGGTGTCTCCCACACCGAAAAGGGTTGTCTTAGTTGCCAAGGTAAGGACCATAATCTTCTAGCTTAAGTGGATCCACTAGCTAATGTCTGTCTAGAAAATCATCCTATGGGGGCACATAGGTAAGGCATAAGGAGATTGGTTCTAGAAACCCGGTCTCTACTAACGGTAGATCTTCCATCATAATATCCTCTAAGTGCTAAGCATAAATCCCACGGAATAGTCATTTCTTACTCGTTATTATCATCCATGGAAGGGCACATCATCTTGCCAATCCAATATAAGTCATTATCCATGGAAAGTTATTATTCAATAACCAATCCAAGTTAAGTCATTAGGATAGCTCTTTATCTTTGATTCAATTAGGTGAGAAAATCTTTCAATCTTAGAATCCTTATTATGTGAGAAAACCTTTCACAATCATGCTTTTTTGTGTATGTGAGAAAATACTTTCAACACAAAAATAACATCATCATTGCTACTTCACTCTCAAAGTATCCTTAAAACATTTACATAGATTTCATAAGAACATTCATAATGCCATAATCCACCTTTCAAGGTTCACAACCCACTTTATCATCAACATCTAGAAAACATGGGTTAGACATGGGTTTCATCATAAATTCATATAATTCTATCAATTCATGCTTATTTTTATAAAACGCTTCCTTCATAATGCAAGACCCACATTATATGCTCATGACTTGAAAATAACATGGGGATTTCATGGGTTCATAGGGAAAACATCATAAAATCATAGTACTTCATCAATTCATACATATGAGATCATAATTCAATCGTTTAAATCAATAATCAAGAGAACCCATAGCAATTGAAGAAAATTCTAACTCAATTGGGGATTTCTAACTTTGAAAATAGGAGAATTTGGGAACTCCATGAATGGAAGGAATCCATGGATGAAAACTATCATACCTCAAGAGAACCCCTCTTTCTTCAAGTTTTCTAGAGAGAGAAATATTTTAGAGAGGAACTTGTTCTTCTTTTTGAAATTTGAGAGAATGAAGTGAATGAACTAATTTTGGGGTTGAAATCACTTATATATGTTTATAGATGAAGGGTAAAATGACGTAGTATAAGGATAGAATAATTAGGAAAAGACCTAACTACCCATAAAATAACTGTCGACCTACCATCGACGACCCTTGACCGACGATCTGTTGTGCACCACTCAGAAACTAGTATTTGAGGTCATGACCTATAGATCCTCAACCGATGGACCGTGGACCCAACGACGGTTTGTTTGTCCAGGCCGTGGGTCTGGGCTTCTGAGCATAGTTGGGGTGACCAATCCACGGACCACACCTACGGTCCGTGGTCCCATCCACGAGCCATGGTTGGCCTCTGTCGGATGGCACCTGCAAATTCTAAAACTCTTTCTTTGCCCTTCTCGAATCCGGGTTGTTACAATAAAGCGGAAGTCTAACATATTCTCAAAGCCATCTAATAAATCATAAGGAAAGTGATTGGGACGTAACTCATGCATCACATACAAAGTTGGCAACAAAAATGACACAAAGAAATATAAGAGTGTCGATCCTCGGAACATGAGGACTCACCAATCTTCAAAGTCTATGAAACCAACTAGCCACGAGGGTGCGAGTAGGAACGTCATATCCTACGTTAATTTAATAAAATATAGGCAAAAGTATGCTTTGGCCAGTAGGTCCTCATATAGTCTTTTTAGAAAAAAAAATCTGGTTCCCCATAGGCGGCAGATCCATGGGCTAATACACAAAAAAAAATGGCGAAAGTCAGGTAATTCCTAAAAGTTGGCTCGTAAATGTAAAAATACGCATATCCACATATTTTGCGCTGGCCACCTTTTTTTCTTCTAAAAGGATAGCACTCCAGTATTCATTACTAGCATCAGTCTGCAATATCTTCAAACCATCAGAAGGAATATGGAGGGTTTTGACCTCCTTTGATATGTCTTTGATTTTGTGGACTACATCATCTTAGTTTTTTCCCCAAGCTGGAGCCTTCTTTGTTAACATTTTCGTAAGTGGAGAAATTTACGTAGAGACATCTAGGATAAAATCTCGAACGTAATTTATCATACCAAGAAATAGCTAGAGTTGTTTGACCGTGAAGTTAGTATAAGCGAATATGATCAACTCCTCACAAATGTGTGGCCCTGGAATATATGCTCCATGAGCGAAATGCTCCAAAGGATTAGAAATTGATAAATAAAAGAAAGAAACAAGGTTGGCTAAAAAAGAAAAGGAAGGTGAAGATAGTCGCAAGGAAGGCGTAATCACTATTCCCAAATGTATAATACCTTTATCCTGAGCCTATATTACAAGTCAAACAAATCCTATAGTGATCCTAGTTGATTTTTTAAGAAGTCGGTTTGAAAATAATAAGGACAAGTCTATGAATTATGTGTGCATTGTTTGAATTTCATTATAAGTGTGATTGTTTCGTACTGTCCCTCACAAATAAATCTTGTCATGAGAGTGATGAGGACTTATTTCCGGTAAGGGCACTAGGATTGCACTATTGATGGTTGATTGTTAAGGGTGTATGACAAGTTGCTTGTTCATATCCAAACGTCATTCCTAGATCCCTTTAGTTGATATGTTAACTGATAGACATATGCATTCCTGAGTAAAGAACGATTCAAACTACTGTGAATGTTGATAATTCATGGGTCTTTAAATATAGTGGTATGCGTTGCTTGAGGACAAGCAAATTTTCCAAGTTGAGAGTGTTGATGTGTCGATATTTGACAGCACATTTGATGCTTTTAGCTAGGAATAATTGTGAATTTTTAAGTAATGATAGTCTCTTTTGATAGTTTTCTACTGTGTTAGATAGGAAATAAGTCACGACGAGAAATAAAGCAAAATGGAGCTAAGCGTTGCCAAATGAGAATCTGACAACAGACCTGACGAACCATCAGATTTGTGACGAATTGTCGAGTAAACTGTCACACCTGCAGAAATACTTCAACTCTGTGACATATGGAGGTGACGGACCGTCAGAAGCCTGATGGACCATCAGATGCACCGTCAGACTTGTAGAATCACAACCACTCTCTGAAGATCAAATGACGAACAAGGCGACAAATGTCACAACTATAACGGGTCATCAGACGCAGCGTCAGACGAGCCTCAAAATTTCTGCTATCTGTTTTTTAAATTTCAAATTTCTTGAAACTATAAATAATATTTTGAGGGTTTTATTTTATCATCTTGTCTTAGTGAAGAACACAGTACCACTTGAGAAAGTTTTGAACGAGAATCTATATTGGTTAATTGATATCGAAAAGTGTTGATTGTACCATTTTTGTAAGTAATTAATTATTGAATAAATGTGGTTCTATTTTTTATGTCAAGGAAAAAGGCTTAAATATACCTCGAACTTTGGAAAAATGCTCATTTATGCCATCCATCTAAAGTTTGACTCATCTATGTAATTTTTATTTGAGAAAATACTCATCCATGCCATTATTTGTTAACTGAAAGGGCATAGATGAGCCAAACTTAAAACGGATGGCAAAGATGAGTCTTTTCTGTAAGTTCGATGGAGTATTTGAGTCTTTTCCTTTTGATTTTTAAAAAATGATTTAATTAATGACATGGCTGAATCATAATTGACCACGTATAAAAATGGTTTTGCAAAATAAATAAAAAATCAGTTAACAAATAATTGCATGGATGAGCCTTTTTCTCAAATAGAAATGACATAGATGAGTCAAACTTTAAACAGATGGCATGTATGAACCTTTTCTCAAAGTTCAATGGCATATTGAGACTTTTCCCTTATTTCAATAATCATAAGTGGCTAAACCCCACAACCAGGGGTTATGAAATCGATGGCGACTTGACCTAAAATTAGAATTTTTACGAAATGAATCAAATGTTGTACGTGTATATCTTGTTAGCTCTTTCATCTTAATTAATTTCTGATGATTGCAAATATTAGAACTTGCCTTAAGTTTAGCTTGTTTGAGTAAAAAAAAGGCTAAAACTTGAAAAATAGTTAAAACATGGATTCTAGGATTTTGGACTCGTCTAATGGTTAATGTTATAGCAAGATTAATCAACTTGAGTATTTGTCTGTTAAAATTATTAGAACGCTTTTAGTTTGAAAGTATAAAAGTGATGTATATCTTTAATTTGGTTGAGAAAAAATTAAATGTAACACGAGTGTGATAAATTGATATACTAACTATGCAAGATGAAGTTCTGTAATTAACTGAAAATGGTCAAACGGTTTTGGTGAACACAATCCTGATTAATTATCTCTATAAATTCTAAATCAGGTGATATTGTTGATTGGTACTTGTTACAAAATCTGTTTCAAACGAATCCCATAATTTTTCATATTTCCCATTTTTTTTTTAAATAAGTAACTAAAAAGAGATAACCATATACAACTA
Source organism: Solanum etuberosum (assembly GCA_029582245.1). Lineage (NCBI taxonomy): Eukaryota > Viridiplantae > Streptophyta > Magnoliopsida > Solanales > Solanaceae > Solanum > Solanum etuberosum. Next base: position 70,134 of record JAJONR010000184.1, read on the forward strand.
GTTCTCACCTTATTCCCTGTGAGATTTGATCCACATCTAGTTGTGTTTTATATTTGACCATACAACTTAGTTCTTGACCTTTCCCACTTCTTTCCGTATGAGCTCCCTTGCAACGTACCTATATTTTCTAGTTGATTTCTACACTCTAAGGTACGTCTAAAAAACATGAAATCATCCATAACATGAGATCATGAGCCTTGAATCCATAATTCAATTCAAGGAAAGTTTAGAGTCAAGTCAAGAGAAGTTCATAGAGTCTTCCAAAAGTCTTTTCCAAATGTTTTAACTTTGTTTTAAGACTTGAGTTTTGAGTTGAGTAACGAGTAAAGAATGAAGTTCATTTCTTCAAAAAGTATATGGGGACTATGTATTCCCAAAGAGTAAAATGTTTTCACATTTAAACAAGAAATGAAACACCGATTTCCAACAGAGCCTTTGATCTAGTTTTTCAGTAAAGAGTAAAGAGTTGAAGTTCATTTCTTCAAAAGAGTATATGGGGACTATGTATTCCCAAAGAGTAAATGTTTTTCATATTTAAACAAGAAAGGAAACACCAATTTCCAACAGAGCCTTTGAGCTAGTTTTCAGTAAAGGGTAAATGCTTTCACAAAGTAAGCAAGAGAGGAAACTTTGATTTCCTCTAGAGCCTTTGGGCTAGTTTTGAGCAATTATCTCAAACCACAGAAAGAAGTTATGTTTTTTAAACATATGAGCTAGTATATTTTGGGAGTAATATTGAGCATCGATATGGGGGAGAGTTCAGACAACTCACAGCCCCCATAAATCATGTAACCATCATGGGTAGAAAAGGGTCATTACTTTTTATATGATTCCTTAGTGCTTTTTAGCATAGACTAGTGGATCCACTTAGTAGTTAGGTTCTATGCCCTTGGCAAGGTATAGGACGGCCCTGGCAGTGTGAGGTAAAACGTTGTATCATCACATTGCTCTGAAGTGCTGGTTGTCGGTTAGAGAAACTCCCACAGTTATTATTTGTATTCTTATATAGAGAGAGTTATTTGTATTTTCATATACAAACAGAGTTTACATTATATCTTTGCATACATACATATTTATTATTGTATTTCTAAATACACAGAGTTCTTATCCATGATTTAAAAGCTTTTCTTTATATTGCATCCATATTATTGCTTTATATTGAAATGAGTTAAGTTGAGTTGAGTTGAGCCAGGTATGTTCTTTCAGTTCCTTTCAATCATATGTCTTGTTGTAGAATTACCCTCACATGCTCGTACATTCAATGTAATGATGCCATTTGGCCTGCATCATTGTTATGATGTGGATACAGATAACGAGGATCAGCATCCAGCGCTTCATTGATCCAGTTGAGCATTCAGAGTCTTGTGGTGAGCCTCCTTGCTTTCCGGAGGATCCCTATTTACATTGCTTTAGTAGTTTTCATTTGTTAGGATGATCGGGGGTCTTGTCCCAACATCCCTCATGGTATAGAGCCTCTATAGACAGTTAGTTAGTTCATTTGTCATTATCTTGTTATTGGCTTATGTTGAACCTTGAGTTGCCATTTTGGCTAGTTGAATGTTCTTTCAAGACATTCTAAGTTATTTCATGAGTTATCTTCTAAGAACTATTTTCCTGTTATTCAAGTCTTCCGCTGAGTAGTAAGCCAGGCAAAGTGTTCTCTTAGGGCCAACAATGGTTCTCGAGTGCCAATCCCACCCAGGGTGTAGGCTCGGGGTGTGACAAACTTTGTATTAGAGCCAGAGTTCAAGAGTCCTAGGGAGTCTATGAAACTGTGTCTGTAGAGTCCTAGTTATCGTTGTGAAGTGCGCCACATCTATAATTAGGTGGCTGCAACATTTTAGGAACTATCTCACTTATTTCATACTCATTTCATGCGATAACGTGAATCTCTATAAAAGTTTCTTCTAATTCGTGCTTGCACATGTCGTTCAGATCATGCCTCCACGAAGAGTTTTCTGAGGTCGTCCGACTAGAAAGAGTGTTGAGGAACAAGGGGTACCTAATGCACCAGAAGTGCAACCCCAAGGAGAGGTCACAAATGTTGAGTTCTGTGAGGCTATTCAGATATTAAGTCAAGCAGTGACCAATCAAGTTGGACAACAGAGAGGAGTTCGACAGGAAGTGGCTGATACTTTGAGGGTCCGTGAGTTCCTAAGGATGAATCCTCTAAGCTTCACTGGTTCAAGTGTCACAGAGGATCCAAAAAACTTTGTTGAAGAGCTTCAGAAGGTCTTTGAGTTTATGCATGTTGCTGATGCTGAGAGGGTGGAACTAGCTTCATACGAAATGAAGGGTGTCGTTAGAATCTGGTTTGATTAGTGGAAAAAGAATAGAGTTGTGGATGCACCACTTGTGAATTGGGCTTTGTTTGAGGAGGTTTTAATGGGGCGTTTCATTTCCCATGAGCTAAGAAAAGCAAAGGTACGATAATTCCTTAGTCTTAAGCAGGAAACTATGAGTGTTCATGAGTACAGTCTGAAGTTCACACAACTTTCCCGCCATGCTCCGGAAATGGTTGCTGACATGAGGAGCAGGATGAGTTTATTCGTTGTTGGGTTGTCTCGCCTGTCAAGAAAGGAAGGAAAGAAAGCTATGCTGATAGGGGATATAGACATAGCACAGCTAATGATCCATGTGCAATAAGTTGAGGAGGACAAGCTGAGGGATAGAGAAGAGTTTAAGAATAATAGGGCTAAGACATTAGGGAACGAGTCTGGGAAGCAAAAGAGTAATGCGAACCGGTCTTCCTTCCAACAGAAACAAAAGGGACCTACTCCATCATCTGCTAGTGCACCTGCACTAAGAAACAACGGAGAGTTCCAAAATCAGAATTCCCAGAATTTCAGAGCTAGACCTGCGCATTCTCAGGGTAGTATGGCACAAGGGGGTACTAAGACTCTTGCATGTGCTAAGTGTGGTAGGAGCCACTCAGGGGTGTGTCGTGATGGCTCCATTGGTTGTTTCAAGTGTGGTCAGAGCGGTTATTTTATGAGAGAGTGTCCTAAGAATAGACAGGGTAATGGTAATGGGGATAATAGAGCCCAGTATTCTTCAGTTGCTCCACCAGATAGAGCTGCATCTAGAGGAGCTACATTAGGGTCAGGCGGAGGAGCAAACCGTCTTTATGCTATCACTAGTTGCTCCGAGTCTTTAACTTTGACGTTTATGCTTTGCTAGATCCAGGGGAGAGTTTATCTTTTGTAACTCCTTATGTTGCGATGAATTTTGATGTTCTTCCAGAGCAACTTCTTGAGCCATTCAGTGTTTCTACCTCTGTTGGTGAGTCTGTTCTAGCAGAGAGAGTCTATCATGATTGTACAATTTCCGTCAATCACAAGAGTACCATGGATGACATAGTTGATTTTGATATGGTAGATTTTGATGTCATTATAGGTATGGACTGGCTTCATGCCTGTTATGCATCAATAAATTTTAGAACTCGAGTAGTCAAGTTCCAGTTTCCCAGTGAACCAGTTATAGAGTGGAAGAGTAGTCAGTAGTGCCTAAGGGGCGTTTTATTTCGTATCTTAAGGCGAGGAAGTTAGTTTCCAAAGGGTGTGTCTATCACTTAGTCGGAGTTAATGAATCTAGTGTTGAGATACCTCATATCCAACCAGTTTCAGTGGTAAAAGAGTTTCCAGAAGACTTTCTAGATGATCTTCCCGGAGTCCCTCCTGAGAGAGAAATAGACTTCGGTATAAATATTCTTCCTGATACTCGTCCTATATCTATTCCGCCATATAGAATGGCACCAACAGAGTTGAAGGAGTTAAAAGAGCAGTTGAAAGATCTCCTAGAGAAAGGTTTCATTCGACCAAGTGTCTCACCTTGGGGCGCTCCGGTCTTATTTGTGAGAAAGAAAGATGGTTCTCTTAGAATATGTATAAATTACTGTCAGTTGAATAAGGTTACTATCAAGAATCAGTATCCTCTTCCGAGAATTAATGATCTTTTCAATCAGCTTCAGGGTGCCACTTGTTTTTCTAAGATAGACCTCAGATCAGGCTACCATCAGTTGAAAGTAAGGGAATGTGAAATTCCAAAGACAGCATTCAGGACCCGTTATGGTCATTATGAGTTTTTGGTCATGTTGTTCGGTTTAACTAATGCACCTGCAGCGTTCATGGACCTTATGAATAGAGCAGAGAAGGTGGTTAGAATTACTCAAGGATTATGACATGAGTATTCTTTATCACCCAGGTAGGGCTAATGTTGTTGTTGATGCCTTGAGTAGATTGTCTATGGGTAGTACCGCCCATTTTGAGGAAGATAAGAAGAGTTAGCAAAAGAGGTGCATAGACTTGCGCGATTAGGAGTTTGATTAAGGGATTCCGATGAAGGAGGAGTAGTGGTGATGAATGGGGCTGAATCAACATTAGTGTCAGAAGTTAAAGAGAAACAAGACCAAGATCCTATTTTTCTTGAATTGAAGGCAAATGTTCATAAGCAAAAAGTAATGGCTTTTGAACAAGGGGGAGATGGTCTATTGAGGTATCAAGGTATATTGTGTGTACTCAGGGTGGATGAACTTCAAGAAAGGATTATGGAGTAAGCTCATAGATCCAGATATTCTATCCATCAGGTTCCACAAAGATGTATCGTGACCTGAGAGAAGTATATTGGTGGATTAGTATAAAGAAAGGTATTGCTGAGTTCGTTGCTAAGTGTCCAAATTGTCAACAAGTTAAAGTAGAGCACCAGAGGCCCTGTGCTATGGCTCAAAATATAGAACTTCCAAAATGGAAGTGGGAGATGATTTATATGGATTTCATCACAGGTTTACCAAGGTCTCGCAGGCAGCATGTATCTAGTTGGGTGTTTGAGCTAGATGTTAGATATTACACCCTTAGCCTTCTAAGAGTAGTCTCATTCGAGGATGAATGTTCCCAAGGGGGAGATATTGTAACACCCCGCTATTCGAAAGAACTATAAAGAACTAGAATTAGAAGGAAACCGTTTTTGGAAATAATCAAATTTGGAAAGTTTGACAAAGTTATGCTAAGTATGAGTTTTGGGTAAACCTAAAATGACCATAACTCGTAGCTCAGGATGAGTTAGGTGTGCTACAAGATATCGTAGGAAATATCTTTGAATTATCTTTCCAATGCCACCGAGTTTACCAATTTTTGAGTTCAGAAGAGGGAGATATGCCTATTTAAAGTTGGGATGTCTTGATAAAGAAAGTCAAAACCAGATTTTAGAAGGGTACTTTGGTCTTTTCACTACCCAATTAATTAAATTCGTTTTTCGTAATTAAGTTGGGGTCTAAACTGATTTGGTTCAGTTTACGCTTCATCAAAATAAGTTAGGATTTTGAGAGAAGAGAAAAGAAAAGGAGAAAAGTGGAGAAGGAGCAAAAGTTCGTCGTTCTTGAGTTTTTGCTTGTGGATTTCGCCAAGGGTTAATCCCTACGAGGTATGTGAGATTACATAGCATTGGGTTCGTTCACCCATGCACCAATTATGATTTAATTTAGCGAAATTATATTCTTGAAAGTATAGAAATTGAGCTCTCGATGGATTTTGTTGAAGTTTCTTTTGGGTTCTTGATTGTTGAAGTTGTTGAGGAGTTCTCGAGTTAAATTCATGAAATTAGATATCGTTTTGAGTGGATTCTTGCATATTTTTATTATGTATTCGAATCTAAGCGTTTGGGGAAAGAACCAATTGAATCTAGAGGGTTTAGAGTTGAAAAACAACCAAGAGAATTCGTCAAAATACTAGGGAAAAGGGGTAGGGCACCGCGCCACTCAGAGAACCCCACAAAGTGTTATGTAGTTTGCAATATCATGTCTAGAGAAAGCAGCACATTTATTTCTGGACATTGGAAGGGTAAACGCGACCAGAGGACATTACCAGGTACAACTATATTGTCGATGAGAATCCAGATGTGCTCTTTTTGTTGTTTTCAATAGACGGCTGCTAAATGTTTTCATTATACGTTTGAAAGATACATAAAAAATCTTTTGGATCCAGGAAATTGCTAAATTATATGAACACGAGAACAATTTAGAGTTGGCTATCGTTTACTATCAGAAAGCAACTGATCTTTACCAGAGTATGGATTTAACATCATCTGCAAATCAGTGCAGGCAAAAAATTGCAGAATACTCAGCTAAAGTAGGAAAGTAAGATTCTTCATCTTGAAGTAGTACGTAATATCATTTTTTATTGTTTAACATGGAAAGAATAACTGATCAAGTTTTGCATTCTGTATTTGTCACAAATATATCAAAGATCAATCGCAATGTTTGATGAGATAGCAACATAGTCCATCTTGTTGAAGTATGAAGTTAGAGGGCATCTTCTGAATGCTGGTATTTTCCAACTTTGTAGAGGTGATGTTGTTGCAATTAACAACGCCTTGGAGTGATATCAGGTAGAGTATATTTTCCTGTCAAGACTCTAAAGATTTCAACGGGACATGATATATGTTTCATGCATCCTAATTTGCAGATACTGGATACAACATTTTCAGGGACGCGTGAGTGAAAGTTTCTAATGGTATGCCATATACCTTGTATTAACTCTAGGATCATTATGTGTTCCAAATATGATAATGGAGAATACTTTTGCAATGATAGGGTTTGGCAGCTGCTATTGACAAGAGAGATGTTGCAGAGTTTACTATTTGTCTCAAGAAATATGATAGCACCATAAAACTGGTAAATTTAAATTTGAGATTTCCTTCTATTGGAAGTTTCCCGTCTCTAGTTTTTCCTTGGAAGATGAATATCATGAAGCTCAACAAATTATCTTCCAACAAAATCGGTGTATCCCAAAAGAAATATGGCCTAAGGAATGGGCTCGATAGAACTAAAGGGACAACCACCCCCACTGGGAAAAAGTTTGACAAGCAGCCAAAGAAAATCAAGTCCCATGTGAGATAACAAGAGACAAAGTTACTCAGGCCATTACTAGCAACAGACTGAACGTTCCTTCACAACAATGGGATCACAATATGGCAGGACCATCCAATGCAAATTGGTACTTCACCAGATCGACCAAACGAAGCCTCGAAAAGAAGGAGTTGTAAAAGAAGAAACATGGTTTCGATTGGTGGATGGAAGAAGAATATTCAAGCCCACCTTCAACACCTTCAACCTTTGCATGATCGAATGACGCCCGATGACATGTGCAAGAATTACCACTTACCTTCCAAGGTTTACTGTTAAACTTCCTAGCAAAGTTTTCACAAAACTTCCTAGAAAGGTTTGCCAATAAGCTACTTATCCACCTGCTTGCAAGCTTCCTACAAGTAGCTTATCCACCTACTTTGATGTTGCATATAAGTAACTTATCCACCTTCTTGCGAGATGTCTACAAGTAGCTTACACACCTGCTTGGAGTCTTCTAAAAGTTGCTCATCCACCAGCTTGCACGTGCTCTCACATGCCAACAATTTAGTTTGTTTTACTACGCTCCTTCACATGCTAAGTGGGGCCTAGTTTAAATAAAGTTTGCTGTCTTTTATTTTATTAGATAAAGATAGTAAGTCCGGATAATGGTTTACTATTTTTAGATACGATAAGGATTATCCATTACTAGAATAGTGTGCCATGTAAGATAAGGTTTTTAATTTCGGTTTCTTTGTATTAGGCTACCTTTTCCTATAAAAGGCAGGCCAAGTCTTAGTTGATAGATAGATTAGAATATATTAGAAAGAAAACAAGAGTCATAGCTTAGAGTCTTAAGAGTTTTTCTTAGAAAATCTCTTTAGTTTTACTACACTTTTGTATATTTTCCAGTATGAATAAAAAGATTTTTGGCTAAACCTCTCTCTTGTTTTTCTCTCTTTTGCACCGTGTGTTGCTTCTCGTGCCCTCGGCCTATCTACTCCCTTATTTGGTATCAGAGCCAGACCGTCCTCTCTGGAGGGAGGAGCAAGGTTTCCCATAAGGTCTATTTCTCGGGTTGTTACCGCCAACTTTAATTTATTCAGTCTTTTACTTTTATTAGAGTCATTAGTCATAAAAGCGTGTGTAATAATAAACTTTGGGTATACTCTCTTCATATAGTTTAGAACCTTGTATATTTTGTTATAGTCTTTTAAACGTTTGTAGTTACAAGGTATGTCCATAGTCTTTCTGTATATATTAATTGTCGTGAGTTTTCCTTAGACTTTAGAACAAATAATTTGTGTCTTTTCTTAGATTTTAGAACAAATATATGTCTGAGTCTTTATTGTCCAAAAACTACAAAATAATGTCTATGTCAGAGTCTTTACCATCGTCTTCCACTTCTTGTAAATCTGGGTCTTTCCTGTCTGCGTCTAGTTCATGTAAATCTTTAGCAAAGGTAAACATGTCTCCTACTCTGAGTAAAATGTTGTCGTGTAAATACAACTAAATTTATGAAGTAGATGTGTTACCCCTAGAAAATCAAATATCGTCCACATATCTACATCTGTTAAACCCATATTCTACCTTTGTAAAAAAGTCATGTAATCCTTGGATGCAAATCCGCTCCTTGGTTCAACAAAAGCCCAAAGGAGTCAAGGAATATGTTGCTGCGTAAAAACTTGATCAGCACCCTATTCTTGCAAATGAAGAAGAACAATTCAGCACTTTGCAGATGCCAGAGGATTTTCTCTGACAGTGGAAAAACCTGGGTTTTACCCATATCCATTTTGGTGTTGTTAGAGTTTCATTGACATATCACGGAAGAAAAGTCTAGCCCATCGTGGCACGTCTTTCCCTTCTGGATACTAGATACTACGAATACCAGGATGCAAACTTGGGTACGTCGAAAATAACTCTCAACGTAGGGACTGTCTTTGTTACGATATTTCCAAACTTCAACATGTCCCTACAAGATCCTTATCTGACGGAGGCGTTGAAGATACATGTCCAAATACTTGGAGCTCCTCAAGACAGAGATGCCATACATGCTACTCTTCATTATCAGCTGACTTGGAGAGTCCAAAACCATGCGATGGACCTATCCCTTCCAGGTGGCCAAGATGCTTTGTTTCTAAATGTAGATGCCACCAATGGAACCACTCAGTGTACCCAGATTCCAAGGCAAATACCTAGGAAAGAGCTTGTCAAAGTTCTTCCTGACACATGGGTCACGAAATATGAGAAGTTGAGAGTCCATCCTCAACATCTTTTCTTTGGTGAACCAAAGTTGACCATGCCAAAAAATGACATACTTAGTCACTCTCCCCACAAAAGGCCAAACCAAATAGTATTCCATGTCCATATGCACCAATCTCATATTAATAGTCCTGAGGATAAGGACCCATATACTACATCTTGGTTTCTAAGTGGCTTTAAGTGTGAACATGATTGGATTAGACAATTCGATCAAGATGGACGTGGTGTACAATGGTTCACTTGCCCCTTCACAGGGCATACTCCACGGAACATAGACTGTGACTGCAAAGGATGCTAAGAAGGTGACTTGGAAGATGCTGACAGAAGAAAAAGTGGGAAACAGTGCGGAAACTCTTAAAAGGAATTCAAAAGAAGACTTGATGATGGAGATCCAACTATTGGTTCTCTAAGTCGTCCTGGCAAATATGAATTCCTTGTTTCGTACAAGACCAAAAATGAGTCAGTTTTACTCACTCAAAATGGTAATCCAAAAGATGAACAGGGTCATCCATTATTCGTGATATCCCCAATGAGCCCCAGTCACACATACAATCTCCCCTCATACTAAACTTTTGAAAAGGATAATCTAAGCCATGTTCCAAAAATACCACAAAAAGAGAGTTATCCTAAAATCGGGAGAAACTATGCCTACATGCAACATAGAGGAAACATCTAATTGGCAATCCAAAGATATCACAGATTGTTGTCCACCAAGAGTCATTCTATCAAGAGTATTACTCCTACTCAATTCAAGCTAGCTACGAAGGAGAATAAATTGATAGATACATCTGTCCAAAATTATGGGCTTATCAAAGCACTAGAACAAAGATTGCAACTCATCTGGCTTGATAAGTGCCTAAAATGGTCATCACTCTTCCAACTCTTCGATCATCAACGTAAAGAGATGGACTTTATAAGTCATCGAATCCTGGAACCGAAATATGGTAGGATTGAATTAGTTTAGAATTCAATCCCTCTCCCTACCTCATTTCCTTTGTCTCTACAGACACACTCCACACTGAGACAAGATAACCCTTTTCTCAATTTTCAATGATCATTCACATATGCCTTTGTCATTCGCCCCTATACCAGATGAGAACATGTTTGACATTACCAAATTTCTTTGGGATCGAAAGGACACAGCTGCGGCCCAAAATAAGACTGAAGCAGCGCTACGACTATCAAAAAGGAAAATTGATCTTCATACCATGACAGACAACAAGGTCTTACCAATCTCAAGTCGCATAGCCCCATCTTGGGACCTTGTCTACTTAAACCCGGGTCCATCTATTCAACATGTTGACTTGGAGGTATCCAAGTACGTTAGGTTACCTGAAGACCACAACCTGATTAAACATGGTCTTCCTGATGATAGTGGGGTACACCATGAAAGAAGCATCCTAGATAACGACTTGATCCACTTTGATCAAGAAGTTTGACAACTCTACAGCCTAGATAAAGAAGATCATCTAGTTTCTAATCTTCGTATAGAGGAATCTTTGTCAGGAAACCAAGAGTTCTATGATGCTGTCGAGCTACAAACTAATTCAGATGCTATAGAACAAAAAAGTAATTCATCTTTAGATGAATATCGTGAATCCAGTATCACACATATTGACCTCACAGAAGAATGTGGTACAATCTTAGATTTTGATGAGCCACCTCAGCTCACCAAATGCCAGCAAAGGAATAGAAGAAGAAGAAAATGCCACAAGCAACCCCGAAAGGAAAGAACGGCTAAGCTAAGAGAGGAAGAATCTACCTCAACTGAACGACCCAATCCGCTAGAGGATGAATCTTCCTCAAATAGCCGATCCAAAAAGAAAAAAGAAAGCATATGCTTCATTTGTTGGAAGAACTCACACCTTACAAGAGATTAACCATACTCTAGAAAAGCAAAGAGAGTTGCCCAGCTCTTGGCCGATGCAGTAGAACATACTAGCATCTGCGCCATTAAGGATGTTATATTGGCTGCTGAAGAGCCACCAAAAGTGACTCATATTTCCCCTGGTCCTGAATCTCAACTTAAGGATGTTCTATTTCAGACATCTGATTGGAAGGAAAAGGAAGTCAATGTCATCTCAGGTATTGAGACTCCTCATGTCCAACTTGCAATCTATCCTGCCAAATAGGATAGACCTATCCAGGTAATCGCTTTCATGAATACAGGAGCAGCTGCATCAATGCTCAACCCTACTGTCCTTCCAAAGTAGCAATTGATTCCACACTTTCAAAATTTCAATGCAGCCTCTAAAGGAATCCTCACAACTAGGGTAATCAAAAAGAATCATATCACCAGAATTCTTCCTAGGTGTACAATTCAGGACCAAGTTACTTGGCTCTATTATCCCAGGGACGGATCTCATAATTGGATTTGATATCTACAAGTAGCTCAATGATCGACTCAAGGTAAAGACACAAGGTATAGCCTTCAGGGAGAAGTTTAAGCCATATACAACAACTACAAGGCTATTTTAAATCACTGAGGATGAACGAGTCAAGAATATCAAGATTCAGCTGGTGGAAGAATCATGTGCAGATTCCCACAGAGAGTTCATGAAGAAGCATGATAAGCCTTTATGGTTAAATGAAGAATTCTTCATCAGACTCCCATTCAAAAGGAATGAAAACATCAACCCTACCAGAGCAAGCCACTTAGGGATGAACCCGGAACATCTACAACTTGCTAAGAAGGAATGTGATGAACTCTTGGAATACGGACTAATTGAGCCATTTGACTCTCAGTGGTCCTGTGAAGCTTTCTACGTTAACAAGCGATCTGAACAAGCATGAGGTAAACTTCGATCGGTCATCAATTATCAACCTCTTAACCACTTCCTTCTAGATGACAAATTCCCCATTCCAAATAAGCTGACACTATTTTCACACTTAGCTTTAAAAATTCAATATCAAAACTTGTGACTCCACAATTGCTATTAATAATAGTCTGGAAACCATTAAATTATTAATTGCTGCTAATATAGAAAGATATAAGAAGGAGTTTAAATTCCTTCATGTTGGACTTGTTCAAGTGGCCGTTAAACCTCTTTTCCGCAAAGGTCTGAATATTCCCATTTGTCTATTACTTAGAGATGATAGATTGCTAAATTTTGATGATTCTCTATTAGGAGTCCTCGAAAGTAACCTCGCCAACAGCCCGGTATACTTTAATTGTTATCCTAATTTCTCTGTTGATATTCATGACCCTAATATCATGGATACTTTGACCCTTAACGTCAAGACTAAGAACATGAATAGTAAGATAGATACTAGAGAGATAGTTGTAATATATCGGGTATATTACAAGCTAATGAAAACCACTATAGCCCCAAAGGCTATAACAGCTAGCGCTAAAGGTTTTACTATGCTCATGGAAGCAAACCAAGAGCATTGTACTACTTTCGTTCCCAGATTATTAAAATGGAACGATATCCTTGCGGATGAAGAATGGAAATTTGACTCCATGACTAACCTTTTACGTTTACAACCCGAAAGATCTCAGATTGACAGGGTGATTCAATTTCCTGATGGATCTATTAACCTTAAGTTTTTAAGATCCAACTCCTTCAGCCAAGCCTCGTCAAGTAGAAGAATGTCTTCGGCCAGACCTTCTTCTTTTCAAACCCGGGAGGACGACGAGTCAGTTGAGCCTATAGAACAAGGGAAATTTCGCGGCGTCGATTTTTCCAAAACAATCCCTAAAGTTTATTATGAAAACTCTGGAAGCCCTAAAGTAATGATTGACTTCCCTCGAGAAGTTGATACACCTCATGTTCAATTGGCTATCTACTCTTCAAAATGGGATAAAGTTGTGCAAGTCATTGCACTTATCGATACAGGAGCCGCATCATCCATTCTTAACCCACCAGTTCTACCTGATGACCAATGGATTTCTCATTTCCAAAATTTTAGTACACTATCAAAGGAAATCCTTAATACCACGCTGATTACAAAACATCCGGTCGTAATTGAGTTCTTCCCTGGGTTAAAATTTCAGACCAAACTCCTTGGTTAAGCTGTTCCAGGAAGAGATCTCATCATTGGGTTCGACATCTACACACAACTCAAGGATCGATTTGAGATAAGAACTAAGGGAATACCTTTCAGACAACAGTTCAAGCCATATACTTCAATGTCGAAGTTATTCCAAATATCCGGTGAAGAAGAAAGTATAGGAAATCCCACCAATACTGTCTTTATGTTTAAAAAGACAAGGATCAACCCAGATTAGATGACATAGTATCCACCAGAAGTATTCACACAATTTGGGGACCCTTTTGATCCGTCAATTACGATAGAACGAAGGACATATTATGAAATCCAGGCATTCAAGAAGTATGGAGGATCTATCCTCAAGCCTTTTGGAGTCCACCTGGAGTATCCATATTGCCATGTGTTCATCCTATTGGCAGATGATTTCCCCCAAGAAATCCTATGGTTATTCTGGTACTTATGTCACCAGCATTACATTTTTATGGAGTTCAAGTGAAACTTGTTTAGGGATTTTGATAGAATCCAACCAGCCCTACATAAATTTCTATCGTGGTTCCGACCACGAAGTTGGTGGGTTAATTGCTTCAAAAATTCCTACGAGGTTAAGATATTCATGTTGCACCGTGATGTGAAGATTATCAACAATCAGTTCCATGCTAGACCAGAAATTTCCTTCTATTGGAAGTTTCCCGTCTCTTTTTGTCCTTGGAAGATGAATATCACGAAGCTCAACTAATTATCTTCCAACAAAATCGGTGTATCCTAAAATAAATATGAACTAAAGAATGGGATCGATGGAACTACACGGACAACCACCCCCACTGGGAGAAAGTCTGACCAACAGCGAAAGAATATCAAGTTCCATGTGAGATAACAAGAGATAAAGTTACTCAGGCCATTACTAACATAAGACTGAACGTTCCTTCAAAACAATGGGATCACAATATGGCAGGACCATCCAATGCAAATAGGTACTTCACCAGATCGATCAAACGAAGCGTCGAAAAGAAGGAGTTGTACAAGAAGAAACATGGTTTCGATCCTTCAATACCTTCAACCTCTGCATGATCGAATGACGCCCGATGACATGTGCGAGAATTACAACTTACCTGCCAAGGTTTACTGTTAAACTTCCTAGCAAACTTTTCACAAAACTTCTTAGAAAGGTTTGCCAATAAGCTTCTTATCCACCTGCTTTCAATCTTCCTACAAGTAGCTTATCCACCTACTTTGATGTTGCATACAAGTAACTTATCCACCTGCTTGAGAGATGTTTATAAGTAGCGTACACACCTGTTTGGAGTCTCCTACAAGATGCTCATCCACCATCTTGCACGTGCAGTCACATTCAAACAATTTAGTTTGTTTTACTTGTTTTATTTTAGTAGGCTCCTTCACATGTTAAGTAGGACCCAGTTTGAATAAAGTTTGTTGTCTTTTATTATATTAGATAAAGATAGTCCGGATAATGATTTACTTTTTTTAGATAGGATAAGGATTATCTATTACTAGAATAGTGTGCCATGTAAGATAAGGATTTTAATTTAGGTATGTTTGTATTAGGCCACTTTCTACTATAAAAGGCAGGCCAAGTCATATATTAGAATAGATTAGAAAGAAAACAAGAGTCATAGGTTAGAGTCTTAAGAGTTTTTCTTAGAAAATCTCTTTAGTTTTACTACACTTTCGTATGTTTTCCAGTATGAATAAAATGATTGTTGGCTAAAACTCTCTTGTTCTTCTCTCTTGGGGGGGATGGAAAGTTCGGTCCGGTAGGTAGTTGAAATAATGGGGTAAGAGATAATACTCGGCAAGTATGCTTGTTTGTTATCTCAATAGCTTCAATATCCGGTAAGTTTAACTATAAGTGATTTCAATGGCTTTCTGAGTTTATCAAAATTATCTTGATACAACTACATAGTAAGTTTACCATTCCATCAGTTGTTGTAATTACAATAGCCTTCTAGAAATAATTAAGTACGTAAGACGGTAACGGTAGAATAGAACTTGTTCCCAGACTGTTGAAGGGCTCTATAGGCCAGGAGAGCCACGAAAAGCCCATGTTTTGTCGGGAAAAGTTGTATTATCTACTGTATGGTTTACTGATTAAAAGTAAGGTAGCTATTTTGTATGGAATCTTGCGAAGTTTTGGATGGCTGTGTAGCCTAAAACTTGTGATAGTTGTATGTTGAGGATGTTGCATGGCATACCGCCTATATGGACGTGAACGCCTAAAGATTACATAGAAAGCTATTGAGTTGCGAGCTAGTCATGAATATTGTCCGGTGCCATTTGACCTCTCAAGCTTGACATGAATATTGCACCGTGTGTTGTTTCTCGTGCCCTCGGTCTATCTACTCCCTTATTTGGTATTAGAGCCAAACCGTCCTCTCCGGAGGGAGGAGCAAGTTTTCCCATAAGGTCTATTTCTCGTGTTTTTACCGCCAACTTTAATTTATTCAGTCTTTTACTTTTATTAGAGTCATTAGTCATAAAAGTATGTGTAGTCATAAACTTTGTGTATACTCTCTTCATATAGTTTAGAACCTTGTATATTTTGTTTTTTTCTATTAAACGTTTACAGTTACAAGGTCTGTCCATAGTCTTTTCTCTATATATTAATTGTCGTGAGTTTTCCTTAGACTTTAGAACAAATAATTTGTGTATTTTCTAAGATTTTAGAACAAATATATGTTTGAGTCTTTATTGTCCAAAAACTAACAAAAGACGTCTATGTCAAAGTCCTTACCAACATCTTCCACTTCTTGTAAATCTGCGTCTTTCCCGTCTGCGTCTAGTTCATGTAAACGCTTAGAAAAAGTAAACATGTCTCCTACTCTGAGTAAAACATTGTCGTGTAAATACGACTACCTTTATGAAGTAGCTGTGTTACCCCCAGAAAATAAAATATCATCCACATATCTACCTCTGTTAAACCCATATTCCGCCTTTGTTTAAAAGTCCTGTAATCCTTAGATGCAAATCCTGATACTACAAATACCAGCATGCAAACTTGGGTACGTCGAAAATAACACTCAACGTAGGGATTGTCATTGTTACGATATTCCACAGCTTCAACATGTCCCTACAAGATCCGTATCTGACGGAGGCGTTGAAGATACAGGTCCAAATACTTGGAGCTCCTCAAGCTAGAGATGCCATACAGGCTACTCTTCATTATCAGTTGGCCTGGAGAGTCCAAAACCATGTGATGGACCTATACCTTCCAGGTGGCAAGATGCTTTGTTTCTAAATGTAGATGCCACCAATGGAACCACTCAGTGTACCCAGATTCTAAGGAAAATACCTAGGAAAGAGCTTGTAAAAGTTTTTCCAGACGCATGGGTCACGAAATATGAGAAGTTGAGCGTCCATGCTCAACATCTCTTCTTTGATGAACCAAAGTTGACCATGCCAAAAAATGACATACTTAGTCACTCTCCCCACAAAAGGCCAAACCAAATAGTCTTCCCTGTCCATATGCACCAATCTTATATTAATATTCCTGAGGATAAGGACCCATATACTATATCTTGGTTTCTAAGTGGCTTTAAGTGTGAACATGATTGGATTAGAAAATTCGATCAAGATGGACGGGGTGTACAATAGTTCACTTGCCCCTTCACAGGGCATACTCCATGGTAGATAGACTGTGACTGCAAAGGATGCCAAGAAGGTGACTTGGATGATGCTGACAGAAGCAAAAGCGGAAAACAGTACGGCAACTCTGAAAAGGAAATGAAAAGAAGACTTGATGATGGAGATCCAACTATTCGTTCTCTAAGTCGTCCTGGCAATAAGAATTCCTTGTTTCGTACAAGACCCAAAATGAGTCAGTTTTACCCACTCAAAATGGTACTCCAAAAGATGAACAGGCTCATCCATTATTCATGATATCCCCAATGAGCCCCAGTCACACATACAATCTCCCCTCATACTCAACTTTTGAAAAGGATAATCTAAGCCATGCTAAAAAAATACCACAAAAGAGAGTTATCCTAAAATCGGGAGAATCTATGCCTACAAGCAACAGAGAGGAAACATCTAATTGGCAATCCAAAGATATCATGAGCAAAAACAGATTATTGTCCACCAAGAGTCGTTCTATCAAGAGTATTACTCCTACTCAAGTCAAGCTAGCTATGAAGGAGAATAATTTGATAGATACATCTGTCCAAAATACTGGGCTTATCAAAGCACTAGAACAAAGATATCAACTCATCCGACTTGATAAGTACCAACAAAGGTCATCACTCTTCCAGTTCTTCGATCATCAACGTAAAAAGATGGACTTTATAAGTGATCAAATCCTGGAACTGAAATATGGTAGGATTGAATAAGTTGAGAACCCAATCCCTCTCCCTACCTCATTTCCTTTGTCTCCACAGACACACTCCATACTGAGACAAGATAGCCCTTCTCTATTTTCGATAATCATTCACATATGCCTTTGTCATTCGCCCATATACCAGATGAGAACAAGTTTGACATTGAAAAATTTGTTTGGGATCGAAAGGATGCAGCTGCAGCCCAAAAGAAGACTGAAGCAGCGCTACGACAATCAAAAAGGAAAATGGATCTTCATACCAAGACAGACAGCAAGGTCGTACCAATCTCAAGTCGTATAGCCCCATCTGGGGACCTTGTCTACTTAGACCCGGGTCCATCTATTCAACATGTTGACTTAGAGGTATCCAAGTACGATAGGTTACCTGAAGACCACAACCTGATTAAACATGGTCTTCCTGATGATAGTGGGGTGCACCTTGAAAGGAGCATCCTATATAACGACTTGATCAACTTTGATCAAGAAGTTTCACAACTCTACAGCCTAGATAAAGATGATCATTTAAATTCTAATCTTCATATAGAGGAATCTTTGTCAAGAAATGAAGAGTTCTATGATGCTGTCAAGCAACAAAGTAATTCAGATGCTGTTGAACAACAAAGTAATTCATCTTTAGATGAATATCGTGAATCCAATATCACACATATTGACCTCACTGAAGAATGTGGTACAATCTTAAATGTTGATGAGCCACCTCAGCTCACCAAACGCCAGCAAAGGAATAGAAGAAGAAGCCAATGCCACAGGCAAGCCCGAAAGGCAAGAATGGCTAAGCTAAGAGAGGAAGAATCTACCTCAACTGAAAGACCCAATCCGCCATAGGATGAATCTCCCTCAAATAGGCGATCCAAAAAGAAAAAATAAAGGATTTGCATCATTTGCTGGAAGAACTCACACCTTACAATTGTCCATACTCTAGAAAAGCAAAGAGTGTTGCCCAGCTCTTGGCTGTTGCAATAGAACATACTAGCATCTGCGCTATTAAGGATGATATATTGGCTGCTGAAGAGCCACCAGAAGTGACTCCTATTTCCCATGGTCCTGAATCTCAACTGAAGGATGTTGTATTTCAGACATCTGTTTTGAAGGAAAAGGAATTCAATGTTATATGAGGCATTGAGACTCCTCATGTCCAACTTCCAATCTATCCAGCCAAATGGGTTAGACCTATCCAGGTAATCACTTTCATGGATACAGGAGAAGCTGCATCAATGCTCAACCCTAATGTCCTTCCAAAGGAGCAATGGATTCCACACTTTCAAAATTTTAATACAGCCTCTAAAGAAATCCTCACAACTAGGGTAATCACAAAGAATCCTATCACAATAGAATTCTTCCCAGGTGTACAATTCAGGACCAAGTTACTTGGCTCTATTATCCTAGGGACGGATCTCATAATTGGATTTGATATCTAAAGGAAGCTCAATGATCGATTCAAGGTAAAGACACAAGGTATAGCCTTCGGGGACAAGTTTAAACCATATACAACAACTACAAGGCTATTTCCAATCACTGAGGATGAACGAGTCAAGAATATCAAGAGTCAGCTGGTGGAAGACTCATGTGCTGATTCCCACAGAGAGTTCATGAAGAATCATGGTAAGCCTTTATGGTTAAATGAAGAACTATTCATCAGACTCCCATTTAAGAGGAATGAAAACATCAACCCTACAAGAGCAAGCCACTCAGGGATGAACCCGGAACATGTATAGCTTACTAAGAAGGAATGTGATAAACTTTTGGAATACAGACTAATTGAGCCATCTGACTCTCAATGGTCTTGTGAAGCTTTCTACGTCAACAAGTGAACTGAACAAGCAAGAGGTAAACTTCGATTGGTCATCAATTATCAACCTCTTAACCACTTCCTTCTAGATGACAAATTCCCCATTCCAAATAAGCTGGCCCTATTTTCACACTTAGCCAAAGCCAAATACTTCTCTAAGTTTGATGTTAAATGAGGCTTCTGGCAATTGGGTATCCACTCAGAAGATAAGTCCAAAACTGGTTATGCATACCTGACCACCATTAAAGTGGAAAGTTATGTCGTTTGGACTCAAACCAGCCCATTCTCTTTTCCAAAAGGCCATGATTAAGATTTTCCAGCCAATACTCCACACATCGCTAGTTTACATTGATGATATCCTATTTTTTAGTGATACAATGGTGGAACACTTTGGCATTCTTCACAAATTCCATGAATTAGTGAAGCAATATGGCATCATGCTATCTGAGAAGAAAATGATTCTTGTGAATGATAAAATAGACTTCTTAGGAATGCATTTCCCTCATGGAGCATATATCCCAGGGCCACACATTAGCGACGAGTTGATCAAATTCCCTGATACTAAATTTACGGTCAAACAACTCCAGCAATTTCTTGGTGTGATAAATTACGTTCGAGATTTTATCCCAGATCTCTCTACGTACATTTCTCCACTTACGAATATGTTAACAAATAAGGCTCCCGCTTAGGGAAAAGACCAAGATGATGCAGTCCACAAAATCAAACACATATCCAAGGAGGTCAAAACCCTTCATATTCCTTTTGATGGTTTGAAGATATTGTAGACTGATGCTAGTACCGAATACTGGAGTGCTATCCTTTTAGAAGAAAAAGATGGCCAGCCCAAAATATGTGGATATGCCAGTGGAAAGTTTAAGGATGCAAAACAACATTATCATTCCACATTCAAAGAAATTCTAGTTGTCAAAAATGGAATTAAGAAGCTTAACTTCTTCCTAATCCATACAGAATTTCTAATTGAAATGGATATGAGAGCTTTCCCAAAGATGATCCAGATAAATCCAAAGATCATCCCGAACCCCAAGATCCTTTGATGGGCACAATGGTTCTCTCCTTATAAATTCCAAGTGCAGAATCTCAAAGGAAAGGTCAATATCATGGCAGATTTATTGTCAAGGCCTAAGACATTTTGAAGAAGATTCAGAGCTGAGCCCGACAAGGAACAGAAAAAACTGACCGCTAAGCTTCTGCGACCTCAGACCAAGCATGGTGACGATTGGTGGATGGAAGAAGTATATTCAAGATCATCATCAAGACCTTCAACCTCTGCATAATCGAATGACACCCGATGACATGTGCAAGATATTACCACTTACCCACCAAGGTTTACTGTTAAACTTCCTAGCAAAGTTCATCAAAAGAATTCCTAGAAAAGTTTGTCAATAAGCTGCTTATCCACCTGCTTGCAAGCTTCCTACAAGTAGCTTATCCACCTACTTTGATGTTCCATACAAGTAGCTTATCCACCTGCTTGACAGATGTCTACAAGTAGCTTACACAACTACTTGGAGTCTTCTACAAGTTGCGCACCCACCAGCTTGCACGTGATGTCACATGCCAACAATTTAGTTTGTTTTATTTGTTTTGTTTTAGTAGGCTCCTTCACATGTTAAGTGGGGCCCGGTTTGAAAAAAAATTATGTCTTTTATATTATTAGATAATGATAGTAAGTCCGGATAATGGTTTACTATTTTTGGATAGGATAAGGCTTATCTATTACTAGAATAGTGTGCCATGTAAGATAAGATCTTTAATTTTGATTTGTTTATATTAGGCCACCTTCTCCTATAAAAGGTAGGACAAGTCTTAGATTAGAATAGATTAGAAAGAAAACAAGAGTAATAGCTTAGAGTCTTAAGAGTTTTTCTTAGAAAATCTCATTAGTTTTACTACACTTTTGTATATTTTCAGTTATTAATAAAATGATTGTTGGCTAAAACTCTCTCTTGTTCTTCTCTCTTGGGGGGATGGAAAGTTCGGTCCGGTAGGTAGTTGAAAGAATGGGGTAAGAGAAAACACTCGGCAAGTATGCTTGTTTGTTATCTCAATGGTTTCAATATCCGGAAAGTTTGACTGTAAGTGATTTCAATGGATTTCTGAGTTGATCAAAATCATCTTGATACACCTACATAGTAAGTTTACAATTTCATCGCTTGTTGTTATTACAATAGCCTTCTGGAAATAATTAAGTATGTAAGACGGTAATGGTAGAATAAAACTTGTTATCAGACTGTTGAAGGGTGCTATAGGCCAGGAGAGTCGCGAAAAGCCCATGTTTTATCAGGAAAAGTTGTATCATCTACTGTACGGTTTACTTCTTAAAAGTACGGTAGCTATTCTGGTTGGAATCTCACGGAGTTTTGGATGGCTGTGAAGCCAAAGAGTTGTGATAATTGTATCTTGAGGATGTTACATGGCATGCCACCTATATGGACGTGAACGCCTAAAATTTACATAGAAAGCTATTGAGTTGCGAGCTAGTCATGAATATTGTCCGGTTCCATTTGACTTCTCAAGCTTGACATGAATATTGCACCGTGCATTGCTTCTCATGCCCTTGGCCTATCTACTCCCTTAACAGGACATGCGAACTTCAAATGGGTATATCTCCCTCATCTGAACTCAAAATTTAGCAAACTCGGTGGCGTTGGAAAGAGGATTCACAGACCTTCCATTTGATATTTTATGGGCCACCTAATTAATCATGTACTGAAAGTTATGGTCATTTCAAGTTGACCCAAACCTCACAACTTATGCATAACTTGCAAAATTCTTAATTTGGCTATTTCCAATTTAGCGCTTTCTAAATTTAGCTATTTCTAAGGTGGGATATTACAATGCCAAAGTAACATGAAAGACTCTACAAACTCCTCATGAGAGAACAACCTAGGTAAAAAAGTCCAAAATGGATAACTTGAATAGGTAAAATGAGGTGTTTCGAATGATAGAAGGCGAAACAATACAAGACATGCATACCAGGTTCACTATAATCATCAATGAAATGTACTCTCTGGGAGAAATAGTCCCTAATGGAAAGGCAGTTAGAAAACTCTTGAGTGTTCTCCTAGAGTCATGGGAAAGTAAAGTAGAGGCTATCACTGAAACACGTGATTTGGATGTACTAGCTATGGACGAACTCATCGGAAATCTCATCACCTATGAGCTTAAGAATAATCTAGAAAAATAAATTTGAGAAAGAGAAAGGAGAAGAACCTGGTTCTAAAGGCCACAAAACCAGAAGACTTTGAGGATGAGAATATTGCACTAATTACCAAAAGGTTCTCTAGAATGTTAAAAACGGGACAACTGTTTCAAAGAAGAAACCCTCAGAAAATAACCTAAAATTCAAGAGAACAGGTATGCCACAAGTGTGGAATCCAGATCACTTCATCAAGTTTTGTCCTCTCTAGGATATGGAGCAGAAAACGAGTTGTTTTGAAAAATCAAAGTAGATCAACAATGATAAATACATTCCCACAAACAAATGAATGACGAATCAGGAAGCAGATCTCTCAATAAAGAAAACATTCACCGGGATGGGAAACCTATCAGAAGAAGAGTCTGAGGATGGCGAATTTTAAGATCAGTCATTACTTGCAATTGAGCAAATAGATAAATATGATTTTCTTGCACTGGTTTCCATAACTAAACCAGAAAAAGAAAGAAATATTTGTCAATCACAAGAAACAATTCATCCACTAATGGTTGGATCTGATTCTGAAGAAGGAGATATGCATGGCAAGGTAAGCCTTTATCATATTAAATAAAATCTTAACTCTTACTCAAAATGGGAACTAGAATCGCTACTATACACTCTCATTAATGCATATTAGTCAACAACCTCTAAAAAGAACTAATAATGGAAGACTATGCATCCCTAAGAAAAGAAAATGATAACCTTGAGAAACAAAATCATTACCTTCTAAATAAGCTAAAAGAACTAAACAATAACTTAGATTCCATGACTAAAAGGAATGAAAATCTCCAAAAAGAACTTCATATAACTCCATTGTACTCGATAGCATTCAAAAGAGTCAATCTCCTAAAGGCCATGGAATAGCTTTTGACAAAAATTCTTCTGAAACTAAAAATCCTAACATAGATTGTGTATGTGCTCATTGTGGACTGACTGGACATAAAAGCCATGATTGGCATAAAAAAATAATAGCTCATAAAAACAATCTAATTTTTTTTAAAGGCCATACAAGGAAGGAGTCATGAAACTGGTTCCTAAAACAAAACCTCTCCCAAGATGGGCCAAAAAGAATATCATTCATCCTTTATCTAACAAACAGGGACCCAAGTGGATCTGGGTACCAAAAACTAACCTATGAATGTTGATTGTAGGGATTAGTGAGAGGAGAGCTGAAGCAATGGTACTTGGACAGTGCATGCTCCAGGCACATGAATGGTGATAAAAGCAACTTCCTCTTACTGAGAAACTTCAAAGGCAGAAATGTAGCCTTTGGAAATGGGAAAAATGGAGAAATACAAGGAATTGAAAAGGGTGGACCAAAGCTTACTCAGGCAATAGATAATGTGTACTATGTAAAAGGATTACAACATAATCTTCTTAGTGTGTCCCAAATGTGTGACAAAGGAAACAATGTGTTTTTCACCGCTAAATAATGTAGAGTGGTAAAGTCAATATCAGGGAACTGGTTCTTCTCGAAAAAAGGCACAAGAATGTGTACAAAAAAACATCATAAACCCTCAAGAGAACTCAATCAAATGTCTTAGTGCCATCACTGACAGCTCTCTTATCTGGCACTAAAGGATGTGACACATCAGTTTCTAAACAATAAACAAGCTCATATCCAGAGACTTAGTCAAGGGGCTACCAACGAAGAAATTCAATAATGATCAAGTTTGTGGAGCGTGTGCTCAAGGGAAACATGTGTAATCCTCATTCAAGCCAAAAATGATGGTACGTGTAACCAGACCTTTGGAACTACTTCATATGGATCTATGTGGTCCAATATGCATACAAAGTAGAGGAGGCAAAAGCTATGTGTTTGTGATTGTAGAAGACTACTCCAAATTCACATGGACAATATTCCTTACAATAATAGTTGAGACATATGGCATGTTCGAAATCTTTTTGAAACTGGAGTAGAAGAAATTAAATAGTGAAATTACCAGTATTCGTTCTGATCAAGGATTAGAATTTTAAAATTCAAAATTCCTAGAATTCAGTGCCACAAATGGTATTGATCACAAATTCTCTACACCAAGAACACCATATCAAGATTGTGTAGTTGAACAAAAGAATAGAGCATTGAAAGATATTGCACGAACCATGGTGATTTCAAGCAATCTCCCAAAATCCTACTAGGCTGAGGCTGTAAATACTTCATGTTATCTCATCATTTGGTGTATGATCAAATCATTATTTAACAAGACTCCCTATGAACTGTTGAAAAGAAGAAAACCCAACTTGGCACATCTCCGGGCTTTTGGTTGTACCTACTATGTACACAACAATGACAATGATGCTTTAGGAAAATTTGATGGCAAGAGCGATGAAGGAGTGTTTCTTGGATACTCAAAACAGACCAAAGCCTACAAGCTATTCAACAAAAGAACAAAGTGCGTGGAGGAAAGCGTCCATGTCATCTTTGATGAAGGAAATAGTTCAAACCAAAGGAATGCGAAAGATGAGCAGAATGATATAGGCATGACCAATCAGCAGTAATCTGGAGAAAAGAAATCAAATGACGACTCCCCAAATGAAGCCGATCTTGAGTCAGCTCCGAAAACTCCTGAAACAGAAGATACAGCTAATGAGGAAAGCACTATGGAACCAGGTCCGTCATCCTCAGAAAATGGACATATAAATTAGCCAAACAACTGTAAACACCATAATTCTCACCCTATACAAAATAATCTTACTGCTTTAGATTCAGGGATTCATACAAGATCAAAACTACGAAATATGTGTGTCTTTTTAGCATATGTATCATTGATTGAACTAAGGACGTCAAAGAAGCTCTCCTAGATCCCGACTGGATTATTTCCATGCAGGAGGAATTGATTCGGTTTGAATAAAGTAAGGTTTGGAAACTGGTTCCTCGACCTCAGAATAGAATGGTGATAGAAACTATATGGGTATTTAGAAACAAGCTTGATGAACAAGGGAAAGTCACACACAACAAAGCCAGGCTAGTGGTACAAGGATACAATTTGGAAGAAGGAATAGACTATGATGAAACATTTGCTCCCGTAGCGATAATGGAAGCAATTAGAATGTTGATAGCATTTTCTGCTCACATGGAATTCAAACTCTATCAGATGGATGTCAAAAGCACCTTCTTAAACCAGTTTCTTCAAGAAGAGGTATATGTCAACCAACTCACTGGCTTTGAAAGTCCTGATCACCCTGATTTTGTGTATAAACTAGACAAAGCACTATATGGCTTGGAGCAAGCACCAAGAGAATGGTACAATCGATTTTCAAGTTTTCTTCTCACCCACGGGTACTCTAGAAGAAAGACAGACAACACACTGTTTCTTTGAAAACAAGGTAAAGATTTACTCATAGTCCTGGTTTGTGTAGATGATATTATATTTGGAGGAACAAATGTAACACTAGGAGTTGAATTCGCCCAACTGACAGTGAATTTGAGATGAGTATGATGGGAGAACTCAATTTCTTCCTAGGACTCAAAATCAAGCAATCTCCATCAGGCTCCTCAATACATCAACAAAACTACATCAAAGAGCTGTTGATGAAGATTGAGATTAATGAAGCTAAGACAAATAATACCCCCATTTGAACAACAACGAAGCTTGATAAAGATGAACCTAGTCCTAGTGAATGACACAAGGTATAGAGGAATGACTGAATTCCTTATATACTTAACTGTCAGCAGACCTGAGATTGTAGTCAACGTTAGTCTATTTGCACAATTTCAATCTTTCCAAAAAAGTATCTCATCTAAAGGAAGTGAAAAGAATTCTGAGATATCTTAAAGGTATAATGAACCTGGTGCTATAGTATCCAACATGAGACGTATATTATTTGGTAGGATTCGCTGATGCAGACTATGTTCAATACTTAGTAAAAAGAAAAAACATATCAGGGATGGCGCACTTCTTGGGACTATTTCTGGTGTCTTGGGAAACAAGAAAACAGAGCTCAGTAGCTCTATCTACTGTTGAAGCCGAATACGTAGCAGTTGCCTCGTACTGTGCTCAACTTCTCTGGATAAAGGAGCAACCTGAAAATTTTGGAATCAAAGTTAGTTGTATACCTGTCATATGTGACAATACCAGTGCTATGAACATGGCCAAGAAACTAGTCCAACATGAAAGGACCAAACATATAGATGTATATCACCACTTCCTCATGGATAATATGGAGAAAGGCCTCATCATCATGACCGTTTGCAAAATTGAGGACCAGGTTGCCGATATCTTCACTAAAGCTCTTGGAAGAGAACCATTTGAACGAAATCGTCTCACTTAGGGGCTGGTGTTCCAAGACTAACACTTTTCTCATAACTTTGTTTTCACGCTCCGAGCTACCTCCAGGACGCGAACACGGGACCTAGGATCATGAGTGACCCCAAGCTAACCCTGCTGGCATATCCTAACTATACTTAAAGAGAACTGAATCAATAAACATTGTGCGGAAGCTAATCATAAGATATATCTGAACAGATGGGGAATACCCATACTACATCTGAATATATAAATGCAGAGAGTTTAACAACAACTGAAAAGTCAAACTCAAATACTAAAGCTGATTCTAACTATTTCTGAAATAAAGCCTCTAACTGACTAGAAATGCTGGGACATGCCCCAGCTAAATCTAGAAAAAACTGAAACTAAGACTAAAATTAAAGGAAACATGTATGTAGTCCTCAGAGAATGAGGACTCACCACTGATACTGCTGAGCTAAATATCTGGAACTGATCTATACGTGATCTGGAAGTTGAAAACCTGAACCTACATCATGAGAAGTCTTAGCGCAGTGTATGCGTAAGTACTTGAAAGGTACTAAGCATACATGATAGAGTAAAGCTGAAAAATATACATAACTGAACAAAGCATATAACTGAGCAATGATGTAAGATAGGCATGATACTATACTGGAAATACTAAACATGAACTAACTGAATACAATGACCAAGTTTATAACATGCTGAAACTGAATATTGAACTGTATTTGATAACCCGGTCACTACATTAGAATATGACTGTGAGGGAGCTACTAATAACTAACATAAAACCACATGAGCTAAAGGTGGAGTCTAATATATACGCCCCATCGAGAGGAGCCAATATACCTTGCCAGGGTATAAAGGCATGACTGGCGTGATCACCAAATCTAACGCTCACAGAGGGGACTTACAAACCTTCGGTAGCACGTAGTTCTGGGACTATACGGGTACGCTGAACCCTAGTCCAACTCGGTATTAAGTCTACTCCCAACTGATTATGTGACTAACACATTATAACTGAATTTTTGTAGTACTGGATAGCTCAAAATACTGACATGCAAAATCAGAGAATGCAACATTAATGTACTGATAACCAAACATTCGTAACTTGGGCTTGTATATCTGAAATAACTGACCTAGCATTTGTAATTCATGAACTAAAAGAACTACACAGCTAGGGTTCTGAATTTATGAAAGCATCTACGCAAAGCAATACTAAAATGATGTTAATCTGATTAGGAATCATAAAGTACCTAATTCATACTGATCTGCTGAAATTCTAGAAACCCTTGGTCTAGATAATATGAAGGGAATGAAGAATCTGACTGAATTCTAGGGACCTAATGGGCGAAATGAACCCACTAGTGAAATCCCACATACCTGGTGATGAATTCCACAGAGAAATATTTTGATTTCAGGGCTGCAACTGAAGACTCGATGCGTTCTTGGAAAAAGGGTTTGGTCGACTCTTTCTCCCCTTTTGCTCTGAGTTTGCTAAATTTTGGAGAATGAATTGACTAGAGTAAGTTCTAATTAAGTTACTAGGCTTAAATTGACCAAAACTACGTAGTTTAGGGGGTTAAATGACGTAGTTTAGGGGTCTAACTCATAGGGAAAAGACCAAAAGACCCCTAACTTAACTGCTTTCGGGGTTAACCGACGGACTGACCGACGGAGCGTGGATGGACCGACGGTCCGTGCTGGTCAACCGTCGCTCGTTACTGGAGTTGAATAATGAGGGTCTGACCTACGGCCCTAGACCACGTACCGTAGTCTGATCTACGGTCCGTAGGTCCTGGCATAGGTTGACCCTTAGCTCTTTTTTTGGGGGGTTTCTGGGACTGAAATCTTGGGCCCGACCTACGGCCATGGAGAACGTATTGTGGTCTGACCTACGGTCTATAGGTCCTGGCATAGGTCTGGACTTAGAATAATTTTTCTGGGAGGGGTTCCAGGTGGTGAACCACGGACCACCAGGACGGACCATGGGTCACCCTACGGTCTGTAGGTGGTGCCCATCGGTGGCACCTGTAGCTTCTCAAATCTGCAATCTGGTAGATACGAGGTGTTTCATTGTCTCCCCCTTGGGAACTTTTGTCCTCGAATAAAGACTAAACTAGCTGAATATGGAGGAAAAGAGCTTCAAACCCTACCACTAATTTGTGAAAACTTATTTCTGACTGAACTGAGTTCCAAGGAAATGCAAATACGCTGAAAATGCAAGTACAAACTGAAGGAACATGATACTAAGACTGAATCTACGCATGAATGACTGAACAATTGAAGAGGAACAATTACCTCAAGCTGGAATGGAATCGGAAGGAAAGATGTGAGGATACTTGTCCTTCATGTTGTTTCTGCTTCCCAAGTTGCTCCCTCTACGAACTGACTCCTCCACAAAACTTTAACTGGAGCGACTTCTTTGTTTCACAACCTTCTAACCTAATGATCAAGAATCTCATCTTGCACATCCTCATAAGTGAGACTATCTTTCACAGCCACACTATCTGAAGGTACTATGGATGTTGGATCACCCACACATTTCATCAACAACGAAACGTGAAAGACCGGATGCACTGCTGCTAGTTCTGTTGGCAACTCTAACTCGTAAGACACTTTACCAACCCTTTTCAAGACCTTGTAAGGGCCTACATATCTAGGACTGAGCTTTTCTCTCTTGCAAAACCTCATCACCCCCTTCATAGGTGACACTTTCAGGAAAACCCAATCATCAACTTGGAACTCAAAGTCCCTTCTCCTTACATCTGCATAGGACTTCTGGCGACTCTGGGCTATCTTAATTCTATCTCTAATGAGCTGCACTTTTTTCATAGCATCATGAACCGAATCTGGTCCTATCAAGGCTGTTTCACCAACTTAAAACCAAACAATTGGATATCTACATCTACGCCCATACAATGGCTCATAAAGAGCCATCTGAATGCTGGAATGGTAGATATTACTGTAGGCGAACTCAATAAG
The DNA here is from genome assembly GCA_029582245.1 of Solanum etuberosum. Classification (NCBI taxonomy): domain Eukaryota; kingdom Viridiplantae; phylum Streptophyta; class Magnoliopsida; order Solanales; family Solanaceae; genus Solanum; species Solanum etuberosum. Next base: position 99,810 of record JAJONR010000184.1, read on the forward strand.
AGGGAGGTGATCATCCCAACTACCCTTGAAGTCGATCACACAATCTCTCAACATGTCTTCTAAGGTCCGAATGGTACGCTCTGCCTGAACATCCATTTGTGGATAAAACGTTGTGCTAAGATTAACGTGAGTACCAAGACCTTTCTGAAATGACTTCCAGAAATGAGAGGTAAATTGAGGAACTCTATCTGAGATGATAGACAAAGGAACCCCATGCAACCTGACTATCTCATTAATGTAGAGCTTGGCGCAGTCCTCTGCCGAGTCTGTAGTCTTAATAGCCAAAAAGCGTGCAGACTTAGTAACTCTGTCTATTATCACCCAAATGGAGTCATGCTGTATTCGAGTACGACGTAAGCCTGTAATGAAGTCCATGTTGATCACTTCCCACTTCCAAGTAAGAATGTTGATCTCTTGAGTCATACCCCCTGTTTTCTGATGTTTTACCTTCAGTTGCTGACAATTGGGGCACTTAGCCATAAAACCTGCTATATCCCTCTTCATGCCATTCCATCAAAAGACTTCCTGCAGATCACGGTACATCTTAGTGGCGCATAGATGAATAGAATACCTGGAGTTATGGGCTTCTGAAAGAATCTTCTATCTCAACTCACCCATCTTAGGAACACATAATAGACCCTGATAGTGAAGCACACCATCTCCCCCTTGGGAGAATACCTCAACTTTCTGCTGGTGGACTGCACCCTTTAGTTGAAGCAATATCGGATCACTGTCTTGCTTTTCCTTAACCTCCGCTACCAATGAAGAATTCTAACCCATTCTGAAGTGTTACACCATCATCTAATATGCTTATAAGGTGAACTCCCAAGCGAGCAAGCCTGTGAACATCCCTTGCTAGTTCTTTCCTTTGTTCCTCAACATGTGCTACACTACTAATAGATAGTCTGCTAAGGGCATCTGCTACTACATTGGCCTTACCAGGATGGAAAAGCACATTCATGTCATAATCCTTGAGGAACTTAAGCCATCTTCTCTGGTGAAGATTCAACTCTTTCTTGGTGAACACATACTGAAGGCTTTTATGGTCTGTGAACACATCTATGTAAACACCATACAAGTAATGTGTCCAAATCTTAAGTGCAAACACCCTGCTGCAAGCTCGAGGTCATGAGTGGGATAATTATTCTCATGCACCTTAAGATTTCTAGAATCATAAGCTATAACCTTACCTCGCTGCATCAACACACAACCTAGGCCGACTCTTGATGCATCACAATAGATAACATAACCGTCTGAACCCTCTGGTAGAGTTAAAACCGGAGTTGTAGTCAACCTAGTTTTCACTTCTGCGAAGCTTTTCTCACAATCATCTGACCACTGAAACTTAACCTTTTTCTGAGTCAACTTAGTCAATGGAGAGGTTATGGATGAAAATCATTCCACGAACCTTTTGTAATAACCTGCTAGACCCAAGAAACTTCTGATATCTGTAGGAGAGGTAGGTCTGGGTCATTGTTTCACCGCTTCTATTTTCTGATAATCCACTTGAATCCCTTCGCTAGATACTATATGTCCGAGGAAAGCAACTGATTGTAACCAAAAACTCACATTTGCTAAACTTAGCAAACAACTGGCGATCTTTGAGAGTTTGCAGAACAACTCTCAAATGAGTCGCATGTTCTGCCTCATTCCTAGAGTAAATGAGGATATCATCCATAAAGATGATAACGAACAAGTCCAAACATTGCTTGAACACTTTGTTGATCAAATCCATGAAAGCTGCATGAGCATTTGTTAGTCCAAATGACATAACTACAAATTCATAATGACCATACCGAGTTCTGAAGGCTATTTTTGGAATGTCACTATCTCTGAATCTAAGCTGATGATAACCGGATCTGAGGTCTATCTTCGAAATGACTAGCACCCTGAAGTTTGTCAAACAAATCATCAATCTTGGGATGGGATACTTATTCTAGATTGTGACTTTGTTCAACTGCCAATAGTCAATGCACATCCTGAGAGAACCATCTTTCTTTTTCACAAACAGCATTGGGGCACCCCATGAAGAAATACTAGGTCTGATGAAGCCCTTATCTAAAAGGTCTTTCAACTGCTCTTTCAATTCCTTAAGCTCAGCTGGAGCCATTCTGTAAGGAGGAATAGAAATAGGCTGGGTATCTGGAAGGAGATCAATTCCGAAGTCAAGTTCCCTTCTGGGAAGATCTTCTGGAAAAACTTCTAGGAACTCATTAACTACTGGAACTGACTCAAGAGTTGGGGTTTCAGAGATTGAATCCTTAACCCGAACTAGATGATAGAGATAACCCTTAGAGATCATCTTTCTGGCCTTAAGGTAAGAAATGAATCGACCCATAGGCACTAAGCTACTGCCCTTCCATTCTTAGATTTGTTCGTCTGGAAACTGAAAATGAACAATCCTAGTTCTACAATCGACTAAGGCATCACAGGAATGTAACCAATCCATGCCTAGAATGATATCGAAGTCTACCATTTCTAACACTACAAAATCTGTTAAGGTGAATTTCTGAGAGACTGTGACAGGGCAATTTCTATATACCCATCTAGCTATAACTGGGTCACCAACTGGAGTAGAGACTGAGAAGGGTTCTGAGAGAGTTTCTGGACTAACATCGAATTTGACTGCTATATAAGGAGTTACAAAGGAAAGAGTAGCCCCTGGATCTAACAAAGAATAAACATTTAAGTTAAAAACTCATAACGTACCAATAACTACATCAGGAGAATCTTCCTGATCCTGGCGAGCCTGAAGAGCAGGCAACCTATTTTGGCATTGACCGCCACCTGTACCAGATGAGTTACCCTGCTGAGTCGGGTGACCTGCAGGTGCTACCGAAGTTGTGGACTGAGCTCTACAATTATTACATCCTTAACCCTGTTTAGAAGGACAATCTCGCAACCTGTGACAAGACTGACCACACCTAAAACATCTTTCCTTTCCTGCAAGACATTCGCCCGGATGGTTCTTACCACACTTAGGACAAGTTGGGTAGGTTCTAGTACCTGAAACACTCCCTTGAGACTAGAGCCTGATGCCCTACATTTCTGATCCTGTCGGAACCTTGAGGATGGAACACTATCTTATGAAGGTGCCGGAGCTAAAGATTTCTGTTGAAACTGACAGAGATTTCCACCACCTGATTTCTGTTGATAGTACACATAGTTACTTGTTCTAGCTTTCTTATTGTCCTTAGCTATTTCCTTAAGCTTATCCCCCTCAACCTGCTTATCCCCCTCATCCATCCACGTACCTTTCACTCAAAGTGCAAGTCAAGCCCAACTAAAAGAGGCAGTTAAATCGAGTAAAAAACATTATCGTGTGGGTAAGTCTCTAGTTCGATCATCCTCTTCACCTGTAATGCTTGATTTTGAATTTGAGGACGTATCTTAATCTGTCCCTTCTTCATCATCCCTCCAGTTGCAAAAAATAAGTAAAAATGTGGCAAAATTTTTGAAAATGGGGAAGGAACACTATTTTGGTTCTAAACCCATGCTAAGGGGCAGGACGTTTCATCCTGAAACAAAGCCCCTAGATGTAGTTAAGAGGGTTTTTGATTTGTTGGACTTTCAGGGGTGGGGGGATCGGTTTCTTCACACCAAGTTGATGGTGTATGAAAAATAATTTGTGGAGTTTTATATCAATCTTATGAAGACAATGTTGCTACATCGACTGTTAATGGGGTAGAATTGGTGTTTGATCATGTTAGGCTTGGGGAGATTTTTATATTCCTACTGCAGGACTTGCCGAGTATGTATGGACTAAAGATGAGAATTTCCTACTTACCTCAAAATATTCACAAGGGAGGGATACCTCTTGACCTAGGAAAGAGCTTAAGGGTGAAATGACACTGTTTCAAAAGTTAATATTCAAAATCGTCTATAAAGGGGATCTGCCTAGGTGGGCAAGAAGACATGAGGCATCTTTTCACAATATGGGGATTGTGCATGCCTTAGAGAACAAGGAGCCCATAGAATGGCCATCTCTCATGATCAAGCATATGGCAAGGGTTGCTGATCCCAGACCTAGTCCTCACCAGTTGCCCTATGGAAATATTCTCACTATAGTGTTCAACGCTTTTAATGTGTCTCTAAAGAGCGTAGGGCCTTGAAAAGGAATGATATGATCACTCGGTCCACACTTTCTTATTGTCGTCTTCTTGTTGAGACTGATCAAGTTCCTATTGCACCTCCACGAGCTACTAGTGTTGTCACAAGTCTACTGAATGACCTCCATGCTACCTGGGAGCACAATTTGCTCTTCAGGCTGAGAATGAAACCTTACGTACTGATCTGGCTGCATTTGAGGGGGAAGTTACTCGGCTAAGGGACCAGTTACTACAACAACAACTCGAGAGCAATGCTCGAGTGGATCGTTGTAGCACCTTGAATGTCGGTCAGTTTATAAGTTTTAGGTCAGCTTCAAATGAACATATCTTTCAGCACATAATAAGTTAGGTGGCCCATTAGGTATCAAATCAATGGTTCTTGAGTCGTCTTTCCAATTATGCCAAGTTTGCTAAATTTCAAACTCCAACTAAAACATTATGGCTATTTGAGTGAAGCCTCTCCATTTAAGGAATTCCATCCATTTTAGGGAAGGGTATTTTGGTCTTTTTATTTCCCCCATTTGTCTTAGAATGTTTTCCTGACCCAAATTAAAGGTTTAATCAGATTCAAAATCCCCCATTCACGTTAAAGACACTTATGGGTTTTGAGGTTAAGTTTCCAGAAGAAAGAAAGGGCTAAGTTCAAGCTCCGTTCAAGAATTGAGGAATTTTGCCAAGAACAATCGTTCTTTCCAGGTATGTGAGGTTTCTCATAGTTAAAGACACTTATGGGTTTTATGGTTAAGTTTCCAGAAGAAAGAAAGGGCTAAGTTCAAGCTCCGTTCAAGAATTGAGGAATTTTGCCAAGAACAATCATTCTTTCCAGGTATGTGAGGTTTCTCATAGTGATGGACTTGTTCATCCTCACGCCAATCATGTAATTCGTTCATTAAATAGTCCATGAAATCGTTTATGCAAAGATTCTTAAAGAGTTCTTGAGTTTTACCCCTTTCTTTATCAATGGAGGTTTGGAGTTCTTGAGGTGAGGGTCTTTTGAATGAGTTGTGTTTCTTGATAGAATTTGAGTGAGTTTTCAATGAAATTGTGTTAGGTTTATGAATTAAAGAGAGTTTGGAAGAAACCAATCGATTATAGATATGTTAGGACCCGCAATTGAACAAGAAAATTCATTAGATTTCTAGGTTCTTGCTGGGGCAATGCACCACCATAGTGCCATGAGGGCTGGCGTCCTGTGCCAGTAGTGCACCCCAAAGTACTCCCAGTACTTTTGGGGCTGGCGCGATGCGCCACTAATGCGCCAGGGTTCCCAGACCCTTTTCTTCTTCGTTCTTCGTCATGTATTCATTCTTTCAAATCGTATCTTCACTCTCTTCTTAATACTAACTCTTAAAGTCTTCATTAATATTTTAGAGAGTCTACATGTCCCACTTACATGCCTTCATTTACATTCCAAATTAACGTAAGATAAAAGGAAAGTTCAAAGGTTCTACTTCATAAAAACTTAAGAGTTTCAAATGTTATATATATATATTATATCTATGTTGATTATTGGACTTGAAAGATAAGTTCATAAGTGCACGTTTTAAAGAATGTAAACACGTCTAACGTTTTTAAAAGTAAAAGTATGTAAAAGCTCTCAAAATTGTCTAACTCTCCAAAAACTCACTACCTTTCCTTTTTCAAAAAATCCATTTATATGTTTCCCAAAACTTCCAAATATCTCAACACGGAGTCCACTCAGCGAAATAAGTTGGGATCGCCGACTGACTCGGTGATGTGCCAAGTTGCACCTCATCTCGACTTCTGTCCTAATTCTTGAATCTAATTGTTCTGGAAGATTTGGCGAGATGAGTCGTGTTCGCTGATCCATTTGGCGCATCGCCGAATCATCTTTTTCTCGTCAAGTTGGCTTGGTGCATGGGCTATTTCACTGGAACATTTGGCAGACTGGAGGCTCACTCGACGAGTCACCGAGTGGTTTTTGCAAGCTCCAACTTCTCTTTTCTTCAGCTTTTCCAACTTTGTCACTCCTTTTTGCATTGTAATATCCTTGCCTTGTTCTATAGCCATTATGGATGCACATAAACACATTTACATCAGTTATGAACATAAAATAGGCATTAAGGACACTAATTCATTGAATAACAAGCCCTAAATGAGTCAAAATACCTGACGTATCAAGAAGCAACAATAGTTCTAAGATTTCAGTATTTGATTTAACCAGAGCAAGATTGTGTTCTCCATGACCTTTAGTTCAGTATCAATTTTTATACAAGCAATGATCCGTTGTTAACATTACAAGTTCCTAGCAAGTAAGATGCATCTAAATGCTTCTCAGCCCTATTAGATGACTTTCACTCTTTTTCATCTCAGTCTTAGAGTATTTTGATGTTTACCCTCGCAAGCTCTCGAACTCGAATTTTCACAAGTTAAAGGAATATGATTCTAGATTTTCTTAATTATCATTTTTCTCTCGAACAAGTGGTAAATACGGGAAAGTTCTAATGCGTGCACTCATTAAAAGTAACTTATTATGAAAATAGAACAATCACGTGCAACTACAATGAAACATTACTCGTAGTTTGAATTGGTAACTATGTTTTGGTCATGGTTCCCACAACCCTAGTTGTTGTATTTAGTAGCTCAGTATTTCCAGAAAACAAACAGCAGATAATATTGAAAGCATGATGTAAGAAACTTACAGTAATAGAAAACCAAAACGAATCTTGATCACAACACTTCATAACAATCACGAAGTTTGATCCAAAGTAATCGACAAAACAAAGTGTTTGAATATGGAAACTATCATTTCTCCTTGCTCTCTATGTCGCCCAGTTCGAACAATAAAAAGTAGTATTTAAAAATAAACCCTAAGTAATTAAAATAGTATGTAAAAAAAAATCCTACTTGAAGTAGGATTATGCTGTCGCGATACTTCATGAACGGTATGACGGCTCGTCTAAGGCTAGACGACTCGTCAAGCCTTTTGTGGTCCAACACTTAGAAAATGTGGGGCTTCCTTTACTGATAGTCCTCACGAGCAACTAGACGGTCCATCTTATGCACCACGTCCCGTCAAATGCTCCATGGAGTTGAGCATTCACTTGGATAGCTATTGGAATTCTCACCTCTAATCCACTAGCCCTCAGACGGCTCATCAAGTGGACCATGACCCGTCTGGGGTTCCGTGGCATTCATTTTAAACTTATTCCTCCAAGGATTAGCACTGCTTCTCTCTCATGAGCCCTCAGACAGTTCGTCAAGTGGACCACGGCCCTTGTGGGGCTCTATGGTCTTTATGTTTCACTTGGGCTGTTTTGTAGACTTCACTGCCTCATTTCCACGAGCCCTCAGACGGCTCTTCATCATGACCACGGCCTGTCTTGGCTCCGTGGTGGTTGCTTCCATTTAATTTCCTTCCTTTTCTTCTATTTTCACATTCAAGTGTTTTACCTGCTTAACATCAAAGAACACATCATATCCACATAAACAAACTCAATTTTCTCGCACTAATCCTTAGTTTTGAGTGTTAGATGTGCCATGATTTCACGGCACATCACGACGCAATGAACCCAAACACCGGAAAGTAGAAGGATCAAACACTGATGGCTTTCACGCACATGACCATAATGACAAAAGTGTTTCCATAGACGACGACAAAGTTAGGAACAATGGGCACCAAAATAATAGGAAAAAAAGTTTTTTTTCCTTTTAAATAAAGCTTACTTTTATTGCCCACAATAAGTAAGGATTTTTTTTTATTTACCTTCGTATTATTGAGTGTAATAGTTCTTTTTAGTATTGGGAATGTTTATGATGTAGAATCACGTAGGGAATTATTGATTACTCTACAGCTATTTGTTTCCCGCATTTTAATATCTCATCTCACTACAAAAGATTTACTATAAATTACTTATGGCATCTCATCTCACTACAGAAGATTCATTGCCCTGATGGTGGATTTAAGAACCTACCCGCAAATCACATTCTAACAGTGCCCTTAGCTTCTTTATGTTGGTTGACATGTTTTTTTAAAATCACTTTTAAGTAGCAACATATAACAAGTCGTAGTTAATAAATATATTTATCTGCTTTGAACTGTTAAATAAAAAAAGCCTGAGAATACAGACGCATGTTGGCAAACATTCAAAAATTACAGCTCAACCGGTGCAGGGTGAAAGATTTAATTAAAATATACTTTGCCGCGTAAATCCTAAGTCATTGTTTCATCAAAAGAAAAGAGATGTGCTTTTGTATTTTCATTAAATTTACAAACTACACAACAAATTACTAGAGATCCAAAACACTAGAATTATGTACACACTTTGCATAAGAGAAAAACAATAGAATATGATGAATCAAATCTTTATACCTCTTTTGGAATAGATAAATACATAGAATGAAAGAATATATTCTTGACAAATCAGAGTATTCACTCGAAAACGCGAATATTACTAAATGATAATATGTAACCTAATAAATGTTGCTCACCACTGCGCAAAGCGTGGTCAATTTACCTAGATGAATGCATAAATGCAAAACACTTCATATTAATTGATTTGGTGTAAACATCATTAGGTGAAAGTAAGCTTTTACTTACGTTAGTTAAATTATCTATTCCCTTAGTTTTTTTACTTAGCACAACAAACACGTTATAGTAATTAACCCTCTAATTCTACTTATTATGTTACAATTTTATACTTCCTCCATTCTACTTTATTTAACACTATTTTTTTAATTAGTCTTCTTGAAAAAGAAGGAGACATCTCAAATTATTTCCTTAATGAAAAACCTTTATAGCTATACAGATGCTACAATACATTTAAGCACACAAGTTTCAAAAAATTTATAGCCACTCAAATGTTATGAAATATTTATAACCATAAATTTTAAAAAAATCTTTTTCCTTGGTAAAGTTTATGTCAACTATGACGGATTGCAATTTAAGTTTGTTGATGGACTTTTTATACTTTATTTTAGAAAAAAATGTATTAGGTTTACCTGGAAATGTTCCATACAAAGAGAAATTTGTGTTAGTGGATGATGAAAAGAGAGTTAAGGAAGTAGAGATTGTTGAAGGTGGATTTCTTGATCTTTGATTCACTTTCTATGGGATTAAATGTAAAGTCATTGAGAAGGATGAAAATTCATGCATCTTCAAACTTCCAATTAATTTTGAGACTCAAGATATTTAAAATATTCATCTTACTATTGGCGAACCTCTAAGTCTTTGTTGCCATCTTGAAGGCTTCTGCAGATTATCTTGGAAAATAATCTTTTATTATTACTATTGGACTTTTCATAGTTTTAGTCGTTATCCTTTTATACGTTGTTGTTATTTCTCTTTCTAGTAATGTATTTGTTACGATTCAACCAACTGTGAGAGGCACCACACTAACCTCTTGTGGGAGAACCAACTAACTATTAACACATGGTCCACTAAATAACAAAAAGTAAATAATTTTCAAAGATTAAAACAAGTTTTCATTATCCAACACAAAATTCATAAATCAATTGAGTAATAATCCCCTAGAATCTGAAAACCGGGTACCAAAACATCTATGTAGTATAACATGTGGGGGTGCAACTCCAAAATAACAAAAGTGTAAGTCTGAAAAATAGATCAGAGGGAAAAGAGGAATCCATAGCGGCGAAGCGGCTCATCCTTGGATTCATAAAGTGTTGGAGTCACAATTGAGGTCGTGAAGACACCGTCGAAATATGTCCTATACTCAACAAAGAAGAACAGGTGCAGTATCAATACACAAAATCCACAGTGTACTGGTGGGATTATTTTATATAACTCTAGTTATATGAAATATGTACAAGTAACCACAACTTAGTAGAACAGATAGCATACGCAATAAACATGATCAACAACATTACAAAAAGCCAACCTGATTCACTCATGGAACCCACACACAAACAATCACATGTACCAAACGTGGTACCCGACCAACCATTGGTAATTTGTACTGATGCGGTACCCTAGCCAACCATATGGATATCTCATATCAGGCATGGTACTCGAGCTAACCGAGTATGTAGCAGGAGAGGTACCCGAGCCAGTAGAGAGATATCATGTATAAGGCGTGGTATCTGAATGAACTGTTAGTACGTACCAGGCATGGTATCTGACCCAATTGACAATCATACGTCACAGTCACAATCACAATGAAAATCAATATCATGATGCATAATTTCACACTTGTACACCCAAGTAAACACATTCATTGCATGAGATTGACACACACTTAAATTTTAATTCATACTACTTCCATTTCGTAGCCATACATTATACAGATAATTCTAACGAAGTAGTTAGCAAGCATATATAACATAAATGAGAAACAAACAACCATCACCTACCTCAAAACATGCCCAAAATGCTTTTTTGAACCTGAGCTTTCCCCTTGTTTTGAAACCTAGCTGGTTCTTGGTCTACAAACAATCAATACAACACTTAATCAGATTCAAATGACCTAAACACACCAGGTTTATATTCTAATCAGAAACCCCAAGACAATTTCATGATAATTCTACTCAAACAAGGGTTTTTCCAATATTAAACCAATTAAAACCCTCCCCTAAAGATCACCACCTAAGATCCCAAGGCTGTATAATCAAATAAATGATAAGTTAGGGGAGTGACTTTACTTACCTTAATGGATGATTATGATGGAAATTAGAAGAAATTCGCCCTTAGGTTGCTCCTTCTCTTTTCCAAAACGTTCATTCAAAGTAATGAGCGGTTTACAGAGATTTTATGTATTAACTATGACTAATCGCGCTATAGCAACCCAATGCCGCTATAGCGGGATCTTCCGCTATAGAGGGAATTATATATACCTCTATAGAGTTGTGTCACCCGCTATAGAGACTTGTATGAGATAGAGACAAAAAAAATATCGAAAATTAGCCTATTTCGCAACACGCCTTCAAAACTTGACGTTCCAAACAAACCCCTACATGCCAAGTTCATTATTGAGAGTTATATTCAACTGAATTCACTTTCAAGAATTCCTACAGACTACTCATCGTCTAAGAAAGAAGAAAAATAGACTTTACTTAGACATTTCCCCAATCCTTTCCACGGATATCCCTAGGCCTCATTTCGCTCAGATTTCATCCGAGTCCAGCTTAGCCGAATTTTTTTAACTCACTACTCCAAAAAATTTCTCACTCATTTTCTTTCATTAAAATTTTGACAATAATGACGAGGGAGGTTGTTAGAATATTATATATATTATGAAGGATTTAGTATGATAGTTGATGTACCATGAGTTTACGATATTTTTTGTTCATTATACTTTAAGTTTGCATGCGTCTTAGGCATTTTTGTTATTAGATATAATGGTGTGTGGTCTAATTTTGCAGGAAATCAGTTTTTGAATTTGTTGAAGTTGAATCTAGTAGAACCAGTAGGAGTTTTGCAACCAACGAGCCCCCTCATGAGATGTCACTCACTTGACGAGCCGTAGGTGAGGCCGTAGATTAAAGTGTTCAAGGAAACTTGACCAAGGGTGGTACTATGGAGGCAGATGACGGACCATAGTCTAAATGACGTACCATAGATGATGGTCGTCATTTGATTCAGAGAAAATGATTTTTAATACTTAAACAACGGATGAACATGACGGCTCGAGCATAGACCTATAGGCCATAGGTGATGACCGTCGTTTGAAGACCAAAGGATTTTGGCCAACTGCTGAACCACGGAGCAACCCACAGACCGCTTTTTGAGCCACAGACTGTAGGTGGCTGCCGTCAATCGAAACTGCTCAAAACCAGAATTTCCTGGTTTTTTCTTTTCCTACTTTTTTTAAGACTTAGTTTCTACAAATAAAAGTTGTATTTTTCACTTTTGGGTTGTTAGACCTTTTTGGAGACTTTACCTTTGGCTTTGAGAATTATTTTGCAAACTCTTTTAGCATTTTATTCTTTAAGTGCGTTTATGCAATTTCCTTTTGGTTTTCAATACAAGATTTTAGATTTCATCTATTCCAATTGTAAGTTTATGATTTCTATTTCAAACTCAAATATGAATTGTGATAAATCAAGCATGAATAGCTAAATCCACAACTAGGGTTGTGAAAACCATAAGTAATTAACAAAGTAAAACCAATAACTAAGTAATTCTTAAATAGTGTTTATGCATGTATTGTTGATCCTTTCATGTAGAATGCTTTCTAGCGGTGTACAATGTTAGAACTCACCTCATTCCTACTTGTTGGATCAAGGAGTTAACGAATGAGAAAGGGATTAGACAGCAGAGATTTAGACGTGATAATCCTCCATCTAATAGCCTGACCCACTTATTGTGAAGACTAATATGGGATTAAGGGTAAGCGTTAGTAAAGCATACAACTATAGATGGACGAAGTTGCGTGGTGAAATTTTCTATTTGGTGGACCAATCACTTAGGAGATACATAACTTACCAACCTTGCATGTTAAACACTAGGATAAAATTACTATTATTGGAATTATTGCGTTAAGAACTTGTGGGGAACACATGTACCCTAGTTTTCATCTCATAATGATAAACCATGATTACTTGTTACTTCAGAGCAATCAACAATTACTTTATTTACAAATCCCCCCCTTTTTTTAAAGTAGTTTGACTAAACGTAGATAATTGTAAGTTAGCCTAAGTATAAACCCTATTCTTCATGGGATCGACCCTAACCTAAAAGTTATTTTCTTTATTTGACAAAGACCGCATATACTTTTTTAGGGAGGTGTAATTTTGGCGTATCTAATTTTGGCGCCGTTGCCGGAGAATACAACTTTTAGATTAGACTACTTTCATTATTGAACTTTAGTCAAGTATTTCCTGATTTTATATTTTTATTTTCTACAGGTCTTACCTCTAGAGTATGCCAAGTATACGGAGTCAAGGGAATCCCCTGACTCTCTATGATCCAGAATTCAGAAGAACTCTGAGAAGAATGGTTGGAAGAGGCCAAAATATCGAGGAACAACATGATCAAATTGGAGAGGGTCAAGGGGGTGGAGGTGGTTTGCAACCGCCTGGAGTCTTGAACATGCATGGACATATTCAGGGAGATCCATAAGAAAGAAATGCAGAGAGAGTGCCAAATGGCACCAGGTGTTTGCGATAACTATAGGGTTGATCATAATGATGTGGGATCGACCGGTGCTATAGTTGTCCCTCCATTACCTCTTGGACACACTTTTGTAGTGACATGCTGCTTGATGCAAATGCTTACCGCTAGAGGGTTATTTGCTGGGTTACCATCAGAATATCTATATTCTCACATGAGAAAAGTCAAAAGTGTTTGCTTGAGTAGTGTGGGGTGATCAAATTTAGACATGGATGCAATCGGCTTAAGGGTGTTTCCACTTTTGTTAACAGGTGATGCGACAATATGGCTTTCTGAGTTGCCATACAACTCAATTACTACTTGGGATCAACTGCACAAGGTATTCATGGAGGAGTACTTTCCAGTGTCCAAAAAGTTGAATCTCAAGGATAGGCTTAATAAGTTCACAGCTCTAGCAGGAGAGTCAGTGAGCAGCTCATGGGATAGATTTACAGGATTCATGATGAGTGTGCCAAACCACCGCATAGATGATCACTGAAAGAGTATTTCAATAGAGGGCAAGATGATAATGGAAAAGGTGTGATAGATACTATTGCTGGAGGATCTTACGGAGCATGTAAATTTGAGGAGATAGATGAAAAACTTGAAAAGATCTCCAAGAAGAACAAGGCAGGAGCACTAGAAAGGCGATTACTTGAAGGAGTATGTTTAGTGTCCAAACTGCACCAAGTCAGTCCAATGATGATATTCGTGAGGAAATGGCCTAATTGAGAACAAAATTTGTCCTAGTACTGAAGAATGTGAGCGGAAGTGCATAGAAAGTGAATGCTGTGAATTATAAAACTAGAGCACCACCTACTGATGAGTACATTTATGAGGGGGATGTGAATCTGGTAAATGATCAAACGGTGAGTTTCCGAACTAACGCCCAAGGATCCAATTTGGATAATTAGCGGCAAGGTCAAGGAAACAAAGGTCAAAACTATGGTAAATACAATCATGAAGGGAACTATGTCCTTGATGGGAATTTCAATCACGACAACAACTACAACTGATATGGCTATGGAAACAGGAATGAGAAGAGTGGACCCTATGTTCCACGTAGGAACATAGATGTTGGATCAGGTATAACTCGCATTGAAGACATGATGCACAAGAGAATGAAGAGGTTTGATTCAATTGACCAAAATGTGAAGGAGATGCGAAATGACTTATCTGGTATTAGTCGAAAAGTTGAGGCCCACGCAGTGTCAATTAAGCAAAATTAAGCAACAGTTGGGTAAGTTGTCCACAATTGTAAATCCAGACAACCAGTCACGGTTCCTAGCAACACTGTCCAGAATCAAAAAATAATGGTCATTGCATGGCACTCACTACTCGATGAAGAAAGCAGACAGTAGACCCTCCCATGTCGACCAGAGTGGAAAGTGCAAAAGAGCATGTGGATGACGAAGTTGGGATAGTTGAAGAGCCGAAAGATCAGAATGAGAAGAAAGCTGAGGTGACGCAGAAGATCATCCCTATGCCAAGACCTCCACCTCCCTTCCCACAAAGTTTGGTAAAGAAAATGGAAGAAGGAAAATATCGCAGGTTTATACCTATGCTGAAGGAATTATCCATAAATGTTCCTTTGATTGAGGGACTTGAGAAAATGTGGGGTTCTGCAAAATTAATGAAGGATTTCGTGACTAAGAAGAGGGCTGTAAATTTGGAAGATGATGACAAGTTGTAGCATTATAGTGTTATTCTCACAGGGTCGTTAGTGCAAAAGAAAGAGGATCCTAGGGCATTGACTATCCCTTGTACGATTGGTATGTTACACTTCGCCAAAGCTATATGTGACTTGGGTGCTAGTATTAATCTGAAGCCGCTGTCTATAAACAAAAAGTTGGGCTTGGGAGCCCCCAAACCGATGCAATGCGGCTTCTCATGGCAGATCGAATTGTGAAGAAACCAATTGGAGTGCTCAAAGATATAATTGTTAAAGTTGAGTCATTCATCATTCTGGCGGACTTTGTTAAACAAGATTGTGAAGTGTATTTTGAGGTCCCCATCATCTTAGGGAGACCATTTGTAGCTACTGGCTTGCTTTTGTTGATATGGAAAAGAGGCATATGAAGTTTCGTCTAAAAAATGAAGAGGTCATTTTTTAACATTTGTAGATCTATGAAGCATGCTAGTGATCTTAAGGTATTGTATGTAGTAAATCATATAGTTGAGGAGAGACCGGAGATGTATATTGAGGACAGACTTGGTGTTGAGGAATTAGCTGTTGTGATCATGAATTATGATGGGGATGGTATCGATGAATATGATGAGCTAGTAGTAGCACTTGATGGGGTAAATTTTCCTCATCGTCAACCGAAGAAATAAGATCTTGATTTAAAGAATCGAGACACTCCGCCTGCATGACCATCTGTTGAGGAGCCTCCAAAGTTGGAGCTTAAGGCTCTTCCATCTCATTTGTTGTATGTGTTTCAGGGAAAAAATAATACTTTGCCTGTTATTATTGCTGCTGAATTAAATAAAGGGAAAGTGGAGTAATTATTATCTGTATTGAAGTGATTCAAAAAGGCTATCGGATGGACTATTCTTGATATTATTGGTATCCCACCGGGTATCTTTTCTCACAAAATTCAACTTATGACGGATAGTAAGCCAAGTGTTAGGCACCAAAGTAGATTGAATATATTGATGCAAGAAGTTGTTAATAAAGAAATCATCAAGTGGTTGGATGCTTGAGTGGTATATCCTATTGCCGATAGTAGTTGGGTGTGTCGTGTGCAATGTGTGCCAAAGAAAGGAGGAGTCACTATGGTTCCTAATGCAAAAAATGCACTTGTGCCAATGAGGCTGTTGACTGGTTGGAGAGTTTGTATGGACTACCGTAAGCTCTGGAAGACCAAGAGAACAAAACCTTCACTTGTGTGTATGGGACTTTTGCTTTCAAGAGGATTCCATTTGGGTTGTGCAATGCGCCAACAACTTTTCAGCATTGCATGATGTCAATATTTTCTAATCTGGTGGAGGATACAATTGAGGTATTTATGGACTATTTATCTGTAGTTGGTGATTCATTTAATGATTGTTTATTCATTTAGGTGATGTGTTGAAGCAGTGTGAAGAGTGCAATCTTCTACTCAATTGGGAAAAATGTCACTTTATGGTAAAAAAGTTATTGTTCCAGGCCATAAAATTTCGCGAAAAGGGATTGAAGTTGACAGAGCTAAAGTTGAAGTAATAGAGAAACTACCACCACCCATCTCTGTAAAAGGTGTTAGAAGTTTTCTAGGGCATGCAGGTTTCTATAGGAGGTTCATAAAGGATTTCTTGAAAATTGCACACCCATTGTGCAAGCTACTCGAAAAGGAGCCTATGTTTGATTTTGATGTTGCTTGTCTAATAGCATTTGAGGGTTTGAAAGAAAAGTTGACTTCAACACCAATTATTATTTCACCGGATTGGGGACAACCGTTTGAAGTGATGTGCGATGCGAATGGGGTGGCACTTGGCTTAGTATTGGGGCATGATAACACTCAACTACACTTCATCTAATTCTAAGTGTAGGTGATCGCAATCTAGTATAAACTCAACGAAGAGTTGGGGTCGATCCCACAGGGAGTGATACGGTAAAAAATTCAATTACGAAGTGAAAGGCATGTTCTAATCGGTTGTATATATAGAAATTATTGAAACCATTAAAGTAAATTATAGGGGTTGAAAACTAGTTTCAAATGGGGGGATTGGATTTGTCAATTAATAGCTACTAAAACAGGGGAGTAATCAAGTAGAACGGGATCCTCAGGGATGTGATCGATTAATTACCAATTTCACTATACGAGTGATTACTAATTACCGAAAGTCGCTGAATCATAGTAGATAGTCTAGGCTTTAGATGCAATAGCCATCTCTCGATCAACTATCATGAATCAAGCGAGTTCTCTCGAACAACGACAAGCATAACAATTATAAAAAGCCCAAAACCTCAATTAATCTACTCTCTCGAGCTAGTTTGGTAGGATCGAATTTAGGATTCACTCTCTCGAGCTGAACCCACAACAACCCAATCACTACAATCATCAATTGATAACCTTAATTCTAAAACCTCTCTCTCAAACAACCATAGAATACTAGACTAGAACTGCATTTGCAACTACAATTCATGAGTTAAAACTCAATTATCAATCGAACCCACTTCATAACAACAATTTAAATAAGAAATTACTAACACCCATAAGCTAATTGAGATAATTAATCGCATAATCACACCCCCAAGAATGTGGGTTTTCGCCACACATTATAAAAGGCAGGTAACTATTACCAACTATGTTCTCCATCAACTGGGTAACAAGATTCAAATTTTCACAATCCTTCAAATCAACTTTAAATCAAAACCCGACTTAAAATTCTACTCAAAAACTATAAAATTAGTGTTTGGGATCACAAACTCAAGGTTAGAACTCTCAAACCCTCAGAACATTCACTCAAAATTTCGGAACTCCTTTCCATCATTTAAAAATTCACATTTATAATCTTCCATATTTTCAGCTTTTGGACTAATCGGTGTAGTTAGTCGAGCGTTGCAGACCAAGTCGGCAATGCGCCAAGTGTTCCTCTCCATCGTTGTTTGCCTTTCCTCTTCACCATATAAACCGTGTATCTTTAAGCGATCAAAATCCTTGTGGTTAATTGATTAGGCGGTTCGTCGAAGGTCCATTTTCATCGCAAAGTTTGATTTTCCCCAGGGATGGCACGTTGTAACATTTGGCGAGCTGAAGTACCACTCGGCGAGTCGCCGAGTGGTCTTGGAGATCATCAGCTTTCCTTGTCTTCAGCTTTTTGAGTTTTTCCACTGTTTTTCACCCGGCAATGTCCTTGCCTTGCTCTTTTTCATTCATAGCTACAAATTAGCATTTAAACATCAGTTTAGAACATATAATATGCATCGAGGACACAAATATTATGAAAAATAAGCCCTAAATGAGTTAAAATCCCATACTAATCAACACCCCCAACTTAAACTTTTGCTTGTCCTCAAGTAAAACACAAGATCAATCAGTTCAACAAGGATGTTTACAAACAGTGCTACTCAAGACTCTACATGAATGCACACAAGAGGTTAGAACTACTCATGCAATGTTCAATTGTGCACTCTATGTTTCAAACTGTGACTAACCATTATCAAATAGAACTCAAGCTCACAATGCTTGCTTCAATTGCAAGTTCAAGCTCAACAAAAGCATTCAAATGCCCTCACACCATGAATGATTCCATGCTCACACTAAACTCATCTAATTTCCAAAATTTCGGAATCAAAAGCAACTCTCACACTTCCAAAGATAAACACATGCATCACTCTACCCAAAGGCTTGCCCTTATTTTTCAACCAATATGAAATTCAGCTCACTCAAGATCACAAAGGTCTATCAAGGCTTGTAACGGGGCTGAGGGTAAAGGTATGATCATATTGGTTTAGTGACTTCTACCTTCATGAAGCATGGCCTGCATTTCACTTTCTCTCCTTTTCTTTCACTCTTTTTGATTTTCACAATCCACCCTATGTTCTTTTAAGCATGACTCATTGGATACCCCATTTCTTTTGTCCATTTCACAAGCTTTATTTCAACGATTCTTTTCCTTATTCGATCTCTTTCTTGTTTCAGTTTTCTCTTTTTTTTTAAATGGAGGGGTTCCATCTTTTTCAACATGTCCTTCAAGGGCAATTTTATCACACTTCTTGACTTTCCTCCTTTTTCACCACACCCCCAACTTAGGCTTTTGACCTAAGTTGGTTATTCAAACAAATCAATGCTTCATGAAGACTATAGGTGATGGGACAAAGAGGCCAAATTTATTCATGTTTCATACAAAGAAAATTGGTAGGTTAAAATAGTGGAAAGCTAGGTTCACACTCTCACAAGGTTGTCACAAAGAGGTATGATAATAATTTTGGTTCACTCTTCACAAATTGTGCATAAGATCATCTCTATCATTCGCCTACATTAGTCAATTGAACTAACGGTGCAAGTTATAGGTATTACCAAGCACATATTTCAAGAAAATCTCACCACATACGGCATTCAACACAATCATCAAACAAGACTCTACAATCTTCAGCCTGCGTTCAACGATCGTCACAAGAGATCAACTCAACAATCGGCTAGTCACAATGAGATGCTAGGAGTTCACATATGACTTATGCAACTCAATTTGCCTCATTGGAGCCGTACACTCATATCGATCAATCGAGATTACTATTTAAGTCATCGGTATTGATCACAACTGACACTCAAAATTGCAAGAGAACAACCACATTCGCAAACATCAAGAGGTGGAAATTTTAATTCCGGTCAAAACCAACATACACATTATAACCAATCGATCACAAATAAATATATATCAACCAAATCCAGCATTCCTAAAACCAATCGCACAAAACACATAATATCCAGAAAATAGCCCAAAAGAGGTAGGTATGGAAATACCTCACCCCGACAAACTAAACTAGGAATTGTCCTCAAATGCCAAGAAAAAAAATATAATTAAGAATAGAAAGAGAGTCCCTCTGTCTGGCCATCAGTGCTCGACTTAACATCATCCTTCACTCCACTGGAGCCCACCATAGATGTGTCCCTCAAAGATGCCTCCACAGCTGTCTGAACCATAGCCCCCTCGAGGTGCTCTAAATCATCATAGACTACTGCATCTCGAACACCTAGTTCCTCCTCATCAGTCTTAGCCTCAGAATCAACATCGACATGATCCATAACAACATCTTCGGTCGTAGTAGCCGGAGGAATCTCAGAACTAGTCAGGAGATCAGTACTCGGAACCTCATCGAGTTCCACAGTGCCAAAGAACATCGAGAGATCGGTGGATTTCAGCTCATCCACATCACATCTCAATCCAACAATATCATCTTTCAAGGCCGTCACATCCTCAGAAACACCTCGTCCCTGCTCACAAGCCTTCACTCTCACAGTGACGACATCTTATGCCAATCTATGGGCATCTATTATCTCTCTGTGCACTCTAAACTCAGCCCTTATTCGGGCTAAGGCAGCAAAAATTTCCTTCTCAATCAGCTTAAGCACAACAACCTCTACCCGGGAGGCACGATCATCAGCAGACTAGGCCAGATGTCCCATCTTGTATAACATAGCCTAGGTGATCGGGGGTCTAGAAGCAGCAGCAGCAGTAGGAGGAGGGGCAACAGTCGAACCAGAAGGAACAGAAGTAGAAGTGTCAGGGGTACCATTAGGCTCAGTGGCCTGAGGGGGAAATATTGCCTCTGTCGGCCAAATCTCCACATCAACGATAGGTGAAGTATCTGCCGGTGTAGCTCTTCTCCTATAATTCTCATCCCTTATGTACTCGGCTTGTATCCTCTAGATGTTAGTAGAGAAAGTGGGAGTCACTTCCACATCTATCTTAGAAATCAAAGAAACACAGGAATGCCTACACAGCTCTGTAATCATGACTGGGAATTCGAGAGAGGTTTACTCTGTTTGGCCCTCATGGCCATTTTCTGCTCGATGATCAGACCTAGATTAAGTCTCTCCCGGTCAAGGATACAGCCCAAACTAGAAGCCTTCATATATCGGAGTATCGACTCATTTTGTGATGGCATCAATGTGCTGCTGATGAACCCGAACCAATATCTGGTAGCCATGTTCAGGTCCTTCTTCTCTATAGGAACACCTCCCTCAGTCCACCGCGGTGTGATGTAAGAAATAAGTGGTGCTAACCAACCCTTTAAGTCATCGAGGGTCTTCTTTTATATTTTATCCATATAGTAATGCATCACGTTCATCGTACAACCTAGCACCTTATTGATGTCGGTGCTACTGCTCTTTTTTTTCGAACCCGCACTACCACATAATTTACCGGCTTGAACGAGCTGGCCTTCTTCTTTCCTTTAGGTACCAGATTCCCAAATTCAGCATAGAATTCTCGGACCCTAGTAGGAATGTAGGAGCTTGATGTCTTTGTAAAGATTTCAAACCTGTGGAACTTTATAGTTTTCCATCCCTCTGGGTACTGGTCTACTACTCCGTCAGTATAGAATCTATTTTCTTCCAAGATGTTCCTCAAACCCTTGGCCTTTAGTCTATTGAGTGACCTGGGTGGGGGTCCCTTAACTGGTGGCACCGGAGAAATCTTCTCAACAATCGAAGCTGGAGGTGGAGGAGTAAGCGGCACCGGGATCCTGGCTAGATCATTCAAAGATTTGGAACGTACCTCCGTTCTCCTAGTTTGGAGAGTCTGATCGTCTTCCGGCTCAAATGCAGAGACCGATGATCTATCTGTTGAGTTGGCCTCACCATCTGACTCGGATGTGGTGAGGTGAGAGTCATAGACACCCATGCTGTCGTATCTCACCTGCGCCAGACTTTGTTGTATGGGTCTCTTTCCCTTTCCTTTCCCCCACTGTTGGAGGAATCTTTGCTTTTGTAGAAAAGGAAGGTGCAACACCCTCATTGATAACAACGCCTCTAGTCTGCTTTCGGGGCGGTTAATTCCTTCCCGGTACGTTGGGTCTAGCTATTCCTACAAAACAAAACCAAATACGTTTGACTTAATTTGAAAAATTTCAAAGTTCTAAAACTGTGCAGGAAAACTCACCGAGTAGTTTGGCGACTCGCCGAACCCATTTTGTGAGCCAAGTCAGGCTCACCGAATGTTCCAGAATAAAAACCCTCAGATATCAGCACAAGTCGGCAATGTTTAGGGCCTTTCAGCGAATCACCGACACTATACGGTGAACTATAAGTAACTCGCCAAAAGTTATAGAACATTTACTAAAACTGTGGCATAGAAGGGCGATCTAGAGGGGCATTCGGCTAATCACCGAGTGAACTCGGCGAGCACAGGCGTATCGCTGAATGTTACAGAATGATTTCCATAATTTTGAAGGATAAAAGGTGATTCAAGGGTCTTTAGGTGAACCGCCAAACCATTCGGCGAGCTAGACCCAGCTCGCCGAACAATCCAACGTGCCAGATTTTGACCCTGACCTTCAATTTCTAACCCAAAGCCCGGGAGAACAATATTAATCACCTATTCTATGCAATTAAGCCCATACCCAATACATTAAAGACCTCGGGGTACTCAGATTTCCCCCGATTCATCCAAAATTTACCAATCGACATCTTTTGCCCTTAAGAATGACGTCACTCCCTCTATCATTGGGAAAAATTAGTCAATCAGTGCAAACAGGGTTACTCAAACTTCACCCAAACTAGACCCAACACTTTATCAACATACACCCACAATTTTATCATGCAAACACAAGGGATTTAACAATTAAAGGACAATTATTATCATAAACACGAGATAACATAGGCATACGCTAACAACAAGCACTCAAACAATCATTACTACTCACATAAAACAACAAGGAAACAATTATGCATTTGAAATTACCAAAATTTGAAGGTGGAGTTCGGATAAACAACCTCAATATCTAGTAGGTGAGTGCTAGGCTAAAGAATCGAAGCAAAATGCACCAAAATCCACCCCCGAGAAATTGATCCCATATGAAGTGCAAGAAATGCAAGTACAGAAATCTAAAGTGCGGTTATGAAAGTGTAAAAGTCAAAAAATATGAAATGAGGGAGGATTTTTGAATTTAAAAATGGTTCAGCCCTTCATGACTCTTCAGTTTGCGTGCTAGTCGGTGAAGGTCACTTATGTCGCTGACCCATTCGGCGATGCGCCCAATGGCTCTTTTGTCCGTCGAGTTTTACCGAACCTCTAGCTAACTAGTTGGTTCAAACAGAGATCCATATCGGGCTCGCTGACCTATTCGGTGAGTCGCTGAGTGGTACCTGGGCTCGCCTAATTGCTTCTTTCCCTAAAATTTTGAATTTTCAACCTACACATTCAACACCCGTTATTCAAACAGCAAAAACAAAAGCTAAAAATATGGGTTGCCTCCCAAGAAGTGCCTTATTTAATGTCATGGCACGACGAGGATATTCGATCACAATTTATTCTTAGGGTTGGCTATGGTGTCACTTGGTAATCCTCTTTTTGGCCATGGATTCAAATGAGTCGAGATTTGACCCATTTATGTTTCCAACTGTTTAATGGACACCGAGTGAGAAGTTACCATCTGGTTTAGAGTTGAGACGCCCTCTTTCATTTCTGTGAGCACTTTGTCTGAACCTTCCACTTTATTGAAAATGCGTCCAAGCATATCTTCAGTCCAAAAAAATTTCGGGTCAGCCATTTGTTCTTTTGACTTTTGACGCTCATGGGGAGGTACATATCTCTCTTTGTCACCATCTCGCTCCCTCCAGTTTGTACCATGGTCACGCCATTCCCTATCACGGTCCTTCCAATCTTTATCACACTCTCTATTCCAACCTTGGTTCCCAGTTGGCCTTGGATAATTTTGGCGGAAACCTCCTCCGTGATTTTTTAGAAAGTGTACTTCTTGATTGTACAATGTGTCAAAGTGCACATCATCGGGATTTGTTCCGCTAACTCCAACTGCGTTCACGGCCTTCGAACCACTACCCATGACATTTTTTGACAAAAGATCCATTTGGGTCATCATTTTGGCCATGTTTTCATCCCGCTCATGGTCTTTTTATATTTGTTCCTTTGTCATCCTGAAATTGAAAGGAGACACTTGATCCTCCCTAGTATACACAACTCATTTTATCTTTATCATTCCATCAAGGAGAATCGACGTTGTTTCAAAAGGTTGCTGCATAATACCTCTTAGGACAAGCTTATCAGCCACACCTTTGTTGACCAAGTCTAGACTTCTGTAGAAATGTTGTAACAACACATTGTTTGGAAATTCATCAGTCGGACAATGGAGTAACAACTTCTAAAACCTCAACAATGTTTCATGGATTGGTTCACCATCCAAGCGTTTAAAGCCCTGAATATTGTCTCTCAATGCCATCATCTTTGAAGGAGGGAAAAATATTATGTAGAATGCCTCAGTAAGCTCTTCCCAAGACGTAATTGAATCCCTCAGAAGATCAGCTAACCACTTGGTCTCTTTCCCCGTCAAATAAAAAGGAAACAACCGGAGTCAGACTGACTCTTGTAAGATGTTCTTGAACAAAAATAGACCACATATGTCCACAAAGTTCTGGTTATGGTCATGGGGATCCTTATAAGCTATCCCTCTGAATAATCCTTTCATTTGCAATAGTTGTGAAATCATTCTAGTCACTTGGAATACATCATTTCCCACAACCGGTGGTACACGAATAGCACCTACACCATCCAATTGAGCTTCATTGACATCATTCAAGTTCCCGTTGTCATCTTGATGACCAAGTTGGCTGGCGTTGCTTCCGTTCACACTTATTTCGTCACCTATTCAGGAACAGCCAACAAAAAACACAAAACAAAGTAAGTTGATTCAACTACAAACAAGATTAGATCACAACTAACTTAACTAAGAGAATTCTAAACACCACTCCCCGGCAGCAGTGCCATTTTTTATAACGATCAACTACACTTCATCCAATTCTAAGTGTAGGAGATCACAATCTAGTATAAACCCAACGTAGAGTTGGGGTCGATCCCACATGAAGTGATATGGTAAAGAATTCAATTCCGAAGTGAAAGACATGTTCTAATCGGTTGTAGGAATAGAAATTATCAAAAAAATTAAATTAAATTATAGGGGTTGACAACTAGCATCAAATAGGAGGATTGGATTTGTCAATTAACAGCTACTAAAACAGGAGAGTAATCAAGTAGAAAGGGATCCTTGGGGATGTGATCGATTAATTGCAAATTTTGCTATACGAGTGATTAGTAATTACTGAAAGTCGCTGAATCTTAGTGGGTAGGCTAGGCTTTAGATGCAATAGCCATCTCTCGATCAACTATCACGAATCAAGTGAGTTCTCTCGAACGTCGACAAGCATAACAATTATGAACAACCCAAAACCTCAATGAATCTACTCTCTCGAGCTAGATTGGTTTAATGGAATTTAGGATTCACTCTCTCGAGCCGAACCCACAAAAACCCAATCACTATAATCATCCATTGATAAATTTATTTCTAAAACCTCTTTCTCAAGCAAGCATATAATACTAGACTAGAACTGCATTTGCAACTATAATTCATGAGTTAAAACTATATTATCAATCAAACCCACTTTAAAAAAGCAATTTAAATCAGTAATTACTAACAACCATAAGCTAATTAAGAAAATTAATCACATAATCACACCACCCAAGAATGGGGGTTTTAGCCACACATTAAAAAAGACATGAGAATATTACCAAATATGTTCTCCATCAGGTAGCTAACAAGATTCAAGTCTTCACAATGCTTCAAATCAACTTTAAAAAAAAACTCAACTTAAAATTCTACTCAAAAATTCTAAAATAAGTGTTTGGGATCACAAACTCAAGATTAGAACTCTCAAACACACAGAACATTTGCTCAAAATTTCAGAACTCCTTTTTATCATTCAAAAATTCGCATTTATACTCTTCCAGATTTTTAACTTTTGAACTAATCGGCATAGTTAGTCGAGCATCACGGACAAAGTAGGTGATGCACCAAGTGTTCCTCTCCATCGTCGTTTTGCCTTGCCTCTCAACCATACAGACCCTGTAACTTTAGGCGATCTAAATCATTGTCGCTGATCCATTCGGCAGTTCGCTGAAGGTACAATTCCATCGCCAAGTTTGCTTTTCCCCAGGATGACACGCTGTAACATTTGGCAAGCTGAAGTACCATTCGTTGAGTCACCGAGTGGTCTTGGCAATCGTCAGCGTTCCTTATCTTCAGCTTTTTATAGCTTTTCCGCTCCTTTTTTCCTGGCAATGTCCTTCCCTTGCTCTTTTGCTTTCATAGCTCTAAATTAGCATTTAAACAGCAGTTTAGAGTACAAAATAGGCATCAAGAACAATAATACTATGAATAATAAACCCTAAATGAGTTGAAATCCCAAACTCATCAGGGCAGAGGCAAGAGAAGATTTTTCATCCTATATACTATATGAGCAAGGCTTTGAATGTTGCTTAAAAGAACTATATTTTTACTTAACAAGAATTGCTTGTGGTAGTCTTCACGTTTTAGAAGTTCAGATCCTATTTTCTTGGCACTAAAGTGATTGTACATACTGGTCATCTGTCATTAAGGTATCTTATGGCAAATAAGGATGCAAAACCAAGACTGATTAGATGGGTACTACTGTTACAAGAATTCGACTTTGAAGTTAAAGATATAAAGGGGACGGAACATCAAGTTGTTGATCATTTGTCTAGATTAGAAGAAGAGGATATGATGAAGTTAGAATATGGAGTTCAGATAAATGATGCATTCCCCGATGAACAGGTATTGGTTGCTTCTTTTGACCTTACTCCTTGGTTTGTAGATTTTTCCAATTGTTTGGGGAGTGATTTGGTGCCCCCGAATCTGTTATTTCACCAAAGAAAAAAATTCATGTCTGATGTGAAGAAATTATTTTGAGAAGAGCCTTACTTGTTTTGTATTTGTGCTGATGCGTTTATTTGTCGCTGTGTGCCCGAGGTTGAGATGATGAGTATATAAGAAGCGTGTCATTCATTCCCTGTTGGTGGGCACCATAGTGGTATCTGAACTGCTCGTAAAATCTTGCAGTGTGGGTATTACTGGCCTACTATCCACCAAGATGCTCATAACTTCACTAAATCTTGTGATCGTTGTCAAAGAGAAGAGGAATTTCAAAGAACCAAGTTGTTTGATGTTTGGGGTCTTGACTTCATGGGTCTGTTTGTCAGTTCGAAGGAATGAAATGTATTTTTGTAGTGGTTGACTATGTGTCTAAATGGGTAGAATCGGTAGCGCTTTCAAACAATGAAGAAAAGATTGTCACCGCATTTCTGAAAAAGAATATGTTCTCCAGATTTGGTACACCACGGGAAATTATTAGCAATAGAGGTTCTCACTTTTGTAATAAGTTATTTGTGACTTGCTTGAGAAGTATGGTGTTCTTCAGAGTACTCTTTATCATCCGCAGTCTAGTGGGCAAGTTGAATTGTTGAATAGAGAAATCAAGAAAATCCTTGCAAAGACCGTGAATGCAAATAGAATTTATTGGTCAAGAAGACTTGACGATGCCCTATGGGCCTACCGCACTGCATTCAATACTCCCATAGGTGTGTCCCCTTACCAACTTATATATTGTAAGTCTTGTCATTTGTATGTAGAATTGGAGCACAAAGCGATGTGGGCACTCAAAAAGTTGAATTTGGATTTGGGTGCTTCATCAAGTCAAAGATTGAATAAGATGAATGAGCTGGATGAGTTTCTCCTAAAAGCATATGAAAGTTCAACCTTGTATAAGGAGAAGATGAAGAAGTATCATGATCAAAAGATTGATAAACGTGAATTTGTTCCCGGTAATCTGGTACTCTTATAGAACTCAAGGTTGCGCTTGTTTCCTGGCAAGCTCAAGTCTCAGTGGATCGGACCATTCAAAGTGACACAAGTATTTCCAAATAGAGCAATTGAACTCGAGAATAATAAAGGAACGAGGATCAAGGTGAATTGTTAGCGGATAAAGATCAACTTGGGGGAATCTGAGAGTGTAAAGAGGTGATAGAAAAATGGAGCCTTGATGATGTCTGAGTAATCAAGATGTCTGCATCGTGCCGTGATAGTAAATTAAGCGCTACTTGGGAGGCAACCCAAGATTTAAAATGTAGCCAATTTTAGGAGTGTTTATTGATTTTTTTAATGAATTTTTGGTATTTCTTTTTATGGAAATTTAGTTTTAAGTCATAGTGATTAGCTAGACTAGGGTAGAATAGCGTCCGTGACTAAAAAAATTAAGAAAAAGTAAAAAGAAAGTCCTAATGTTTGCTACGTGTGTAGGAAAGCAAAGAAAATCTTCAAAGTATGTGCTGGTGCAGTGGTCTACGATTCCCATACATGGTTAGTTGTTCAATCGATAGACCGTAGATGGCATCGGTAGATCTCATGTATGTTTTCTGTAAAGCACCGGATTAGAGAAAGGGAAAATTACCAATTTCCAGAAGTTGCAGGTGTCAACCCACGTTGACCACCCATGGCTCGTGGATGGGACCACAGACCGTAGGTGTTGTCCGTGGTTGACACTCAGGCACTACCAAGAAAGGGTCAGAACCACGGTCGGACCAACGGACTGTTGGTGGAACCACAGTTCGTGGTTGGGGCCCGTGGTCCAAGACCCTCAGGTTGGGGTTTTCTGACCACCATCGACGGCCGTGCAGGACGGTCTGTCGTCCTGACCACTGTTCGTCAGTGGGGTCTTGTGGGTTATGCCTGGAAGTTGAATTTCAAGGGTAGTTGGGTCTTTTCCTAATTAATTAACTAATATACTACGTCATTTTTCTCTTCACTAAGACCCCTATATAAGCATTTTAACCCCCAAATTCAACCCATTCAAGTCATTCTTCAAAATTCATAAAAGAAGAGAAATTCTCCTCTAAAAAATATTTCTCTTTCTAGAAACTTGAAGAAGAAGAAAGGTTCAACCTAGGGTTTCAAGGCGAGCCTCCATTTATACTATTGAAGATAAGCATTTGGCTTTGAGGTATGATAGTTTTCATCCATGGATTTCTTCTATTCATGGAGTTCCTAAATTCCCCTAGTTTCAAGGTTAGAATTATCCAATTGATTTAGGATTTTCTTCAATTGTCATGGATTCACATGATTATTGATTTAGATGATTAAGTTATGATATCTTATGCATGAATTGATGAAATACTATGATTTTATGATGTTTTACCCCATGAACCCATGTAATCCCCATATTTTCAAGTTATGGATCATATGATGTGGGATTTTGATTATAAAGGAAGAGTTTTATGAAATTAAGCATGAATTGCTAGCTTTAGATGAATTTATGATGAAATCCATATCTAACCCCTGTTTTCTAATTATTGATGATTGAAAGTGGGTTTTGAGCCTTGAAAGGTAAATTATGAAATTCTGCATGTTCTTATGAAATCTATGCAAATGTTTTATGGATGCTTTGAGAGTAAAGTATCACTGATGATGTTGTTGAAAGGATTGTTCTCATAAACACATAATGGTATGATGTGAAAGGTTTTCTCACATAGTAAAGGATTTTAAGGTTGAAAGGTTTTCTCACCTAATTGAATAAAACATTAAGAGCTATCCTAATGAACCTAGCTTTGATTGGTTATTGAAAGATACCTTTCCATGGATTATGACTTAGCTTTGATAGGAAAGATGACATGCCTTTCCATGGATAATAAGAACAACAAGAAATGACTATGTTGTGGGTATTATGCTTAGCACCGAGAGGATATTGAGATTGAAGCTCTTCTGTGAGTAGAGGTCGGGTTTCTAGAAGCAATCTCCTTATCCCTTAGACATTAGCTAGTGGATCCACTTAAGCTAGAATTTATGGTCCTTACCTTGGCAAGTAGGACAACTCTTTTCGGTGTGGGAGACACCGGGGGATCATGTTATAGCTCACATGGTCTCTATGTCGGTTAAGGCTAATTCTCCACATTAATAATGAACAAAGGTTACTTCAAGAAGTATTTCATATGTGTTCAAAGGATTTATATGATGTTAGCTTGCATTGACCATGTTTTATGACTTATGTTTTCTAACTCTTTTATACGATGTTTTAGCTTGGTCAATTGCATGTCATAAAATGAAATGTCCCTTCAGCATGATTTAAATGTTTTATGCATAGCTGTCATACTTGGTACATTGTTTTGAAATAACGCATACTCTTGCCTATATTTCCCCAAATGTAAGGTCCGACAGTCTAGTTTCTATGTTTCGTGGCTAGTGGTTGAATTTGAGGTTTCTGAGCTTCGGTAAGTCCTCATGCTTCGAGGACGAATTTTCATTTTTATAGTTTCTTTCATGTATTTCACTTTTGGACATGATGTATGGGTAGTTTCTAACGCATACTCTTACCTACATTTCCCCAAATGTAACTTCCGCTTTTCTTTATAAAAACTATTAAACTTGGACTATTGTTTTACTGTTATTGTTCTATTTATTATGTTATGAAAGCTAAGTGGCATGTATGGAGTCCTTCGGGGTTCTATTCACCATGTTACATCTTGGGGGTACCCCTGTGTCATGACAAACTTGGTAATCAGAGAACAAGGTTTAGAATGGTCCTAAGATGTCTCATAAGCCACGTCAAGTAGAGTCTTGTTCATTAGTGTGAAGCGCGCCATATTATGAATGAGAGGCTACAAGATATTTAGGAAACTCCACTTCTTTCATTACTCTTAAGTCGTGCGATAGAGTTTAACTCTATAATGTCTCTCCCATAATACTTATTCGATTCTCTACATGATATGGCTACTCGAAGAGCTTATGGTAGAAGGAATGTGAGGGAGAATGAGGAATAAGAAGATCCTCCCCAAGCTCCTCAAGTTTCGATCGATCCTTTGGCCGAGCAAGTAACTAATGCGGAGTTTAGGGCTGCTTTTCAAGAGTTGGCTCAAGCTGTGACGGCCCAAGCCAATAGGGAGGTTGCAGTTCCCGTGAACCCAAATATGGGTACGATGACTTCTAGAGTGCGGGACTTCACTAGGATGAATCCTCCGAAGTTTTATGGTTCTAATGTTGAGGAAGATCCTCAAGAGTTCATTGCTGAGGTCTATAAGGTCTTGATGATCATGGGAGTGACGCCGGTGGAAAATGTGAAGTTGGCCACTTATCAACTAAAAGGTGTTTCTCAAACTTGGTTCAACCAATGGAAAGAAGGGAGACCGGAAGATGTGGGTCCTCTTGATTGGGAGAAGTTTAAGGCTGCTTTTCTTGATATTTTCTTTCCCCTTGAGATTAGGGAAGCCAAACTGCTTAAGTTCATTAACCTTCGAAAAGGGAGTATGATTGTGAGGGAATATGCTCTAAAGTTCACACAATTGTCTAGGTATGCTCCAACGATGGTTGCCGATTCAAGGGAAAGAATGAGTAAGTTTGTTTTGGGTGTGTATGAAATGGTGGTTAAAGAGTGTTGTACCTCCCTGCTCATTAATGACATGGACATCTCTCGTCTCATGGTTCATGCACAACAGATTGAAGAGGAGAAACTCAAAGAAAAGTCTAGAGAGGTGAAGAGGGCTATGACCGGGGATGGTAATTTTTCTCACGCAAGGTCCGATGGACATGGTCATTCTAGATATCGACAAAGGTTTTCCGGTAAAGGTTCCTCCAATGCTTCTTCTAAGTTCAACAAAGATAGGGTGTCTAACCCTAAGCCTCAAGGAGGTAATTGTACTGGATCTTCATTGCCTATGTCTACTTATACTAGGTGTGGAAGGAAGCACGAGGGTAAGTGTCTATTCAGCATGAATGATTTCTTCGGTTGTGGTAAGAGTGGTCATAAAATGAGGGATTTCCAGATTCTTGCGGCTAAAGAAAGAAAGGGAAAGCAAGCTCCTCCTAGTGGTTCAGGTCCCAATGCTCCTAAGCGAAACCGATTCTAGCACTTCAGACTCGTGGTGAACAAGAGAGTTCTCCCGATGTGGTTACCGGTACGTTGAATGTTTTCCAACCTGATATATATGCTTTACTTAATCCTGGTGCTACCTTGTCTTTTGTGACGCCATGTGTGGGTATGAGGTTTGATGTGCTCCCCGATGTGTTGTTAGATCCTTTTTCTGTCTCTACTCCTATTGGTTATTCTATTGTTGCTAGGAGGGTCTATGGAAAGTGTCCCATTTCGTTGTCCTATAGAGTATCTTGTTGACTTGGTAGAGCTTGGTATGTTAGACTTTGATGTGATTCTTGGTATGGATTGGCTCCACTCATGTTATGTTTCTATTGATTGTAGAACTCGTGCAGTAGATTTTCAATTTACAAATGAGCATGTCCTAGGGTTGAAGGGGGGGGGGATTCTATGCCTAAGGGTGAGTTTGTCTCTTGTCTTAAAGTTAGAAAGATGATTTCTAAGGGTTGAATTTACCATCTAATTAGGGTTAGGGATGTAGATTCCAAGACCCCTACTCTTGAGTCAGTCCCCGTTGTAAATGAGTTACCGGAAGTGTTCCCAGATGACTTACCCGGTATTCCTCCAGAAAGAGAAATAGACTTTGGTATTGACCTTCTCCTAGATACACAACCTATCTCTATTCCTCCTTACTGTATGGCCATGGCAGAATTAAAGGAGTTGAAAGAACAATTGAAGAATTTGCTAGACAAAGGGTTTCATCCGACCGAGAATATCTCCATGGGGTGCTCCCATTTTGTTCGTTAGGAAGAAAGATGGTTCTCTTCTTATATGTATTGAATATTGTCAGTTGAACAAGGTAACTATTAAGAATAAGTACCCTCTTCCAAGGACTGATGATTTATTTGACCAACTTCAAGGGGCAAGCTATTTCTCTAAGATTGACCTTAGATCGGGTTATCACCAATTGACGGTGAAAGAAGATGATATTCCAAAGACGGAATTTCAAACTCGATATGGTCGTTATGATATTTTTGTAATTTCGTTTGGGTTGACTAATGCTCTGACATCATTTATGGATATTATGAATAGGGTGTTTAAACAATACCTTGACATATTTGTGATAGTTTTCATTTATGATATATTGAATTATTCGAGATGTGAGAATGAGCATATTGATCATTTGAGGATCGTGTTGCAAGTTCTTAAGGACCAATAACTAATTGCAAAGTTTAGCAAATGTGAGTTTTGGCTAAGATCTGTAGCTTTCCTTGGCCATATTGATTCAAGTAAGGGTATTGAGGTAGATCCTAAGAAGATAGATGCAGTCGAGAGTTGTCCTAGACCTCTAACTCCTTCGGATATTAGAAGATTCTTGGGTTTAGCAGGTTATTATAGAAGTTTTATTGAGGGATTTTCTTAAATTGCCTCTTCTTTGACGGCTTTGACTCAAAAGAATGCCAAGTTCATATGGTATGAAGCGTGTGAGAAAAGTCTCCAAGAGTTGAAAGATAGACTTACTTCCTCTTCGGTGTTGACTTTACCAGAAGGGACGAATGGCTTTGTGGTTTATTGTGACGCCTCAAGAATTGGGTCAGGGTGTGTGCTTATGAAAAATGGGAAAGTGATTGCCTATGCCTCAAGGCAACTTAAGATTCATGAGAAAAATTATCCTACCCATGACCTTAAACTAGCAGCGGTAGTTTTTGCCATAAAGATTTTGAGGCATTATTTGTATGGTGTGCATGTAGATATGTTTACCTACCACAAGAGTTTGCAATATATGTTCAATCAGAAATATCTAAATCTTTGCCAAAGAAGGTGGCTTGAGTTATTGAAAGATTATTACATGAGTGTCCTCTATCTCACTGGAAAGGCAAATATGGTGGTGGATGCTCTTAGCCGGTTATCAATGGGAAGTGTTGCTCAGATTGAAGAAGAAAAGAAAGAGTTAGTTCTAGATGTTCATAGATTGGCCCAATTGGGTGTTCATTTAGTGGACTCTACCAAGAGTGGTGTTATGGTTCAAAATCATCTTTAGTGGCTGATGTGAAAGCTAAGCAAAGTCTTGATCCAATTTTGGTCGACTTAAAAGAAGCGGTTCTTAAGAAATCCATTGAGGCTTTCTCCTAAAGGGGAGATGGGGTATTTAGATATCAAGGTCGTTTGTGTGTTTCGAATGTTAATGACTTGAGGGAACAGATCTTGTCATAAGCCCATAGTTGATGTTATTCCATTCACCCAGGAGCCACCAATATGTACCATGATTTACGAAAAGTCTATTGGTGGAATGGGATGAAGAAGGATATTGTGGAATTTGTGACTAAGTGTCTTAATTGTCAACAAGTGAAGGTTGAGCATCAGAAACCGGGTGGTTTTTCCCAATATATTAGCATTCCTACTTGGAAGTGGGAGGATTTGAACATGGATTTTATTGTTGGTTTGCCTCACACCCGGTGACAACATGACTCGATTTGGGTTATAGTAGATCAGATGACGAAATTGGCCCATTTTCTTCCCGTCAAGGTTTCCTATTCGGTGGAGGACTATGCCAAGTTTTACTTGAGAGAAATGGTAAAGTTTCATGGAGTGCCTTTGTCCATTAATTCCAATCGTGGTACCCAATTCACTTAACAAATTTGGAAGTCATTCAAAAATGGTCTTGGTACTTGGGTTAAGCGTAGTACAGCCTTTCATCCCCAGACCGATGGTAGAGCGGAGCATACTATCCAAACTTTGGAAGATATGTTGAGAGCTTGTGTGATTGAGGGGGCTACTTGAGAGGCCGAGGCCGATATGATGTCCCGATATCCTCATCTCTTTCCTTCTACTCCTACTCTAGCTTGAGGTAATGAGTTCTTCATGGTTTGTTCTTTGTTTTGGAGTCATGTGTTTTTATGTGTTTCCATGATTTCCTTACTAAGCATGCTTTAAGAAAAGTTCAAGTTTTGAGAAAATGAGTCAAGTTGATTGATTTCTACATGTTTATGTCCATAGTAGTTTGATTTGCATGTTGACTACTTGATATGATGTTATGAGCATGTCTTTAGCTTGGAGTTGATGTTTCCTCCTCGGATATATGCATTTGAGTATGTTGTTAGCTTGGAGTTGTCGTTTCCTCCTCGGATATTAGCTTGGAGTTGATGTTTCCTCCTTGTATATGTGCATTGCATGCATGATGGGCTGTTAAATTTAGTTTCACCCCTCTTATGACGCTTTGATAACGTCTTAGCTTGGAGTCGATAGTTCCTCCTTGGTTGTATGCATTGCAGTGTAGGTTGGGTTGCTAGTTCCTCTCCTACTCTTTTCGTACCAGCTTGAATCTCATTTGATGACGAATGGTCCCAAGGGGGAGATATTGTAATACCTCAGATTCGAGAAAGGGAAAATTACCCATTTCAAGAAGTTGCAGGTGTCAACCCACGTTGACCACCCACGGCTCGTGGATGGGACCACAGACCATAGGTGTGGTCCGTGGTTGACACACTGGCACTTCCTAGAAAGGGTCAGAACCACGGCTGGACCAACGGACCGTTGGTGGAACCACGATCTGTGGTTAGGCCTCGTGGTTCCAAGACCCTCAGGTTGGGATTGTCTGACCACCATCGACGGTCGTGCAGGACGGTCTGTCGTCCAGACCATGGTCCGTCAGTGGGGTCTCGTGGGTCATGGTTGGCAGTTGAGTTTCAAGAGTAGTTGGGTCTTTTCTTAATAAATTAACTCCTATACTACGTTGTTTTTCCCTTCACTAAGACCCTTATATAATCATTTTAACCCCCAAATTCAACCCATGAAAGTCATACTTCCAAATTCACAGAAGAAGACCAATTCTCTTCTCCAAAATATTTCTCTTTCTAGAAACTTGAAGAACAAGAAGGGTTCAACCTAGGGTTTCAAGTCAAGCCTCAATTTTCAACATTGAAGATAAGCATTTGGCTTTGAGGTATGATAGTTTTCATCCATGGATTCCTTACATTCATGGAGTTCCTAAATTCCCCTATTTTCAAACATAGAATTGCCCAATTAAGTTAGGGTTTTCTTCAATTGTCATGGGTTCTCTTAATTATTGATTTAGATGATTGAGTTATGATCTCTTATGCATGAATTGATGAAATACGATGATTTTATGATGATTTCCCCCATGAACCCATGTAATCCCAATGTTTTCAAGTTATGGATCATATGATGTGGGATTTTGATTATAAAGGAAGAGTTTTATGAAATTAAGCATGTATTGCTAGCTTTACATGAATTTATGATGAAATCCATATCTAACCCATGTTTTCTAAGTGTTGATGATTGAAAGTTGGTTTTGAGCCTTGAAAGGTAAATTATGGAATTATCAAATCTATGCAAATGTTTTAATGATGCTTTGAGAGTAAAGTATCAATGATGATGTTGTTGTTGTGTTTTTGAAAGGATTGTTCTCATAAACACATAATGGCATGATGTGAAAGTTTTCTCACATAGTAAAGGATTCTAAGGTTGATAGGTTTTCTCACCTAACTGAATGCAAGATTAATAGTTATCCTAATGAACCTAGCTTGGATTTGTTGTTGAAATATACCTTTCCGTGGATTATGACTTAGCTTGGATAGGCAAGATGACATGTCTTTCCATGGATAATAAGAACAAGAAGAAATGACTATTCCATGGGATTTATACTTAGCACCGAGAGGATATTGAGATGGAAGATATCCCATGAGTAGAGGCCGGGTTTCTAGAAGCAATCTCCTTATCCCTTACCTATGTGCCCCCAAAATATGATTTTTTAGATAGATATTAGCTAGTGGAACCACTTAAGCAAGAAGTTATGGTCCTTACCTTGGCAAGTAGGACAACCCTTTTCGGTGTGGAAGACACCGACGGATCATGTTATAGCTCACATGGTATCTATGTTGGTTAAGGCTAATTCCCCACATTAATAATCAACTAAGGTTACCTCAATAATTATCTCATATGTGTTCAAAGGCTTTATATGATGTTAGCTTGCATTGACCATGTTTTATGACTTATGTTTTCTAACTCTTTTACATGATGTTTTAGCTTGGTCAATTGCATGTCATGAAATGAAATGTCTCTTTTAGCATGATTTAAATGTTTTATGCATAGCTATAATACTTGGTACATTGTTTTATACTAATGCGTACTCTTGCCTACATTTCCCTAAATGTAAGGTCCGACAGCCAGGTTTCTCAGTTTCGTGGCTAGTGGTTGATTTCGAGGTTTTCGAGCTTTGGTGGGTCTTCATGCTTCGAGGATGGATTTTCATTGTTATAGTTTCTTTCATGTATTTCACTTTTGGACATGATGTATGGGCTAGGCCCAATTTCATTCTATTGTACTAGATGACTATAATGAGACAAGTGTTTTAGACTTCCGTTTTTCTTTATAAAATCTATTGGACTTGGACTATTGTTTTACTGTTATTGTTCTATTTCTTATGTTATGAAAGCTAAGTGGCCTGTATGGAGTCCTTCAGGGTTCTATACGCGATGTTACATCTAGGGGGTACCCCTGGGTTGTGACATTTTCAATTTTCACTAATAGTCATTGAGAACCACGGAACCTATCGACGGACCATCTATTGACTCACGGACTGTCAACGGGGTTTAGTGGGTCTAAACTAGGGCTTACTGTCGACTCGACCCAGACCTCCATCAAAATAAAACCCTTCATTTTTCAAACTTCTCCCCATTTCCTCTAATCTCCCGACCATTACAAACGGTTATTTCCCCCATAAACCACCCTTAAATCCCCTTTTCACCTATTAATCTCCCCCCATCACTCTCTTATAATCCCTTTTCCCCTATCATCTCCCTATTCTTCCATCTTCTTCTGTATCATCTTAATGTAACACCTCAGATTCGAGAGGGTATAATTACAGCTCATTGAAAAATCTGGTGCCAGTGCGACAGAGCCACCAAAGGTCTGTCGTTTGACACACGGACCGTAGGTCTGGTCCGTGAATTGGCCAGTCAAACTTTTCAAACTGTCAAGTTCCTGTGCTTTTTCAACGGCTCACCAGGATGGTCCGCCGTCCAATGCATGAATCGTCGGTAGGTTTCGTAAGTGAGTCTCAAACTTGGTTGAATTCAAGATCAAAATGTTGGGACCTACAGCCGTGGTCCACAGTCTGTTGTGGGACCGACGAGCTATAGGTGGGGTCCGTCGTTAGGGGTACACAGTTGGGAAGTCTCTGATCTCGACCACGACCAACCAGGACGGTCCATGGTCTAACCAACGGACCATGGGTTGGGGCGTGGATGAGGTCGGTAGTTAAATTTTTAAGGGATTTTGGGTCTTTTCGTAATTATTCTTGCCTAAAGCCCTA
The DNA here is from genome assembly GCA_029582245.1 of Solanum etuberosum. Lineage (NCBI taxonomy): Eukaryota > Viridiplantae > Streptophyta > Magnoliopsida > Solanales > Solanaceae > Solanum > Solanum etuberosum. The sequence continues at coordinate 137,688 of JAJONR010000184.1, forward strand.
AATAAGTGTATTAACCCCCAAATTTCCCCAATTGAAATCATTCTCTCAAATTCCTAAAAGAAGAACAAGTATTCCTCTCAAATAATTCTCTCATTAGAAGTTGAAGAAAAAAACTAGGGTTGCTATTCAAAGCTCCAATTCCACCATTGAAGTAAAGCTTTTGTCATTGAGCTATGATAGTTTTCATCCATAGATCCCTTTCCTCCATGGAGTTTCCAAATTCTCCAATTTACAAAGTTAGAATTCCTCAAATTGAGTTAGGGTTTTCGTCCATGTCATGGGTTCCTTAAAATATTTTTTTATTTGATTTTTTTATGATATATCAAGCATGAACTGAGATAATTACATGATTTTATGATTAATTCCCATGAACCCATGTCTAACCCATATTTTCTAGATAATGAAGGTTGAAAGTGGGTTTTGAAGTATGAGAGGTGACTAATGGAATTAGGCATCTTCTTATGAAATTGATGAGATATGATGTAGATTGGTTTGAGAGTAAAAGTTTATATGTTGTCATTGTAGTTAATTGTTGTGAAAGGGTTCCTCACATAACTACCTCATGCATGAATATGAAAGGTTTTCTCACATAAAGGATTCTAAGATTGAAAGGTCTTCTCACCTAAAATGAATCAAAGATAAGGAGCTATTCTAATGAAACCTAGCTTGGATTGGTTACTTAATTGTACCTTTCCATGGATGACACATGACTTAGATTGGATTGGCAAAATGACGTGCCCTTCCATGGATAATAAGAACAAGTTAAGAAAATTACTATTCCGTGGGATTTACCTATAACATAGAGAGGATATCGAGATGGGAGCTCTCCCATTAGTAGAGGTCGGGTTTCTAGAAGAAATCTCTTTATCCAATACCTATGTGCCCCCATAGGATGATTGTCTTAAATAGACATTAGCTAGTGGATCCACATAAGCTAGAAGTTCATGGTTTTACCTTAGCAAGTAGGATACCCCTTTTCGGTGTGGGGTAGACACCAGATTCCGTGTTGATAGGTCACATGGTCTTTTATGTCAGTTAAAGGTAAATCTCCCACAATAATGAACTAAGGTTACTTCAAGAAGTATCTTACATGTGACTTAAGATGATGACTATTTGCATTGACCATGATTTATGACTTATGTCTTCTAGCTCTTTTACACTCATGATTTATCTTTGTCATTGCACTTTATGAAATATCCCGTTTCTTATGTTTTAAAAAGTTTTATGCATCGCTATCATACTTGGTACATATTTTGTAATAACGCATACTCCTGCCTATATTTCCCCAAATGTAGGGACCGTCCATACAGATTCGCACTTTCGTGGCTAGGGATCTCATATTCAAGATTGAAATTTGGTGAGTCCTCATACTTCGAGGACCGAGCTGATTTTCTAATTTTGTCTTTCCTATCAGTTTTGGAATTTGATGTACGGGCTATGCCGTGATAAAACTCTTATGTACTAGACGTCTTTGAGATGATGTTTAGATTTCTGCTTTTCTTTATAAACCTTTTATATGTTGAAACTGTCTTTTAAATCTCTTTATTCTAATATCTTTTATGATGAAAGCTAAGTGGTTTGTATGGGGCCTCTCGGGGTCCTATACGCCAAGTTATGCCTAGGGGCTACCTTGGGTCGTGACAAACATGGTAATCATAGCACAAGGTTTAGAAAGGTCCTAGGATGTTTCATAAGCGACACCGAGTAGAGTCTTGGTCATCAGTGTGAAGCGCACCATATTTTTGAGTGAAAGGCTATAAGATGTTTATGAAACTCGACTTTTTTCACTACTCTAAAGTCGTGCGATAGAGTTTAACTATATAATGTCTCTCTCCTAATCCTTATCCGATACTCTATAGGATATGACCACTCAAAGGGTATATGCTAGGAGAATGCGGGAGAGAATGTGAATCAAGAGGCTCCTCTTCAAGCTCCTCAAGTTACAGTCGATACTTATGCCGAGCAAGTGACTAATACAGAGTTTAGGGCTGCTTTTCAAGTGTTGGATCAAGCCATGACGGCCCAAGCCAATAGGGAGGTTGCGGTCCCCATGAACCCAAATGTGGGTACGGTGGCATCTAGAGTGGGGGACTTTGCTAGAATGAATCCTCCGGAGTTCTATGGTTATAAGGTTGAGGATGATCCTCAAGAGTTCATCGATGAGGTTTACATGGTGTTGATCATCATGGGAGTGACACCGGTGGAAAAGGTGAAGCTAGTCGTTTATCAAGTTAAAGGTGTTTCTCAAGTATGCCTCAACCAATTGAAAGAAGGGAGAGCGGAAAATGTGGGTACTATTGATTGGGAAAATTTCAAAAGAAAATTCCTTGATAGGTTCTTTCCCTTTTAGATGAGGGAGGCAAAGGTTCTTGAATTCATCAACCTTCGTCAAGGAAATATGAGTGTGAAGGAATATGCTTTGAAGTTCACACAATTGTCTAGATATGCTCCTACTATGATAGCCGATCCTAGGGCAAGGATGAGTAGGTTTGTTTCAGGGGTTTTCGAGATGGTGGTTAAGAAATGTCGTACTGTTATGCTTATCAATGATATGGACATTTCTAGTCTCATGGTGCATGCTCAACAAATCGAACATGAGAAACTTAAGGAAAGGTCTAGGGAGGCAAATAGGGCTAAGACCGGTGATGGTAACTTCTCACATTCAAGGTCCGATGGGCATGGTCTTTCTAAGTTTCGACAAAGCTTTTCTGGCCGAGGTTCCTCCAATGCTCCTCCTAATTTCAACAAAGATATGGTGTCTAACCCTAAGCCTCAAGGAGGAAATTGTGGTAGATCTTCATTGCCCATGTCTACTTGTGCTAGGTGTGGAAAGAAGCACGAGAGTAAGTGCTTAGCCAACCTGAATGCTTGCTTTGGTTGTGGTAAGAGTAGTCATAAGATGAGGGATTGTCTGATGCTCATGGCGAAAGAAAGAGAGGGTAAGCAATCTCCTCCTAGTGGTTCGGGTTCCAATGCTCCCAAGTAAAATTGATTCTATGCACTTCAGACTAGTAGTGAAGAAGAGGGTTCTCCCAATGTGGTTACGGTATGTTGAAAGTCTTCCAACATGATTTTTATGCTTTACTCGATCCTGGTGCTACCTTGTCTTTTGTGATGCCATATGTGGCTATAAGGTTTGATATTTTTTCAGATGTGTTGTTAGATCCCTCTTCCGTCTCTACTCCTGTTGGAGATTCTATTGTGGCTAAAAGGGTCTATAGAAAGTGTCCCGTCTCCTTGTACCATAGAATCACTCATGTTGACCTTGTTGAGCTTTATATGCTATATTTTGATGTTATCCTTGGTATGGAATCGCTGCATTCATGATATGCTTCTATCGATTGTAGAACCCAGTAGTCAAGTTTCAGTTTCCAAAAGAACGCATCCTAGAGTGGAAAGGGGGAAATTTTATGCCTAAGGGTCAGTTTATCTCTTGTCTTAAAGCTAGAAAGACGATTTCGAAGGGTTGCATTTCCGTCACCCCTACTCTCGAGTCGGTCCCCGTTGTAAATGAGTTTCCGGAAGTGTTTCATGATGATTTACCCAGTTTTTCTCTCGGAAAGGAAATATACTTCGGTATTGACCTTCTCCCAGATACGCAACATTTCTCTATTCCTCCTTATTGTATGGTTCCAGCCGAACTTTAGGAATTAATGGAGAAACTGAAATATTTGTTGGATAAGGGTTTCATCCGGCCAAGTATCTCTCCATGGGGTGCTCTTTTTTTATTTGTTAGAAAGAAAGATGGTTCCGCTTCGTTTGTGCATCGACTACCGACAGTTGAATACGGTTACCGTTAAGAATAAGTATCCTCTTCCAAGGATAGATTATTTGTTTGGCCAACTTCAAGGAGCAAGCTACTTTGTAAGATTGACCTTCGATCGGGTTATCACCAATTGAGAGCGAAAGAAGATGACATACCGAAGACGGCCTTTTGAACTCGGTATGGTCATTATGAGTTTTTGGTGATGTCGTTTAATTTGACTAATGCTCCGGTGGCGTTTATAGATTTGATGTATAGGGTTTTTTGACAATATGTTGATATGTTTGTGATTGTGTTCATTGATGATATACTGATCTATTCGAGGAGAGAACACGAGCATACAAATCATTTGAGGATTATGTTGCAAGTCCTCAAGGACCAACAACTCTTTGAAAAGTTTAGTAAATGCGATTTTTGGCTAAGGTCTGTGGTCTTTCTTAGGCATATTGTTTCTGGTACGGGTATTGAGGTAGATCCTAAGAAGACAAATGCAGTTGAAAGTTAGACTAGACCTCTAACCCCTTCGAATATTAGGAGTTGCATGGGTCTAGCCGGATACTTTAGAAGGTTTGTTGAAGGGTTCTCTTTGATTTCTTCCCCATTGACGACATTGACTCAAAAGAAAGTTAAGATCATATGGTCTGAAGCGTGTGAAAAGAGTTTTCAAGAATTGAAAGATAGACTTACTTCTGCTCCGGTGTTTACTTTACCAGAAGGGACAAATAGTTTTTTCATATATTGTGATGCCTCGTGAATTGGGTTAGGATGTGTCCTTATGCAAAATGGGAGAGTCATTGCCTATGCTTCAAGGCAACATAAGATTCATGAAAAGAGTTATCCAACCCATGACCTTGAACTAGCGGTGGTTGTTTTTGCCTTAAAGATATTGAGGCATTATTTTTATGGTGTTTATGTGGATGTATTTACCGACCAGAAGAGTTTGCAATATGTGTTTAACCTGAAAGATCTGAATCTTCGCAATGGCTTGTATTATTGAAAGATTATGACATGAGTGTTCTTAATCACCCCGGTAAGGCGAATGTGGTGGAGGATTCTCTTAGTCGATTATCAATGGGTTGTGTTTCTCACATTAAAGATAATAAGAAAGAGTTAGTTCGAGATGTTCATAGATTGGCCCGGTTGGGTGTTCGTCTAGTTGACTCTACCAAGGGTGGTGTTGTGGTTTACAATGGTTCAGAATCATCTTTTGTGGCTGATGTGAAGGCCAAGAAGGGTCTTGATCCAACTTTTTTGAATTAAAAGAAGCGGTGCTTAAAAAGTCCGTAGAGGATTTCTCCCAAGGGGGAGATGGTGTACTTACATATCAAGGTCGTTTGGGTGTTCCTAATGTAGACAACTTGAGAGAACAGATCTTGTCTGAAGCCCATACTTGTCGATATTCCATATACCTGGGAGCCAACAAGATGTACCGTGACTTGCGGGAGATCTATTGGTGGAATGGGATGAAGAAAGATATTGCGGAATTTGTGGCTAAGTGTCGCAATTTTCACCAAGTGACAGTTGAGCATCGAAAGCCGGAAGGTTTATCCCAAGACATTAGTATTCCTACTTGGAAGTGGGAAGATTTGAACATAGAATTCATTGTTAGTTTGCCTCGCACCTGGAGACAACATAACTTGATTTGGGTTATTATAGATTGAATGACGAAATCAACTCATATTATTCCCGTCAAGGTTTCTTATTCAACGGCTTACTATGCCAAGTTGTATATGAGGGAAATGGTGAGATTGCATGGAGTACCCTTATCCATTATATCCTATCGTGATACCCAATTCACTTCTAAGTTCTGGAAATCTTTCCAAAATGGTCTTGGTACTCGTGTAAACCTTTGTACGAAATTTGACCCTCAAACCGATGGGCAAGCAGAGCGTACTATCCAAACTTTGGAAGATATGCTGAGAGCATGTGTAATTGACTTCAAGGTTAATTGGGATGATCAATTGCCTTTGATTGAGTTTGCGTACATCAATAGCTATCACTCAAGCATTGGTATGACTCCATTTGAGACCCTATATGGTAGGAGGTGTAGGTCTCTAATAGGTTGGTTTGAGGTTGGTAAAGTTACCCTAATAGGTCCCGAGTCGATGTATGAGGCTACGGAGAAAGTCTGACTTATTAGAGAAAGGTTGAAAATGGCTCAAAATCGAAAAAAGTCCTATATTGATGTGAGAAGAAGAGATCTTGAGTTTTATGTAAATGATTGGGTCTACTTGAAAATTTCACCGATGAAGGGTGTAATGAGTTTCGGGAAGAAAGGAAAGCTTAGTCCCCGATATGTGGGCCCATATCAGATTTTGAAGAGAATTGTCAAGGTTCCTTACGAACTTGCATTGCCTAAAGAATTGGCATAGGTACACCCGATTTTCCATGTTTCATTGTATAAAAAATATGTTGGAGATCTGACATCTATAGTTCCCTTAGAAGTTTTCGGAGTTAAAGATAATCTCTCTTATGAAGACATTTCGGTTGAGATTTTAGACCGGCAAGTTAAGAAGTTGAGGAATAAAGAAGTTGATTCCGTGAAAGTTCTTTGGAGGAATCAGTTAGTTGAGGGTGCTACTTAGGAGGCTGAGGCCAATATGATGTCCCATTATCCTCATCTTTTTCCCTCCGTCCCTACTCAATCTTGAGGCATTTAGCTCCTCATGGTTTACTCATTAGGTACCATGTGTCTTAGATATTCCTATGATTTCCTTATTAAGCATGATTCATGAAAAACTTAAATTTTGAGAAAATGAGTTTACTTGATTGATTTCTACTTGTTTATATTCATTTGAGTATGAGTTGCATATAGACTTCATGATATAATTCTTTGGACATGCTTTAGTTGGGAGTCGATGTTTTCTCTTCAGATGTGTGCATTTATGTAGTTGCATTCATGATGGGTTGTTAGATTAAGTTTCTACCTTTCGTATGATGTCTTGAATCTCATTCGAGGACGAATGTTCCTAAGTGGGAGATATTGTAACACCTGGGATTCGAGAGGGTAGAATTACAGCTCATTGACATATCTGGTGCCAGTCCGATGGAGCCACCAACGGTCCGTCGTTTGACAAACGGACCGTAGGTCTGGTCCGTGGTTTGGCCAGTCAAACATTTCAAAATGTCTAGTTCTAGTAATTTTTCAACGGTTCACTAGGACGGTCCGTCGTCCAATGTACGAACTGTAGGTAGGGTTCTTAGGTAAGTCTCAGACTTAGATAAATTCAAGATCAAAATGTATGGACCTACGGACGTAGTCCACGGTCCGTCATTGGACCTACGGGCCGTAAGTGGGGTCCGTCATTAGGGGTACACAATTGGAAAGTCTCGGATCTCGACCATGACAAACCAAGATGGTCTGTGGTCTGACCAACGGACCGTGAGTTAAGGTGTGGATGAGGGCAACAGTTATTTTATTTAAGGGCATTGGGTCTTTTCCTAATTATTCTAGCCGAATACTATGTCGTTTTACCCATCACCTAAATCCCTATATAAGTGTTTTAACCCCTAAATTTCACCAATTGAAATCATTCTCTTAAAATCCTAAAAGAAGAACAAGTCTTCCTGTCAAATAATTCTCTCTCTAGAGTTTAAGAAGAAAGCTAGGGTTGCAAGTCAAGGCTCAAATTCCACCATTGAAATCAAGATTTTGGCATATAGGTATGATAGTTTTCATCCATAGAGTTCTTTCCTCCATGGAGTTCCCAAATTCTCCAATTTACAAAGTTAGAATCCCCCAAATTGAGTTATGGTTTTCATCCATGTCATGGGTTCCTTTAAATATTTATTTATTTGGTGTTTTATTATCTATCAAGCAGAAATTGAGATAATTATATGATTTTATGATAAATTCCCATGAACCCATGTCTAACCCATGTTTTCTAGATATTGAAGGTTGAAAGTGGGTTTTGAACAATAAAAGGTGACTTATGGAATTATGCATGTTCTTATAAAATTGATAAGATATGATGTAGATTGCTTTGAGAGTAAAAATATATATGTTGTCATTGTAGTTAATTGTTGTGAAATGGTTGCTCACATAACTACCTCATGCATGAATGTGAAATGTTTTCTCACATAAAGGATTCTAAGGTTGAAAGATATTCTCATCTAAAATGAATCAAAGTTAAGGAGCTATTCTAATGCAACCTAGCTTGGATTGGTTACTTAATTGTACCTTTCATGGATGACACATGACTTAGCTTGGATTGGCAAGATGATGTGCCCTTTCATGTATAGATAGAAAAAGTTAAGAAAATGAATATTCTGTGGGATTTACGCTTAGCACCGAGAGGATATCTAGATGGGAGCTTTCCCGTTAGTAGAGGTCGGGTTTCTAAAATCAATATCTTTATCCCATACCTATGTGCCCTCATAGGATGATTGTCTTAGATAGATATTAGCTATTGGTTCCACATAAGCTATAAGTTCATTACCTTGGCAAGTAGGACACCCCTTTTCGGTGTGGGGTAGACACCGGATTCCATGTTGATAGCTCACATGGCCTTATATGTCGGTTAAAGGTAAATATCCCACAATAATGAACTAAGGTTACTTGAATAAGTATCTCACATGTGACTTAAAATGATGACTATTGGCATTGACCGTGATTTATGACTTATGTTTTCTAGCTCTTTTACACTCACGATTTAGCTTGGTCATTGCACTTTATAAAATGTCCCGTTTTTCATGTTTTCAAATGTTTTATGTATGGCTATCATACTTGATACATATTTTATACTATAGCATACTCCTGCCTACATTTCCCCAAATGTAGGGACAAACCTTACAGAGTTTGGTGAGTATTCATACTCCGAGGACCGAGCTGATTTTCCCCTTTTTTCTTTACTTTCAGTTTGAAACTTGATGTATGGGCTACGCCTCGATAAAACTCTTATGTATTAGACGACTTTGAGATGATGTTTAGATTTCCTCTTTGCTTTATAAAACATTTGAATATTGAAACTGTCTTTTAAATCTCTTTATTCTAATATCTTGTATGATTAAAGATAAGTGGCCTGTATGGGACCTCTCGGGGTCCTATACGCCATGTTACGCCTAGGGGCTACCTTGGGCTGTGACACTTAACAAGACTATTTTGGGTTCGGTGGCAAGCAATTTGGGTCTTACGAAGGAATCACTACGAACACTCTCACGAACTTTGCATTGCTTGTAAGGTAACCAATTTCAAGAACTCTAAACTTTTCACTGTTTGATTGAAATAATAAAGTCTTACTAGACCATGAGTATTAATTGCATGCTTAAATTCGTAAAACCGGTTCTAAATTATCCTTGGGATGATGGTGTTGTGAGTGTGTTGATTAATTGGACTGAATAATGTGAATATAAGTCTAGTTGGGTTCTTTACTTAGGGTTTCGGTTAAATTTTTTATTGCAAGCATGAATTCTATGGATGGAACCCTAGGGATGATAGAAAACCATGTTATTATGTTGAAATGTATGTTCTAGACATAGTGTATATGTTGAATAATTGATTTGAAATTGTTGAATGCTAAGTGGAACCAAAGTTGCATCCATTGCTGGTCAACGACTCTGACCCACGATCTGTGGGGAAACCTACGGACCGTAGATCTAGGTCCGTTGATCTAGTGCAAACTTCAGTAGCCTAATTTTTGAACCACAGTTAGGACTACATTCCGTCGTTAAAAGTTGGCTTCTTGACCAACGATGGGCACTAAAGGTCCATCGTTTGATCGACGGTTCGTAGGTACCTACCGTGGGTCACAAAAAATAGCTACTACCCTGATATTTTTTTTATATCATATTTTGTTTTAATGTTTTTTTGGTTTTGTGTTGGTTTAGTTGAGTCCTAATAAGTCTTCTACAGGTGTTATGGCGCCCAAACATGCTGCTACATATCAAAGGTGAGGAACGTCAAAATTGGTGGCCCCGTCTCGACGACTGATAGACAAGTCTAGTGGCAAGGAGTATGCACCGGAGCATACTAGAGGCTCCCGCACTGCCCCTCTGTCCACAAGGCACCAACATAGGCCGGTGGTGGTGTCTGGTAAGGAGAGCTCATCCAGTCACGAAGTTGCCCCCCAGTCTGAAGAGGGGGCCCAGCCTTCGGGAGAGTCGCAATCCAGCACATGTTCCAGCGGCACACCAGCCCTAGCCTCTAACGCCACTAGCTCTTGTGAGGTTCATGACCCCCCATGCATACCAATGCATCCCGTCTTTTGTCCACAGATCCGAATAGGTGGAGTGTCCAGGGTCTGTTCCTAATATACTATGATCGGCAATACCAAAATTAAAATTAAAAGACTGCCCGGATAATTACTGAGGAGCGTCAGGTACTTACTGGGAGCCTCCACAATGTGCCTACTATTCATGAGCTTTTTACGAAGCAGAGATGTGACTAGATGGTGAAGAACCCGAGCAAGTATAGCGAGGAGATTGTGTGAGAGTTTTATGCTTCCTACGCAGCTACTGGGCAAAACACTATGCTACCACGAGCTAAGCCGTTAAGTCAGCCTCCTCTACAGGCCACAATTGTGCAGCGGTTCTCTATTGACATTTCTGAGACCACCATCCACCATTTTTTTACGGCCAAACACACACTTTGCCTATTAATATAGCAGAGTACAACTATAGGATTGGGATCGTGCAGTGTAGGGCTTTCCAGAATGACGATGAGCAGCGCGAGTCTTTATTGAAATGGATGGCCTGTCACATTGCAGAGGATGGAGAGGGCACTGAATGGATGCGTGATATGACATTGCCTGTTAGAAAGGCAACCCTGAGCTTCGCAGTGAAATTCTTCTGGTTTATCGTACAGACTAGGTTGTCCCCTACACAGGCAGACAACGTGGTGACCTGGGATAGAGCGGTGATGTTAGCAGCTATCATGGCAGGGTTGGAGAAAGACTTCTCCTGTATTCTGATTACTGAGATACATGAGAGGGCGTTCCGGAAGATGACCACCATTATTTTTCCCTACCTTATTTTCCAGCTATGTAGAGAGGCCACGGTGCCAGTGTGGCATTGTGATAGACTGATTGAGGTGACTAAGATTGTTGATGTCAGCCTCATTAGAGATTATGTTAACCCCTCAGCCTCGAGGAAGGGAATACAGATTGACCTACCTCTCATGGGTGATGATACTAATGTTGATGGCGAGCAGGCCGATGATAAGACTATTCATGCCACCACAACAGAGCCCGATGTACAGGCCCCTCCCTCCACTTCATCTGGACATGTTGCGAGCACACCTTGTGCTCCCACCCTGTCTGGATTTTCTTTGCTACCACTGGCTCGAGTCCAGAAGCTTGAGACTCAGATGGTGACTCTTCGACAGCATATGCGGCCATGGATGAAGAAGTCTATAGAGGAATCAGAGGCACATATGGAGGTAGCTGTTAAGAAGAAGATTCAGGAAGTACATCGGCGGATAGACAGATTTGAGCTCAGGGTGTTTGAGAGGCCCGAGCCTGGGCCTATAGTTGATCCCACTACTTTCCAGACATAGTTGTCTAGGCTCCGAGCTAATGTTGATGCTCTTGCTGCTACTGCGGAGGCTGTGCCAGAGCCCACACCTGAGGTAGAGGCTGACGATATGGTGTTGAGTACACTATTTGGATATGAGATATCGGTACCTGAACCACCCCTTGCGACTGGAAAGCGCACCCATTTTTTGAAGCCCACTAGTGACATCGATGAGCCCAAATGGGCTAAGAGGAGAGAGTGGCAGTAGTTAGAGGTGGCACAACGACAGTCTCAATTTGAAGAGGAGTTGAGGCTGCAGAGAGCACATTAGATGGCTGGAGGTGCATCTGATTCTAGGAGCACTACTGGTGGTGCTCTTACTACTATAGAGGGTGTTACTAAGTGCATCACTCATGATGATCCAGCAGGTTCTGGGAAACCGGACCCACCCACTTCTTGATAGGTCTTCGATGCTTATGCACCACAAATTTGTCTCACCCTTTGTTTTACATTTTTTGTGCATTAACTGCAATTGCATTATATTTTTGTGGGGGTGGGGTGAATGGATTGTGAGTGTTAGGGTAATGTCTGAGTAGCCCAACTAACAATCCTCCCTTGGGGTTTTCTTGACTATGTAAATTTTCCCCAAGGGACTATTTTACATTTCTATTGAACCTACATGTTTTGGATAGTATAAATGTAAAAATAGCTATAAATGAAAGCATGATGGAATAAGAGCATGAAATTAATACCCCTACAAATTTACTTATGTCTTATCTGTTAGTTTGATAAAATTAAATGTGTTGGATCTTTATATGACATGATAGGAACTGACATGATATCATGACTTAAGCTATGACGTGAAACTGATGCATTAATGATTTGATAGTGAAACTGTGACATGTGTGTGTAAGCTTATTCCATATTCATATAGTGTGTGCCAATCTAGAACTCTCCCCATTAGTCTTGCTAAGATGATTTAACTGGATATTGGGAGATGATCATAGGCCATTATTTAAAATGAGTCCACTTAAACCTAAAAGCAACAAACCAAAAAAACTGAATTCTTCTTTTGATCCGAATATTTGAGCATAACAAATACAATTTCTTTCAATACACCTAACTCACCATCCCAATATCTGTTTTGGCCCTGGTCCTCCTTGGACATTGTGAACCTCAACTCAGGCTAAAAGCCTAAGTTGAGGGTGGCTACTTCAGAAGTTACCAACATCTTGGCCCTGGTCCTCTAAAAAGGATATTGCGCACCTTAACTCATGCAAAATACATAAGTTGAGGGTAAATATGGTGAAGGAAACTGTAAAAAGGGTATGAAAAAGAGTTGTTTGTAGAAAAAGAAGAAAACTAGCAGAAAGGTTAGTGAAAGATGTGACTAAATAAAAAAAAGAAGAGAAAACACTTAAATAAATAAGATGAAGAAAAAAGATGAAATGAGCAAGAATGTCAAGTCATTTTAACACCAGTACTTAAATGAAATATAAAGAGAAAGAGCAGAAAAGCAAGAAAATGGTCAAAGTGGTTGTAAAATAGATAAAACAACCAATGTAATTTCAAGGAGCGCAGAAAAGTCACTAAGTATCCAAATGTACCACACCTAACCCTGAGCCTATGTTACAAGCTAAGAAACTCCTACAGTGATCATAGTTAACCAGACTGGAAAGTCAAAGCTTAGAAAATAAGGGAAAACCTATGGTATTGAGAACTAACTGTATTTGAATATATTTCTGAGTGTGAGTGTATACTGAGTCCCTAAAATAAAAAAATTCAAATCTTCTATGAAAAAAGGGATTTCTTTGTGGAAAGGGCACATGTTACATTGTGGAAGAATTGGCATCTTGGTGATTGTTGTATGTGTATGTGATGGTGTTTGTTGGTATGTGTATGTAATTTTTTGATCCACATAAGGTAGCTTTTTGAGTTTAAATAAAAAGATTGGCACTGTGCTGAAAAGAGTTAAAGAAGGGGAAGTTGATAGAAAATACAAAGTGATTGCTTGAATTTGTATGTTTCTTCTGCATAAGTGTCATGTAGAGTTTGTTGTGTCGTTTAAGGACAAGCAACGATTTTTAAGTTTAGGGTGTTGATGTACCGTGAGTTTACGGTATTTTTGATACATTATACTTGAAGTTTGCATGCGTCATAAGAATTTTTACTATTAGATATGATGGTGTTTGGTCTAATTTTGCACAAAATTTGTTTTTGAAGCAGTTGAAGTTGAATATAGCTGAACCAGAAGGAGTTTGGCAACCAACGGGCCCACTCACGAGCCGTCACTGACTTGATGATCCGTAGGTGAGGCCGTAGGTGGAAGTATATAAGGAAATCTGGCCAAGGGTGGAATCACAGAAGCAGATGATGGACCGTAGTCTAAATGACGTACCGTAGATGATGGTCGTCATTTGATTCAAAGAAAAGGAGTTCCAGAACTTGAACAACGGAGGAACAGGACGGATCCTGCATAAACCTACGGGCCGTAGGTGATGACCGTCGTTTCAAGACCACAGGATTTTGGCCAACTGTTGAACAACGGAGAAACCCACGGACCGTTGTCTGAGCCACGGACCGTTTTCTGAGCCACGGACCATCAGTGGCTGCCGTCAATTGAAACTACTTAAAACTGGAATTTCCTAGTTTTTTTGTTTTCCTACTTGGTTTAGGACTTAGTTTCTATAATTAAAAGTTGTATATTTCGTTTTTGGATTGTTAGACCTTTTGGGAGACTTTACCTTTGGCTTTGAGAATTATTTTGATAACTCATTCAGCATTTAATTCTTAAAGTGTGTTTATGCAAGTTGCTTTTGGTTTTCAATACAAGATTTCGGATTCCATCTATTCCAATTGTAAGCTTATGATTTCTATTTCAAACTCAAATATGAATTTTGATAACTCAAGCATGAATAGCTAGGTCAACAACTAAGGTTGTGGGAACCATGAGTAATTAGCAAAGTAAAACCAATAACTAAGTAATTTTTAAATAGTGTTTATGCATGTATTGTTGTTCATTTCATTTAGAATGCTTTCTAGCGGTGCACAACGTTAGAACTTACCTCATTCCTACTTGCTAGACCAAGGAGGTAACGAATGAGAAAGAGATTAGACAACGGAAATTTAGACGTGATAATCCTCTATCTAATAGCCTGACACACTTATTACGAAGGCTAATCTGGGGTTAAGGGTAAGGATTAGTGAAGCATACACCCGTAGACGGACCAAGTTGTGGAGTGAAATTCCCTATTTGGAGGACCAATCACTTAGGAGATACATAACTTACCAACATTGCATGTTAAACACTAGGATAGAGTTACTATTATTGGAATCATTGCATTAAGAACTTGTGGGGAACACATGTACCCTAGTGTGTACCCTAGTGTTCATCTCATATTGATAAACCAAACTGTGAATTGTGATTACTTGTTACTTGTTACTTCAAATCAATCAACTATTACTTTATTTACAAATCCCCCCTTTTTCAGAAGTAGTATGACTAAACATAGATAATTGTAAGTTAGCGTAAGTCTAAACCCTATTCCTCATGGGATCGACCCTAACCTAAAAGTTTGTTTCTTTATTTGAATCCGACCGCTTATACTTCTTTAGGGAGGTGTAATTTGGGTGACTCAAATTTTGTCGCCGCTGCCGGGGAATATGGCTTTTATATTAGACTACTTTCGTTATTGAACTTTAGTCAAGTATTTCCTGATTTTATCTTTTTATTTTATTTTTATTTTCTACAGGTCTTACCTCTAGTGTATGCCAAGTACACAGAGTCAAGGAAATATCCTGACTTTTTATGATCCGGAATTGAGAAGAACTCTGAGAAGAATGGTTGGAAGAGGCCAAAATCTCGAGGAACAGCATGATCAAATCGGAGCGGATCAAGGGGGTGGAGCTGGTTTGCAACCGCCTAGAGTCTTGAATGTGCATGGACATGTTCAGAGAGATTTACAAGAAAGAAATGTGAAGAGAGTGCAAAATCAGCAGGCACCGGGTATTTGCGATAACTACAGGGTTTATCGTAATGTTGTGGGATCGACCAGTGCTATAGTTGTCCCTCAATTACCTCCCGGACACACTTTTGTGGTGACCAGCAGCTTGATGCAAATGCTTAACGCTACAGGGCTATTTGCTGGGATACCATCAGAAGATCCATAGGCTCACATTAGCAAAGTGAAAAGTGTCAACTTGAGTAGTGTGGGGCGACAAGATTTAGACATGGATACAATCGGCTTAAGGGTGTTTCCACGTTCGTTAACAGGTGATGCGACGGTATGGCTTTCTGAGTTTCCATACAATTCAATTACAACTTGGGATCATCTGCACAAGGTATTAATGGAGAAGTACTTTTCGGTGTCTAAAAGTTAGAGAGATGTTGGATCAGGTATAACTCGCATTGAAGACATGATGCACAAGATGATGAAGAGGTTTAATTAAACTGACAACAATGTGAAGGAGATTTGAAATGACTTATGTGGCATTAGTCAAAGAGTTGAGGTACATGCAGTGTCGATTAAGCAAATTGAGCAATAGTTGGATCAGTTGTCCATAATTGTAAATCTACGACAACCAACAATGCTTCCTAGCAACACTGTCCAGAATCCAAAAAATGATGGTCATTGCATGGCAATCACTACTCGAGAAGGAAAGCAGACTGTAGACCCTCCCATGCCGACCAAAGTGGAAAGTGCAAAAGAGCATGTAGAGGATGAAGTTGAGATAGTTGAAGAGCTGAAAGAACAAAATGAGAAGAAAGATGAGGTGACGCAGAAGATCATCCCTATGCTGAGACCTCCACCTCCCTTCCCACAAAGGTTGGTAAAGAAAACAAAAAAAGGAAAATATCGCAGGTTTATAACTATGCTGAAGAAGTTTTCCATAAATGTTCCTTCGATTGAGGCACTTGAGAAAATGCCGAGTTATGCAAAATTCATGAAAGATTTTGTGACTAAGAAGAGGGCTGCAAATTTAGAAGATGATGACAAGTTACAGCATTGTAGTGCTATTTCCACGAGTTCGTTAGTGTAAAAGAAAGAGGATCCTGGAGCTTTTACTATCCCTTGTACGATTGGTATGTTACACTTTGCCAAAGCTCTATATGGCTTGTGTGCTAGTATTAATCTGATGTAGCGGTCTATATACAAAAAGTTGGGTTTGGGAGCTTCCAACCCGACTGCAATGCGGCTACTCATGGCAGATCGAACTGTGAAGAAACCAATTGGAGTTCTGCAAGATGTCCTTGTGAAAGTTGAGTCATTCCTCATTCCGGTGGACTTTGTTATACTAGATTGTGAAGTGGATTTTGAGGTCCCCATCATCTTAGGGAGACCATTTCTAGCTATTTGGCGTTCTTTGGTTGATATGGAAAAGAGGCAGATGAAGTTTCGTCTAAACAATGAAGAGGTCATTTTAAACATTTGCAGATCTATGAAGCATGCTAGTGATCTTAAGGAAGTGTCTGTAGTAAATCATATTCTTGAGGAGAGAAAAGTGGTATCTATTGAGGAGAGACTTGGTGTTGAGGCGTTAACTGTTGTGATCATGAATTTTCTAACACCCTGTAGTTTAGTAGGCCAACTATGGCTAAGCATGAGGGTGACAAGCCAAGGGGAAAAAGGGCAAGAGCCAAGGCAAAGGGGCATGGACCAAGGCAAGGGCCAAGGCTGACCCAAGCTTGCGAAGATAGTGCCCCACTTCACGGCCACCACCACGGCCAGTGGTGACGACTACGGCTCGTGGTGTGGTCCATGGTGGCCAAGGCAGTAGCTCCTATGAAGCTGCCTCAAAATGGCTCACCTTCACGAGCCACTTCACGGCCAGTGGTGAAGACCACGACTTGTGGGAAGTCCAGTGAAGGTACCTTAGACTTTTGGAGGCTAAGACACCATAGCCTAGCCACTGCCCAAGGACCACGGCTAGGACCACGACTAGTGGTGAGGACCACGGCTTGTGGAGCCTGCCGTGTTGCCTGGCACTAGGCCGCCAAATAAGGGCTATTTTGGTAAATTCCTTTTTAAGTTAGATTTAAGTGGGGTCATTTTTCCTAGAGTTAGTATGCCTATATAAGCTATTTTAACCCTTTAAACTCACCAATTAAGTCATTAATTCCAAAACCCCCAAAAGAATCCCAAAGTTCATCCTCTCAAATATTTCTCTCTCTAGAAAGAAGAAGAAGAAGAAGAAGAGGGTTCAAGCTAGGTCAAAACTCTAATCTTCCAAGCTTTGTGAGGGTTTTGTAAGCAAGGTATGATAGCTTTTTCATCAATGGAGTCCCCTAGAATTTCCCCAATTTTATGAAGAATTCCCCCAATTCAAGTTAGGGTTTCATCAATGTTGTGGGTTATGATGAAGGATGATCCAATTGACTTGATAATGATTTTTTATGATTGAATTAGTAGTAAATCATGTTTTTAGGAATAATTTACATGTACCCATGCCTAAACTATGTCTAGAAAGATGAAATTGAAGTTAGTGGGTTTTGTGCCTTGAAAGGGGAAATTAAGGATTTAGAGATAATCTTCTAGGATTGATGATATGTATAGTAGATTGCTTGAGATTAGGGTATATAGATATGAATTGAAGGAGGCTAAGGTATACATGTTGAATCATGATGAGTATATGATGGCTTTAATCCTATATGATGATATATGATTAGAATTTCTAAAGAATGAAGCATGTTATTAGAATGTCTTGAGATCTAGGCATGTATGATGATGGTAAGGAGTATTACTTTAGGAGTAAAGATTTGTAGTCATGAATGTTGATTGCTAGGGATTGAGAATAAAGCTAATATGTTGAATTATGAATGTTAAGGCTTTAAAGTGAAGCTTATATGATAATGGTAGATTATAGATAGAATTGTTGTGGAAGGACTTTACCCACCTAATCTACCTTATGAATTATTGAATGTACGAAGTGATAGAATCAAATGAGTTATGAAGATATCCTTGTCTAATGCTAGAATTATAGATGTGATGATTGATAGGAAGTTTAGGACCTCAAGGAGGTAAACTATGAGATTATACATGTTTTAGGAAATCTATGTAAATGCTTTAAGAACACTTTGAGTCTGAAGTATATATGATTATGATCTAGTTGTTGTGTTGTTAAAAGGATATTCTGATATACACACTTATGCATGAATATCAATTAAGCATGGATTGAGTTTCAAGACATTCACCCATGAATATGATATTGAATATGAGATGGAAGCTTTTACGTAAGTTGAGTCTGGCTTCCAAATGGGATCCTTTTACACTAGTTGAGTCCCGGTTCCTAATTATATCTCATGAGATTGAGAACTTTTATAAAAGTTGAGTGCGGGTTTCTAGTAGCAATCTCCACATCTGTAGAGTTATCTTAATTGATATACCTTGAAGTTGTGATATGAAATCCCATCATGAATAGCTTGAGTTGGTAAGACAAGACCATTTCATGGTAGCTTGTGTAGAGGATCTCATGGTAGCCTTGGATTGAGAAATCGTACCCATCTTAAGGTTATCTTGAACTAGCATAATAGAATGCTTGCATGATAGCATGACTTAGTTAGGCCAAACGACTTCATTGGTAGCTTGGTTGAGCAATACTACCCTTCCTTAAGTAGCTTGGACTTGCATGATAGTATACTTTCCATGATAGCTTGGTCTAGCATAATGTGGTTCTTTTCCTTGGTAGCCTTGAATTGGTAAATCGTAAGCATTCATGTGTGATGACTTGCCTTGTACTAAGTAAAGAAGTACCTTCCATGAGGTGTGGCAAGAACTAAAGAGGGACTAGTCCCTAACCAAGAAGTATGATTATGATGAAACAAGGATACTTCAAGGAAGTATCGTATGTATGTTTTATATGATATTTGCTTATATGATGTATGCTTAGATTGGATTGTTGCTATAGTTGCCTTCCTTGATATGATTGACTAAAGGTGAATGTTTTCGTGTCTATGAGAAATAATCTAAGGAGGAGATCAATAGATGATGAACATGAATTATGGGCTAAAGTGGTCTACTTAGCATGGGTGAGATTTATGGGGTCTTATCCATGCATTGCATAAGAATGCTTTGAGGTTACTTATGAAGTGTTTCTCTTATGTTATGAAGATCTAAGTATTGATTATGCTTATGAATTTATTGTATCTCTTATGTTTATGAATTATGTCTTATGTTGACTAATGCTTATATTATGCTTATGTTGACGATTATGCTAGCTATCATATTTAGTACTTGATTGTACTAACGCATACTCTTGCCTACATTCTTATCAAATGTAGGGTCAGGTGATATTGAGTTCCATCCCCGTGGTTAGGTTCCTAGTAGAGCAAGGAATGAAGACTTAGTGAGTCCTCATAGCATCGAGGATTTGATCACCTTCCCTTGATGTCTTTCTTTAATGTTTAGACTTTTCATTGAGCTGCGTCCCAAGGATGTTCATGTTTTAGATGGTTTGAGATAAAGTGTTATAGACCATCGCTCGTTTTATAAAAGACTTTGATATTATGGAATATCTTTTAAATTTCAGCATCATTTCTATGTACTTTAAGTTATGATATGCTAAGGGGCTTGTATAAGGCCTATCGTTGTCTTGTACGCCTTGTTACATCTAGGGGGACACCATTGCCTAGCCACTACCCACCGACCACGGGCAGGACCACGGCCAGTGGTGAGGACCACTGCTCGTTGAGCCTGCCGTGGTGCCTGGCACTAGGCCGCCTAATGAGTGTTGTTTTGGTAAATTCTTTGTTAAGTTAGATTTAGGTGGGGTTGTTTTTCCTAGAGTTAGTACACCTATATAAGCTATTTTAACCCTTTAAACTCACCAATTAAGTCATTATTTCAAAAACCCCCAAAAGAATCCCAAAGTTCATCCTCTTAAATATTTCTCTCTCTAGAAAGAAGAAGAATAAGTAGAAGAAGAAGAAGAAGAGGGTTCAAGCTAGGTCAAGACTCCAATCTTCCAAGCTTTGTGAGGGCTTTGTAACCAAGGTATGATAGATTTTTCATCCATGGAGTCCTATAGAATTTCCTCAATTTGATGAAGAATTCCCCCAATTCAAGTTAGGGTTTCTTCAATGTTGTGGGTTATGATGAATGTTGATCCAATTGAGTGGATAATGATTGTTTATGATTGAATTAGTAGTAAATCATGTCTTTTGGAAGAATTTACATGTACACATGCCTAAACTATGTCTAGAAAGATGAAATTGAAGTAAGTGGGTTTTGTGCCTTGAAAGGGGAAATTGAGGATTTAGAGATAATCTTCTAGGATTAATGATATATATAGTAGGTTGCTTTATATTAGGGCATATAGATATGAATTGAAGGAGGCTAAGGTATACATGTTGAATCATGATGAGTATATGTTGGCTTTAAGCCTATATGATGATATATGATTAGAATTGCTAAAGAATGAAGAATGTTTTTAGAATGTCTTGAGATCTAGGCATATATGATGATGGTAAGGAGTGTTACTTTAGGAGTAAAGATTTGTAGTCATGAATGTTGATTGCTAGGGATTGAGAATAAAGCTAATATGTTGAATTATGAATGTTAAGGCATTAAACTGAAGCTTATATGATAATGGTAGATTATAGATAGAATTGTTGTGGTAGGACTTTACCCACCTAATCTACCTTATGAATTATTGAATGTACGAAGTGATAGAATCAAATGAGTTATGAAGATATCCTTGTCTAATGCTAGAATTGTAGATGTGATGATTGATATGAAGTTTAAGACCTCAAGGAGGTAAAGTATGAGATTATACATGTTTTAAGAAATCTATGTAAATGCTTTAAGAACACTTTGAGTCTGAAGTGTCTATAGCTTTTACGTAAGTTGAGTCCGGCTTCCAAATGCGACCTTTTAACACTAGTTGAGTCCGGGTTCCCAATTATATCTCATAAGATTGAGACCTTTTACAAAAGTTGAGTGCGGGTTTCTAGTAGCAATCTCCACATATATAGAGTTATCTTAATTGATATACCTTGAAGTTGTGATATGAAATCCCTTCAGGAATAGCTTGAGTTGGTAAGACAAGACCATTTCATGGTAGCTTGAGTAGAGGATCTCATGGTAGCCTTGGATTGAGAAATTGTACCCTTCTTAAGGTTATCTTGAACTAGCATAATAGAATTCTTGCATGATAGCATGACTTGGTTAGGCCAAACGACTTTATTGGTAGTTTGGATTGAGCAATAGTATCCTTTCTTGAGTAGCTTGGACTTGCATGATAGTATGATTTCCATGATAGCTTGGTCTAGCATAATGTGGTGCTTTTCCTTGGTAGCCTTGAATTGGTACATTGTAAGAATTCATGTGTGATGACTTGCCTTGTACTAAGTAAAGAAGTACCTTCCATGAGTTGTGGCAAGAACTAAAGAGGGACTAGTCCCTAACCAAGAAGTATGATTATGATGAAACAAGGATACTTCAAGGAAGTATCGTTTGTATGTTTTATATGAGATTTGCTTATATGATGTATTCTTAGATTGGATTGTTACTATAGTTGCCTTCCTTGATATAATTGACTAAAGGTGAATGTTTCCTTGTCTATGAGAAATAATCTAAGGATGAGATCAATAGATGATGAACATGAATTATGTCCTAAAGTGGTCTACTTAGCATGGGTGAGATTTATGGGGTCTTATCCATGCATTGCACAAGTATGCTTTGAGGTTACTTATGAAGTGTTTCTCTTATGTTATGAATATCTAAGTATTGATTATGCTTATGAATTTGTTGTATCTCTTATGTTTATGAATTATGTCTTATGTTGAGTAATGCTTATATTATGCCTATGTTGATGATTATGCTAGCTATCATACTTAGTACTTGATTGTACTAACGCATACTCTTGCCTACATTCTTATCAAATGTAGGGTCCGGTGATATTGAGTTCCATCCTCGTGGCTAGGTTTCTAGTAGAGAAAGGAGTGAAGACTTGGTGAGTCCTCATAGCATCGAGGATTTGATCACCTTCCCTTTATGTCTTTCTTTTATGTTTAGACTTTTCAATGGGCTGCGTCACAAAGATGCTCATGTTTTAGATAGTTTGAGACAAAGTGTAATAGACTATCGCTCGTTTTATAAAAGACTTTGATATTATAGAAACTGTTTTAAATATTGGCATCATTTCTATGTACTTTAAGTTATGATATGCTAAGGGGCTTGTACAAGGCCTCTCGGGGTCTTGTATGCCTTGTTACATCTAGGGGGACACCATAGCCTAGCCACTGCCCAACGACCACGGGCAGGACCACGGCCAGTGATGAGGACCACGGCTAGTGGAGCCTGCCGTGGTGCCTGGCACTAGGCCGCCTAATGAGGGCTGTTTTGGTGAATTCCTTTTTAAGTTAGATTTAGGTGGGGTTGTTTTTCCTAGACTTAGTACACAATTATAAGCTATTTTAACCCTTTAAACTCACCAATTAAATAATTATTTCCAAAACCCCCAAAAGAATCCCGAAGTTCATCCTCTTAAATATTTCTCTCTCTAGAAAGAAGAAGAAGAAGAATAGGAAGAAGAAGAAGAAGAAGAAGAAGAAGAGGGTTTCAAGCTAGGTCAAGACTCCAATACTCCAAGATTTGTTAGGGCTTTGTAACCAAGGTATGATAGCTTTTTCATCCATGGATTCTTCTATCCATGGAGTCCCCTAGAATTTCCCCAATTTGATGAAGAATTCCCCCAATTCAAGTTAGGGTTTCTTCAATGTTGTGGGTTATGATGGATGTTGATCCAATTGAGTGGATAATGATTGTTTATGATTGAATTAGTAGTAAATAATATTTTTAGGATGAATTTACATGTACCCATGCCTAAACTATGTCTAGAAAGATGAAATTGAAGTAAGGGGGTTTTGTGCCTTGAAAGGGGAAATTGAGGATTTAGAGATAATCTTCTAGGATTCATGATATGTATAGTAGGTTGCTTGATATTAGGGCATATAGATATGAATTGAAGGAGGCTAAGGTATACATGTTGAATCATGATGAGTATATGTTGGGTTTAAATTTATGTGATTATGTATGATTAAAATTGCTAAAGAATGAAGCATGTGATTAGAATGTCTTGAGATCTAGGCATATACGATTATGGTAAGGAGTATTACTTTGATAGTAAAGGTTTGTAGTCATGAATGTTGATTGCTAGGGCTTGAGAATAAAGATAATATGTTGAATTATGAATGTTAAGGCTTTAAGAGTGAAGCTTATATGATAATGGTAGACTATAGATAGAATTATTATGGAAGGACTTTACCCACCTAATCTACCTTAGGAATGATTCAATGTATAAAGTGATAGAATCACATGAGTTATGATGATATCCATGTCTAATGCTAGAATTCTAGATGTGATGATTGATAGGCAGTTTAGGACCTCAAGGAGGTAAAGTATGAGATTATTTATGTTTTAGGAAATCTAAGTAAATGCTTTAAGAACACTTTGAGAGTGAAGTGTCTGTGATTATGATGTTGTTGTTGTGTTTTTGAAAGGATATTCTCATATACACACTTATGCATGAATATGAATTAAGCATGGATTGACTGTCAAGACATTCTCCCATGAATATGATATTGAATTTGAGATGAAACCTTTTACATAAGTTGATTCCGGCTTCCGAATGGATCCTTTTACACTAGTTGAGTTCGGGTTCCCAATTATATCTCATAATATGGAGACCTTTCACGCAAGTTGAGTCCAGGTTTCTAGTAGCAATCTCCACATCTATAGAGTTATCTTAATTGATATACCTTGAAGTTGTGATATGAAATCCCTTCATGAATAGCTTGACTTGGTAAGACAAGACCATTTCATGGTAACTTGAGTAGAGGATCTCATGGTAGCCTTGGATTGAGAAATCATACCCTTCCTAAGGTTAGCTTGAACTAGCATAATAGAATGCTTGCATGATAGGATGACTTGGTTAGGCAAAACTACTTTATTGGTAGCTTGGATTGAGCAATAGTACCCTTCCTTGATTAGCTTGGACTTGCATGATAGTATAGTTACCATGATAGCTTGGTCTAGTATAATGTGGTGCTTTTCCTTGGTAGCCTTGAATTGGTAAATCGTACCAATTCATGTGTGATGACTTGCCTTGTACTAAATAAAGAAGTACCTTCAATGAGTTGTGGCAAGAACTAAAGAGGGACTAGTCCGTAACCAAGAAGTATGATTATGATGAAACAAGGATACTTCAAGAAAGTATCGTATGTCTGTTTTATATGAGATTTTCTTATATGATGTATGCTTAGATTGGATGGTTGCTATAGTTGTCTTCCTTGATATTTTTGACTAAAGGTGAATGTTTCCTTGTCTATGAGAAATAATGTAAGGATGAGATCAAAAGGTGATGAACATGAATGATGGCCTAAAGTGGTTTACTTAGCATGGGTGAGATTTATGGGATCTTATCCATGCACTGCACAAGTATGCTTTGAGGTTACTTATGAAGTGTTTCTCTTATGTTATGAAGATCTAAGTATTGATTATTCTTATGAATATGTTGTATCTCTTATGTTTATGAATTATGTCTTATGTTGACTAATGCTTATATTATGCCTATGTTGATGATTATGCTAGCTATCATATTTAGTACTTGATTAAACTAACGCCTACTCTTGCCTATATTTTTATCAAATGTAGGGTCTGGTGATATTGAGTTCTATCCCCGTGGCTAGGTTCCTAGTAGAGCAAGGAGTGAAGACTGGGTGAGTCCTCATAGCATCGAGGATTTGATCACCTTTCCTTTATGTCTTTTTTTTATGTTTAGACTTTTCTATGGGCTGCGTCCCAAAGATGTTCATGTTTTAGATGGTTTGAGATATAGTGTAATAGACTTCCGCTCATTTTATAAAAGACTTTGATATTATGGAAAATATTTTAAATTTTCATATCATTTCTATGTTCTTTATGATATGATATTCTAAGGGGCATGTATAAGGCCTCTCCGGATCTTGTACGCCTTGTTACATCTAGCGGGTACCCCTGGGTCGCGACAAACTTGGTAATCAGAGCACAAGGTTTAGAATGATTCTAGGATGTCTCAAAACCACGTCTAGTAGAGTCTTGTTCATAAGTGTGAAGCGCGCCACATTTATGAATGGAAAGCTATTAGATGATTAGGAAATCTCACTTCTTCATTACTCTATGTCGTGCGATAGATTTTAACTCTATAAGGCCTTTCTCCTAATCCTTACTCGATATTGAAGAGGAGAAGCTAAAAGGGAGGTCTAGGGAGAAGAAGAGGTGTAGAATGGATGATGATAAGTTTTTTCATGATGGGTCCGATGGACATGGTCGTTCTAGGAATCGACTAGCGTTTTCCGGACAAGGTTCTTCCAATGCTTCAACGTATAAGGAGGATAGGGTGTCTAACCCTAAATCGTAAGGATTTAGTAGTGAATCCCTATGGCCTACTTGTTCTAGGTGTGGAAAGAAACATGATGGTAGATGTTTAGCCGGCATAGATGGTTGTTTTAGTTGTGGTGAAAGTGGTCACAAAATGAGGAATTGTCCTAAGAAAAAGGCCAAAGGAAGAGAGGATGCTCCCAAGCAAAACCGATTTTATGCACTTCAAGCTAGAGGTGAAGAAGGGTGTGCGCCCGATATGGATCCCGGTATGTTAGTAGCTTCTTAATAGATGTTTATGTTTTGCTAGATTTTGATGTTGTCTTTGTGGTAATTTGATTGCACTCCCAGTATACCCCTATGTGATTGTAAAACCCGTGTAGTCAAATTGTTAGTTCCCGAATGATTGTATCCGAGAGTGGAAGGGAGAAGTCTATGCCAAAAAATGGATTGTGTCTAGTCTTAAAGATTGACTTTGAGGGTTGCATATACCACCTAGTTAAGGTGAGGGAGAGGGGTTCAAGTGTGGACCAACTTCAAAGAGTTAATTATATTTTTAAGATTGACCTTAGGTATGGTCATTATGAGTAGGGTGTTTAGATAATACCTAGATATGTTCGGCTAGTAGACTCTACCAAGGGTAGTGTTATGGTTAAGATGGTTCTGGATAGTCTTTTGTGATTAGATGTGAAAGTTAAGCAATGTATGGATCCGACCTTAGTAGAATTGGAAGAGATGGTGCTTACAAAGTCCGTTGAGGGTTCCTCCCAAGGGGGAGATGGTGTGCCTAGATAGCAAGGTCATTGTGTATTCATAATGTTCATGATTTAGGCTTACTTGAAATATCCCACCCATGAAGGGTGTAGTGATTTTAGTAAGAAAGGGAGAGTTCCTTATGATTAGCACTTTATGTGAAGTCATGCGTGTTTAGCTGTTTCCATGATTTTTTAATGTGATGCATGTTCATGAAAGCTTGTGATTTGAAAGAAAATGAGTTTGCATGAGTTATTTCCTCATGCTGTAGAGCATTGAGTATGATTTACCGATAGACTTCATGAGAATAATTGATGAGCATGCTTAGCCCGGAGTTGAGAGATTCCTCCTTAAATGAATTCTTTTTGAGAGTAAATTGCATATGAGCTCCATGAGATTATGTTGAGCATGTCTTAGCTCGGAGATGGTAATTCCTCCTTGGACATGATTAGTTATGAGGTTTCATGCATAATGGGTTGTTAGATGAAGTTCTTACTTCCTTATGTTGCATTGAGTATGTTTAGCTTGGAGTTGAAATTTTCCTCCTTGGTTGTGAGAATTTAGATGTGTTGTATGCATGATTGGCTGCTAGTCTAGAGTCGTTTCCTTTAAGAGGTTCCTAGAACATCATTCGAGGACGAATGTCCCCAAGGGGAAGATATTGTAACACCCCATAGTTTAGTAGGCCAACTAGGGCTAAGCTTGATGGTGACAAGCCAAGGGGAAAAAGGGCAAGAGCCAAGGAAAAGGGGCAAGGACCTAGGCAAGGGCCAAGTCTTCCCCAAGCTTGCCAAGACACTGCCCCACTTCACGACCACCACCATGGCCAGTGGTGAGGACCACGGCTCGTGGTGTGCTCCGTGGTCGCAAAGGCAGTAGCTCCCATGAAGCTTCCTCAAAATGGCTCACCTACACGAGCCACTTCACGGCCAGTGGTGAACACCACGGCTCGTGAGCCTTAGACTTTTGGAGGCGAAGACACAATAGCCTAGCCACTGCCCAAGGACCACGGGCAGGACCACGACCCGTGTAGCCTGCCGTGGTGCCTGGCACTAGGCCGCCTAATGAGGGTTGTTTTAGTAAATTCCTTTTTAAGTTAGATTTAAGTGGGGTCATTTTTCCTAGACTTAGTACACCTATATCAGCTATTTTAACCCTTTAAACTCACCAATTAAGTCTTTATTTCCAAAACCCCCAAAATAATTCCAAAGTTCATCCTCTCAAATATTTCTCTCTCTAGAAACAAGAAGAAGAAGAGGGTTCAAGCTAGGTGAAGATTCCAATTTTCCAAGTTTTGTGAGGGCTTTGTAACCAAGGTATGATAGTTTTTTCATCCATAGATTCTTCCATCCATGGAGTCCCCTAGAATTTCTCCAATTTGATGAAGAATTCCCCCAATTCAAGTTAGGGTTTCTTCAATGTAGTGGGTTATGATGAATGTTGATCCAATTGAGTGGATAATGATTGCTTAAGATTGAATTAGTAATAAATCATGTTTTTAGGATGAACTTACAGGTGCCCATGCCTAAACTATGTCTAGAAAGATGAAATTGAAGTAAGTGAGTTTTGTGCCTTGAAAGGGGAAATTGAGGATTTAGAGATAATCTTCTAGGATTGATGATATGCATAGTAGGTAGCTTGAGATTAGTGCATATAGATATGAATTGAAGGAGGCTAAGGTATACATGTGGAATCATGATGAGTATATGTTGGCTTTAAGCCTATATGATGATATATGATTAGAATTGCTTAAGAATGAAGCATGTGATTAGAATGTCTTGAGATCTAGGCATATACGATGATGGTAAGGAGCATTTATTTGAGAGTAAAGGTTTGTAGTCATGAATGTTGATTGCAAGGGCTTGAGAATAAAGATAATATGTTGAATTATGAATGTTAAGGCTTTAAGAGTGAAGCTTATATGATAATGGTAGACTATAGATAGAATTATTTTGGAATGACTTTACCCACCTAATCTACCTTATAAATGATTGAATGTATGAAGTGATAGAATCACATTAGTTATGATGATATCCATGTCTAATGCTAGAATTCTAGATGTGATGATTGATAGGAAGTTTAGGACCTCAAGGAGGTAAAGTATGAGATTATGCATGTTTTACAAAATATATGTAAATGCTTTAAGAACACTTTGAT
Source organism: Solanum etuberosum (assembly GCA_029582245.1). Taxonomy (NCBI): domain Eukaryota; kingdom Viridiplantae; phylum Streptophyta; class Magnoliopsida; order Solanales; family Solanaceae; genus Solanum; species Solanum etuberosum. Next base: position 166,167 of record JAJONR010000184.1, read on the forward strand.
AGTGAAGTGTTTATGATTATGATGTAGTTGTTGTGTTGTCGAAAGGATATTCTCATATACATACTTATGCATGAATATGAATTAAGCATGGATTGAGTATCAAGACATTCTCCCATGAACATGATATTGAATATGAGATGGAAGCTTTTACGTAAGTTGAGTCCGGCTTCCAAATGGGATCCTTTTACACTAGTTGATTCTGGGTTCCCAATTATATCTCATGAGAAGGAGACCTTTTACGCAAGTTGAGTCCGGATTTCTAGTAGCAATCTCCACATCTATAGAGTTATCTTAATTGATATATCTTGAAGTTGTGATATGAAATCCCATCATGAATATGTTGACTTGGTAAGACAAGACCATTTCATTGTAGCTTGAGTAGAGGATCTCATGGTAGCCTTGGATTGAGAAATCGTACACTTCCTAAGCTTAGCTTGAACAAGCATAATAGAATGCTTGCATGATAACATGACTTGGTTAGGCCAAATCACTTCATTGGTAGCTTGAATTGAGCAATAGTACCCTTCCTTGAGTAGCTTGGACTTGCATGATAGTTTGTTTTCCATGATAGCTTGGTCTAGCATAATGTGGTGCTTTTCCTTGGTAGCCTTGAATTGGTAAATCATAACCATTCATGTGTGATGACTTGCCTTGTACTAAGTAAAGAAGTACCTTCCATGAGTTGTGGCAAGAACTAAAGAGGGTTGTATGTATGTTTTATATGAAATTTTCTTATATGATGTATGCTTAGATTTGATTGTTTCTATAGCTGCCTTCCTTGATATGTTTGACTAAAGGTGAATGTTTACTTGTCTATGAGAACTAAGATAAGAATGAGATCAAAAGATGGTGAACATGAATGATGGCCTAAAGTGGTTTACTTAGCATGGTTGAGATTTATGGGGTCTTATCCATGCATTGCACAAGTATGCTTTGAGGTTACTTATGAAGTGTTTCTTTTATGTTATGAAGATCTAAGTATTGATTATGCCTATGAATATATTGTATCTCTTATGTTTATGAATTATGTCTTATGTTGACGAATGCTTATATTATGCCTATGTTGATGATTATGCTAGCTATCATATTTAGTACTTGATTGTACTAACGCATACTCTTGCCTACATTCTTATCAAATTTAGGGTCCGGTGATATTGAGTTCCATTCCCGTGGCTAGGTTCCTAGTAGAGCAAGGAGTGAAGACTTTGTGAGTCCTCATAGCATCGAGGATTTGATCACCTTTCCTTTATGTATTTCTTTTATGTTTAGACTTTTGTATGGGTTGCGTCCCAAAGATTTTCATATTTTAGGTGGTTTGAGACAAAGTATAATAGACTTCCGCTCGTTTATAAAAGACTTTGATATTATATAAAATGTTTTAAATTTCCGCATCATTTCTATGTACTTTATGTTATGATATGCTAAGGGGCTTGTATAAGGCATCTCGGGGTCTTGTACGCCTTGTTACATCTAGGAGGTACCCCTGGGTCGTGACAAATTTTGATGGGTACTGTATCAATGAATATGATGAGCTAGTAGTAGCCCTTGATGGGGTAAATTTTCCTCATCGTCAACCGAAGAAGCTGGATATTGATTTAAAGAATCGAGACGTTCCGCCTGCATGACCATTTGTTGAAAAGCCTCCAAAGTTTGATCTTAAGGCTCTTTTATCTCATTTACGGTATGTGTTTTTGGGACAAAACAATATTCTGCATGTTATTATTGTTGCTGACTTGAATGAAGGCCGAGTGGAGTCATTGTTATCATTCTTAAAGCGATTCAAAAAGTCTATCAGATGGACTATTGTTGATATTATTTGTATGCCACCAGGTGTCTGTTCTAAAAAAATTCAACTTATGCCGGATAGCAAGCCAAGTGTTTAGCCACAAAGAAGATTGAATCCACCGATGCAAGAAGTTGTGAAGAAAGAAATCATCAAGTGGTTGGATACTGGAGTGGTATATCATATTGCTGATAGTAGTTGGGTGTGTCCTATGCAATAGGTGCCAAAGAAGGGAGGAATCAATGTGGTTCCTAATGCATAGAATGAACTCGTGCCAATTAGGCCAGTGACTGGTTGGAGAGTTTGTATGGACTATCGTAAGCTTAATGCGTGGACTGAAAAAGATCACTTCCCGATGTCGTTAATGGACCAAACGCTAGATCGTCTTGCTGGAAAGGGTTGGTATTGTTTTTTCTTGATGGGTATTCAGGATACAATCAGATCTCTATAGCACCGGAAGACCAAGAGAAGACCGCCTTCACTTGTCCATATGGGACATTTTCTTTCAAGAGGAAGCCATTAGGGTTGTGCAATGCACCAGCGACTTTTCAGCGTTGCATGATGTCAATAATTTTTGATATGATGGAGGATACAATTGAGGTAATTATGGAGGAGTGCTCTGTAGTTGGTGATTAATTTAATGATTGCTTGATTCATTTAGGTGATGTGTTGAAGCAGTGTGAAGCGTGCAATATTGTGCTCAATTAGGAGAAATGTCACTTTATGGTAAAAGAAAGTATAGTTATGGGCCATCGAATTTCGCGGAAAGAGATTTAAGTTGACAGAGCAAAAGTTGAAGTAATAGAGAAACTACCACCACCCATCTCTATAAAAGGTGTTAGAAGTTTTCTAGGGCATGCAGGTTTCTATAGGAGGTTCATAAATGATTTCTCAAAAATTACACACCCATTGTGCAAGCTACTCGAAGAGGAGTCTAAGTTTGAGTTTGATGATGCTTGTCTGAGAGCGTTTGAGGGGTTGAAAGAAAAGTTGACTTCAGCACCAATTATTATTTCACCAGATTGGGGACAACCGTTCGATTTGATGTGCGATGCGAGTAGGGTGGCACATACCGTAGTATTGGGGAAGAGGCGAGAGAAGATTCTTCATCCCATATACTATGCGAGCAAGGCTTTGAATGTTGCTCTAAAGAACTATATTGTTACTAAACAAGAATTGCTTGCGGTAGTCTTCGCGTTTGAGAAATTCAGATCCTATTTTCTTGGCATTAAAGTTATTGTGCATACTGGTCATTTGGCATTTAGGTATCTCATAGAAAAAAGGATGCAAAACCAAGAATGATTAGATGGGTACTACTGTTTAAAGAATTTGACTTTGAAGTGAAAGATAGAAAGGGAACGGAAAATCAAGTTGCCGATCATTTGTCTAGATTAGAAGAAGAGGCTATGATGAAGTTAGCAGATGGAGGTGAGATAAATGATGCATTCCCCGATGAACAGGTATTGGCTGCTTTTTTTGACCTTATTCCTTGGTTCACAGATTTTGCCAATTTTTTGGAGAGTGATTTGGTCCCTTCGGATATGTCATTTCACCAAAGAAGAAAATTCATGTTTGATGTGAAGAAAATATTTTGGGAAGAGCCTTACTTGTTTCGTATTTGTGCTGATGGGATTAATTGTCGTTGTGTGCACGAGGTTGATGATGAGTATATTAGAGGCGTGTGATTCATCCCATTTTGGTTTGCACTATAGTGGTATCCGGACTGCTCATAAAATCCTGCAGTGTGGGTATTACTGGTTTACTATCCACCAAGATGCTCATGACTTCGCCAAATCTTGTGATAGTTGTCAAAGAGAAAGAGGAATTTCAAAGAACCAAGAACTCCCAATGAACCCGATATTAGTAATTGAGTTGTTTGATGTTTGGGGTCTTGACTTCATGGTTCCGTTTGTCAAGTCGAATGGGATGAAGTATATTCTTGTAGTGGTTGACTATGTGTCTAAATGGGTGGAAGCGGTAGCGCTTTCAAACAATGAAGGAAAGAGTGTCACCGCATTTCTGAAAAAGAATATCTTCTCAAGATTTGGCACACCAAGGGAAATTATTAGCGATGGAGGTTCTCACTTCTGTAATGAGTTATTCAAGACGTTGCTTGAGAAGTATGGTGTTCATCACACTGTAGCAACTCATTATCATCGGCAGTCTAGTGGGCAAGTTGAAGTGTCGAATAAGAAATAAAGAAAATCCTTGCTAAGACTGTGAATGCAAAATAGAACTGATAGGTCAAAAAGGCTTGACGATGCCCTATGGGCCTACCACACTGCATTCAAGACTCCCATAGGTATGTCCCCTTACCAACTTGTATATAGGAAGTCTTGTCATTTGCCTGTAGAATTGCAGCATAACGCAATGTGGGCACTCAAAAAGCTGATATTTTTATTGGGGTGCCGTATCAAGTCAAAGATTAAATGAGATGAATGAGCTCGATGAGTTTCGCCTAAAAGCGTATGAAAGTTCAGCCTTGTGCAAGGAGAAGATGAAGAAGTATCATGATCAAAAAGTTGATAAACACAAATTTGTTCTTGGTGATTTGATACTCTTATTCAACTCAAGGTTGCGCTTGTTTCCTAGCAAGCTCATGTCTAAGTGGAGTGGGCCATTCAAAGTGACACACGTATTTCCACGTGGAGCGGTTGAACTCGAGATTAATGAAGGAACCAGGTTCAAGGTGAACAGTCATTAGATAAAGATCTACGTGGGGAAATCTGAGAGTGTAAAGAGGTGATAGAAAAATGGAGCCTTGATGAAGTCTGAGTAATCAAGATGTCTGCGTCGTGTCGCGACGTTAAATCAAGCTCTACTTGGGAGGAAACCCAAGATGTAAAATCTAGCCAATTTTAGCAGTGTTTATTGATTTTTTAATGAATTTTTAGTATTTCTTTTTATGGAAATTTAGTTTTTAGTCATAATAATTAGCTAGACTAGGGTAGAATAGGGTCCGTGTCTAAAGAGAGTAAAGAAAAATTAAAAAGGAAGTCCTAATATTTGGTACGTGTGCAGGAAAGCAAAGAAAATCTTCAAAGTATTTGCTGGTGCAGTGGTCTACGGTTCCCATAGACGGTCCGTCGTTCAATCGATGGACGGTAGATAGAATCCATAGATCTCAGGTATGTTATCAAATTTCATTAAGTGTCAGGGAGAACCACGGAACCCATCGACGGACAGACGATTTACTCACGGATTGTCGAAGGGGTTTTGTGGGTCTAAACTAAGGCTTACAGTTGACCCGACTCGGACCCCCATTAAAATAAAACCCTTCATTTTTCAAACATCCCCCCATTCCCTCTATTCTCCCAACCGTTACAAACGTTTATTTCCCCCATAAAACCACCCTTCACTTCATTTTTCACCCATTAATCTCCCCCATCATCTCTATATTCTTGCATCTTCTTCTGTATCATATTAACAAGACTATTTGGGGTTCAGTGTCAAGATATTTGGGTAAGGTAATCAACCATTACAACTTTTCATTGCTTGTAAGGTAATCGATTTCAAGAACTCTGAACTTTTCACCGTTTGATTGAAATCACAAAGTTGTACTTGACCTTGGGTATGAATTGCATGTTTAAATTCGTAAAACTAGTTCTAAATTACCCTTGGGATGATGGTGTTGTGAGTGTGTTGATTAAATGGATTGAATAATGTAAATATAAGTCTAGTTGGGTTCTTAACTTAGGGTTATGGTTAAAGTTTTATTGTAAGCATGAATTTTGTGGATGGAAGCCTAGGGATGATAGAAAATTGTGTTAATATGTTGAAATGCATGTTCTAGACATAGTGTGTGTGTTGAAAAACTGATTTGAAATTGTTGAATGCTAAGTGGAACCAAAGTTGCATCTAGTATTGATCGACAAATCTGACCCACGGTCCGTGGGGCAACCTACGGACCGTAGATCTAGGTCCGTTGATCCAGTTCACACTTCAGTAGCCTAAGTTGTGAACCACGGCTAGGACTATGGTCCATCGTTCAATCGACGGACCGTTCTGTTAGACCGTGGTTCCAGCATTAGAGACCCAAAATTTGGCTTCCTGACCTACGGTGGGCACTAACGGTCCGTCATTTGATTGACGGTCTGTAGGTACCTACCGCGGGTCACCAAAAACAACTTCTGCCCTGATATATTTTTTTTATTTCATATTTTGTTTTAAGTTTTTTTTTGGGTTTGTGTTGGTTTAGTTGAGTACTAATAAGTCTTCTACAGGTGTTATGTCACCCAAACATGCTCCTACATATCAAAGGTGAGGAACGTCAAAATTGGTGGCCCCTTCTCGGTGGCTGATAGAAGATTCTAGTGGCGAGGAATATGCACCAGAGCATACAAGAGGCTCCCTCACTACCCCTGTGTCCACAAGGCGCCAAAATAGACAGGTGGTGGTATTCGATGAGAAGAGAATTTCCAGTCACGAAGTTGCCCCCCAGTCTAAGGAGGGGGCCCAGCCTTCGGGAGAGTCGCAATCCGCTCCAGTTCCAGAGGCACACCAGCCTCAGCCTCTCACACCACTAGCTCTGGTGAGGCTCATGACCCCCCTGGAATACCAATGCATCCCGGCCTTTTGTCCCTGTAGCCAAACAGGTGGTGTGTCTAGGGAAATTTCTAGATATACTATGATGCGCAATACGGAAATGAAAATTAGAAGATTTCCCAGATAATTACTGAGGAGCGTTAGGTACTTACTGGTAGCCTCCACACTGTGCCTACTATTCATGAGCTTTTCACGAAGCACACATGTGACTGGATGGTGAAGAACCCGGGCAAGTATAGCAAGGAGATAGTACGGGAGTTATATGCTTCCTACGCAGCCACCGTGCAAAATATTATGCCACCATGAGCAAAGTCGTTAGCTCAGGCCTATAGAATTGGTGCGGGGGTTCTCCGTTGACATTTCTGAGACCACCTTCCACCATTTTATTTACGGCCCAACACACACTCTGCCTATTAATATAGCAGAGTACGACTATAAGATGGGGATCGTGCAGAGTAGGGCTTTCCAGAAGGACACCGAGCAGCGCGAGTCTGTATTAAAATGGATAGCCGATCACATTGCATAGGATGGTGAGGGAACCGAATGGGTGTGTGACATGACATTGCCTATAAGAAAGGAAACCCTGAGCTTCGTACTAAAATTCTTTTGGCCCATCGTACGGACTAGGTTGTCCCCTACACAGGCAGACAACGTGGTGACTTGGGATAGAGCGGTGATATTAGCAACTATCATGGCAGGGTTGGAGATTGACTTCTCTCGTATTCTGATTGCTAAGATACATGAGAGGGTGTTCCGAAAGACGACCACCATGCCTTTTCCCTACCTCAATTTCCAGCTATGTACTGAGACCATGGCGCCAGTGTGGCATTGTGATAGACTGACTGAGGTGACTAAGACTGTTGATGTCGCCCTCATTAGAGATGATGCTAACCCCACAGCCCGGGGAAGGGAAGTCATATTGACCGACCTTCGATGGGTGATGATACTATTTTTGATGGTGAAAAGGACAATGATGAGACTATTCATGCCGCCACTACAGATCCTAATGTTCACTCCCCTCCCTCCACTTCATCTGGACATGCTGCGAGCACACCTCGTGCTCCCACCTCATCTTGATTTGCTTTGCTACCACTGGCTCTAGTCTAGAAGCTTGAGACTCAGATGGCGACTCTTATATAGCATATGCGGCCATGGATGAAGAAGTCTCTAGAGGAATCAGAGGCACGGATGGGGTCAGCTGTAAAGAAGAAGATTCAGGCACTACATCGGCAGATAGATGCTTTTGAGCTCAGGGTGTTGGAAAGGCCCCATCCTGGGCCTACTATTGATCTCACCACTTTCCAGACAGAGTTGGCTAGGCTCTGAGCTGATGTTGACACTCTTGCTGCTACTGTGGATGCTCTCCCACAGCCCACACATGAGGTAGAGGCCGACTATATGGTGTTAAGTGCACTATTTGGAGATGAGATGCTGATACCTGACCCTCCCCGTGTGACTGGAAAGTGCACCCATTCTTCTGAGCCCACTAGTGACATTGATTAGTCCAGACGGGCTAAGAGGATATAGCGGTAGTAGGTAGAGGCAGCACAGCAACAGTCTCGATTTGAGGAGTAGAGGCTGCGGAGAGCACATTTGATGCTTGGAGGTGTATCTTCTTCGAAGAGCACTATTGATGGTGGTCCCACTACTGTTGAGGGCGTTACTAAAGGTGTCACTCATGATGATCCAGCGGGTTCCAGGAAACCAGACTTACCCGTTTGTTGATGGGTCTTCGGTGCTTATGCGCTACAGGTTTGTGTCACCTTTTGTTTTACATTTTCTATGCATTGAGGGCAATTTCACCATTTTTTGTGGGGGTTGGGTGAATTGATTGTGAGTGTTAGGGTAAAGTCTGAGTAGCCCAACTCACAATCCTTCCTTGGGGTTTTCTTGCCTGTGTTCTTTTTCCCCAAGGGATAGTTTTACATTTCTTTTGAACCTACATGTTTAGGATAAGTATAAATGTAGAACTAGCAAAAAATGAAAGCATGATGGCATAAGAGCATGAAAGTAATACTCCTCAAATTTTTCTTATGTGCTATATATGTGAGCTTGATAAAGTTGAATGTGTTGGATCTTTATATGACATGATAGGAACTGACATGATATCATGACTTAAGCTATGACGTGAACCTGATGGATTAATGATTTGATAGTAAAATTGTGCCATGTATGTGTGCACTTATTGCATATTCATATAGTGTGTGCCAATATAAAACTTGCCCCATTAGTCTTGCTAAGATGATCTAAACTGGAAATTGGGAGATGATCATAGGCCATCATTGAAAATGAGTCCACTTAGTCCTAAAAGCAACCAACCAAAAGAAACAAATGCATCCTTTGATCCGAATGTTTGAGCCTAACGAATACCATTTCTTTCAATACACCCAACTCACCTTCCAAATATCTGTTTTGGGCCTGGCCCCTCCTTGGACATTGTGCAGCACAACTCAGGTTAAAAGCCTAAGTTGAGGGTGGCCACTTCAGAAGTTACCAAAATCTTGGCCCTAGTCCTCTAAAAAGGATATTGTGCACCTCAACTCATACAAAATACATAAGTTGAGGGTTACTATGGTGAAGGGAATTGTAAAAGAGGTATGAAAGATAGTTGTTTGTAGAAAAAAAATAAATCGAGCAGAAAGGTTAGTAAAAGATGTGACTGAATCAAAAAGAAATAAAGAGAGAAAACACTTGAATAAATAAGATGAGGAAAAAAGATGAGATGAGCAAGAATGTCAAGTCACAGTCACACCAGTACCTGAATGAAATATAAAGAGAAAGAGAAGAAAAGCGAGAAAATGGTCAAAGTGGTTGTAAAAGAGGTAAAATAGCCAATGTAATGTTAAGGAGGGCTGAAAAGTCACTAAGTATCCAAATATACCACACCTAACCCTGAGCCTATGTTACAAGCTAAGATAGTCCTACAATAATCCTAGTTAACTAGTTTGGAAAGTCAAAGCTGAGAAAATAAGGGCAAGCCTATGGTATTGAGCCCTAACTGTATTTGAATTTATTTCTGAGTGTGAGTGTATACTGAGTCCCTAAAATAAAAAAAATAAAATCTTGTGTGAAAAAGGAATTTCTTTGTGGAAAGGGCACATGTTACATTGTTGAAGAGTTGGCATCTTGGTGATTGTTGTTTGTGTATGTTATGGTGTATGTTGGTATGTCTATGTCATGTTTTGATCCGCATAAGTTTGCTTGTTGAGTTTAAATGAAAATATTTGCACTGTGTTGAAAAGATTTAAAGAAGGGGAAGTTGGTAGAAAATGCCAAGTGGTTGCTTGAATTTGTATGTTGCTTCGACATAAGTGTCGTTTAGATTTTGTTGTGTCTCTTGAAGACAAGCAACGATTTTAAGTTGAGGGTGTTGATGTACTGTGAGTTTACGGTATTTTTGATACATTATAGTTGAACTTTGCTTGCGTCTTAGGCATTTTTGTTATAAGATATGATGGTGTTCTGTCAAATTTCGTAGAGATCAGTTTTTTAAGTAGTTGAAGTTAAATGTAGCTGAACCAGCAGGTGTTTGGCAACCAACAAGCCCACTCACGAGTCGTCACTCACTTGACAAGCCTTAGGTGAGGCCGTAGATGGAAGTGTTCAAAGAAATCTAACCAAGGTTGGAACCACGGAGGCAGATGACGGACCGTAGTCTAAATGATATACCGTAGATGATGGTCTTCATTTGATTCAGAGAAAAGGAGTTCTAGTACTTGAACAATGGATGAACGGGACGGATCATTCATAAACCTACGGGCCATAGGTGATGACCTCCGTTTGAAGACCACGGGACTTTGGCCAACTGCTGAACCACGGAGCAACCCACGGACCATTGTCTGAGCCACGGACCGTCGGTGGCTGCCATCTATCGAAACTGTTCAAAACCGGAATTTCCTAGTTTTTCTTATCCTACTTGGTTTAGGACTTAGTTTCTATAAATATAAGTTGTATTTTTGTTTTTTTGGGTTGTTAGACCTTTTGGGAGACTTTACCTTTGGTTTTGAGAATTATTTTACAAACTATTTTAGCATTTAATTCTTAATATGTGTTTATGCAATTTGCTTTTGGTTCTCAATACAAGATTTTAGATTTCATCTATTCCAATTGTAAGTTTATGATTTCTATTTCAAACTCAACTATGAATTGTGATAACTCAAGCATGAATAGCTAAATCAACAACTAAGGTTGTGGGAATCATGAGTAATTAACAAAGTAAAACCAATAACTAAGTAATTCTTGAATAGTGTTTATGCATGTATTGTTGATCCTTTCGTTTAGAATGCTTTCTACCGGTGCACAACGTTAGAACTCTCCTCATTTCTACTTTCCGGACCAAGGAGGTAACAAATGAGAAAGGGATTAGACAACAACTATTAAGACGTGATAATCCTCTATCTAATAGCCTGACCCACTTATTGCGAAGGCTGATCTAGGATTAAGGGTAAGGGTTAGTAAAGCATACACCTGTAGACAGACCAAGTTGCGTTGTGAAATTCCCTATTTGGAGGACCAATCACTTAGGAGATATATAACTTACCAACCTTGCATGTCAATTACTAGGATAGAGTTACTATTATTGGAATTACTGCGTTAAGAACTTGTGAGAACACATGTACCCTAGTTTTCATCTCTTATTGATAAACCAAACTGCGAATTGTGATTACTTGTTACTTCAAATCAATCAACTATTACTTTATTTACAAATCCCCCTTTTTCGGAAGTAATTTGACTAAACGTAGATAATTGTAAGTTAGCCTAAGTCTAAACCCTATTCCTCGTGGGATCACCCTAACTTAAAAGTAAGGTTCTTTATTTGACAACGACCGTTTATACTTCTTTAGGGAGGTGTAATTTGGGCGTATCAATACTCTCTAGGTTTCAATTTGTTTGTCCTATTTTTCTTTTGTGGCCATTTAAAAAAAATGTCTCTTTCTCATTTTAACAATTCTTTAATCCAACTTTCCATATGTCATATTTAAGACCACAAATTAAAGGTCATTTTGATATTTGACAAATATATAAGACTAACAAATTAAAAGGAAATGAGTGTTATTTTTGGTCATGAATAAAGCAAGATAAGGTCATTTGTTTATGTTGATAGGAGTGTCATATAAATGGGTTCAATTTGATCTAGGCAAATCAAAATGGATTGATTTAATAACTGACCGAGCGGATTATCAATAATTATTTGTGTTGAGGGTGATTGGATTCTCATGATAGGCTAAACAGTGGACCATAGCCCAATCTGCTAAGTTAATATCATTTTAGAAATTACTTTATTTGTTTTCTTATAACTCTTTTACCAAACAAAACATATAACTTTTTCTTTATCTTAATTAAGGCTCTGTATCAGTTGTGAAGCTAGGAACTTTGTTAAGGATGTTCGAAATTTTAGTAGATACCTCTAAGAAAATGTTTTGATTTATATACACAATATTATTTTCTATGTTCCCAATATAATAGTTTGATGAAGTGTGTTTGAGTGACCACCATATGATTAACATAGCGACGTCCCTACTGTATATGATAAAATAATCTGATGAGCTTTCTCTGTAGTCCATTTGGGATAGCTAATTAACCCAAATCAGCCGTACCTTTAGATGAGTTAAATTGAGCGGGTTAAAATGACTAGAGTTAATAAATGTATGAGTGATTACATTATCCTAAAAATGATATTCGTTCATTTTTTTTACACATGATTGCTATTAAATTGAATGAAAATAGCTTTAGTAGGTATGACAAAATCTTTTAAATTTGTGCACCCATGATACATAAGACGAAGACAAAAATACTCCAAATTGATGTTTCATTTAATTAGAACTCTCTGTACCTATATTTGATTTTTTTTTTAAAAAACTCTTTCTATACGTTTGTGAGATTTTGCTTGTAACAAATGTCTTGGAGCAAAATCTGAAGGTTTACTGCAAAACTCTTAATTACTTTTAGTGCAACAACATACCATAAATACTTAACCAACTGAGCAGTCCTCAAACTCGATGATTATCATCATTTTAATTAAATACTAGTAGTTGTATAAAGACCCTTGTCTTACAATGAAATGTAAAATTGACACAGCATAAATATTGTACAATTAAAAATCAATTGCTTTATAATATACTTTGACAAGGTTATTCCAATACAATTGACAATACCTGAAAAAAAACAATAACCTTTGTGAAGCTTGATCTTCACAATTTCTTATAGGTAATACCTAGAAAGGGTCAAAGGTTTATGCTTTCTCCTTTTTGCCAATGAACCTTCTTAATATAACTACCTAGGCCCTCCTTACTTTCTTTTCTCCTTCAATGTTTTTTTTTCTTTTCAAGATTAGCTATAAACACATGACAAACAAAGGGCAAGTGTAAAAATAGAAGTGATGAAATTGTATACTAATACAATGGGACCTTCTAAGCTCTTAATCAGAAGAAGAGAAAAAAATAGAAAAGGAAAATAATTCAGCCCTAAACATTCAATCATCACTAAGACCAGGGTAGTTATTCACTCCATAATAAGCGAAGATCCTGCATTAAAACCATCAAGGTTTCTTGTTAAAAGTAGATGAGATCAATAGCACTAGAGGCATTTAAGTCAAATAATTATACAATCAACATCACAACATCCATCATAAAATTAAAAGAGTATTCGACAAGTGCCTAATTAAAGAAGATAAATTCACAAAAAAAGCGTGGAGTGACTTCAATTGTCATGCACCTAAATTTTGGTTGACAAAGTTACACATTGCCACTAAGAGACGCTAAAGGTACCTATCCAAATAGTCGAGGTATACACCAATAGCACTTATGGTGAAAAAGACAAGAAATGATGAGAAAAAAGAAGATAAATTCACACAAAAGCCAGAGTGACTTTTATTGTGTCACCCACTGCCACTAAGAGGTAAAGGTACCTAGCTACCCAGATAGTCGAGGTGTACACCAGTAGCACTTGTGGTGAAAACCAAAAACAAATGATGAGAAAATGAAGATAAATTCACACAAAAGCGCGGAGTGACTTCTATTATAATGTGCCTAAATCTTGGTTGATAGAGTTACCAGTGCCACTAGGAGGTCAAATAGTGGAGGTGGATACCAATAGCAATTGTGTTGAAAAATAAAAATAATTATTAAAGCTAATTACCAGAATGGTGTTGATGAAGAGAAGAGGAAGGTTGATCTCTTTGATGACTTTCCATGCACTGCATGAGAAACTTGAAGGTCTCAATCTCACAAGGTATAGTGAGTCCACCAGTATGATCAAACCCAAACTCTTCTTCAACTTTTTCCTGCAACAATTTAAACAATGGGTCACTAAGATAACTTGTGGGAATTATAAACCTCCGAAGCTCCGGTCCAACATAAACAGCCAAATAGCCTCTAGGGACACCATGGGGTGGCTCTGGACTTTGACAACTCTCCTCATCTGAGTCACAATATATATTGTAATTCCTCAACCTCATACTAATCGAAGGTGATATTCCTCCAGGGGAATTGCTACCGTGTTTCAACGATGATACAAGATGATGATGATTATTATTGTTATTATTATTATTATTGTTGTTGTTGCAATTGTGACCATTTCCCTTGGGGCCAAGTGTGACATGTTGCCATTTACTTAGAAATTCTTTTAGTCTTACAATCTGCTTAATGCCTGTCACCTTGCTTCCTCCATGTTCATCCATTTTCCTTTGCTTACCGCGACATGATTGATGATGAGATGAAAATCCAGCTGACATTGATTTTAAGCCCTTAGGCTCTTGGAATATTTCACTCATTTGATCTTGTTTTTTAGCTGCACAACAATGCCATGACTTAAACTTTCATTTTCAATTGAACTTTGAAATTAAATAAAGGTATGACAGATATACATTAATATTGTTTTAACCGGTTTGGACGATTAGACTTCAACAATAACAATTAAGTCTCAAGTTCAAACAATTAAATCAGTCTATATACATTTAACTATCTAAATCTCGATATGAGAGAACTATTTTGTTTTAAACATTGTTCTTCAACTATGATTTTCTTAATATATTCCTTTAGGTTCATGTAATTAGAATGAGGGATTAATATGAAATTTTAGATTGATTTCTTAGAAATTATTTTTAAAACATTGTAAATCATAATTCGTTACAAGTCAAAATGTTTGAAAATCCATGGTAACTATACAAGTCATTAAAGAATAAACTTAATCCAAATTATAAATTTAAATTGCAAAATGATAGAAAAAAAAACGTATATTCATCTTTTTGAATTACCAAAACAGGGTGAACAGAATTATTTACCGTTCTGATGGAAAATATGAATGGAAGAACGAGGAGACGGAGATTTCAGCAGTTGGTGGCGCAATTAAGAAACGTCATTGTATGACTCATGAAGAAATTAAAATATCAACCAGCCCCAGAGGAGGAGGATGGAAGAGTTGGGCTATAATTCTTTAAATTTTTCAGAATTCTATATATGGAGTAATGATTTTGAATACACAATGATATTAGTAACAAACAACTTCTATGACTATTTGTCACCCTTTTTTGTCGCAGCAATTTTCTCTTTAACCAATTGGTATTACCATTATTTTGTGTGAAGATTAGGTGCTAGTAATTTTTTTTATATATATTTTACATATAAGTACTCTATTTTTTTTAAATATTTGGCTAGCCATATTCTATATTTCTAATAAAGTGTTGGTATTTAGCATTTTAATATTATTATAGTAATATTAAAATTGCTTCACAGAGGTTGCGAAGTATGCTGGACGGTCCATTCCTTACCGTTGCAGGCATTTGTGGTCTTTCTCTTTTGTTGGCTTTAAAGTTTCTTAGTGGCTTACACTTTGTTTGGATGGTTGTTAATTACCTATTGCTTCATAATGTATCGTATTGTATTGTGTAGTATTGTATTGTATTATATTGTATTTTTTGTAATGAATACATTATTTGGATAAATTGTATCGGTCTCCGTCGTTACATAATGTCACACATCCATAATTTGAGTGATAAACCTACAAGAGAAGTAGCTTAAGGGGTAGAGCTATTATGAAAAGATAGGATAAAAGATGAAATATGATTATTAAATAATAAATAAAGATAAAATGAGAAGAAAATATTAAGATAACTACGCGATCACACCAAATCGGTCGTTACATAGAATGGGTCTTTTCGTCGTTACCTAACGATAGATTTAAAGAATATGATACTATAGAATTTAAGTAAACAGCAAAACACATATTATATTTAAACTAACAATACAATGGATAACAATAATCCAAACAGAGTGTTAATTGAATTATTCACGAATAAATGTTCCAGAGAATGTTGGGGTCAACAATCTTGGGCAACATCTTTATCAGCCATTGAAGGCATTTGTTACCTCTAAATTTGCTTTATTCTTTATTCCTTTATTATACCTTGTAACATATGTAACCTTTAAGTCATTTATCTTCTCTATTTACTGCCCCATTATCTTCTTATTCATTGTTAGGAAGACTTCCTTAACTATAAATAGTGGTGGTTTTCATTTATTTTGTATACAAGAAAATATAGAGCGAATAAAAGGTAGTCAAAAAGAGAGTTATTATTCGTTGAAGAGATATGTTCTTTTTGTGGAGCTTTGAACTCTACTATTCTCCAGAGTTTGTTGAGATGTACTTTGTGATTGGATTATTTTATCTTGGAGGGGACAAGTCAAAAAGACTACTATTGGACCGAAGAAATGATTTGTTGCAGTGGGGTTGAATCTCCTTAAAGAGAGTGAGATATTCGCACCCCATCGTGAAGAGATTTCATGTAATGACCTCCAGATCATTTTTATGTTTATGGCTCTTGTTCGTCGTTTAGAGCTTTTCTGTAGCGACCCCAAGTCATTTATGACTTGTAGGGACTAATAGTTCATCACATGGTCGTTCATTTGGTTTTTGTGTGAGTTTTTATGTTTTGGAGCTTTTCAACCTTAAACGGTCAGTTTTGATCAAAAGTTAAAGAAGATAGCCTAAGAATCCAATTTTGACAATTCCATAAGCTCCATAAGGGTCATTTTAGGCTAGTAGCGTGGTCGGCATGATTCTCGAGGCTTTTAGTGCGTGTTTGTGCGATTAGGCGTTTTAACTTTCAAGTTAAGGCCTAAGTTTGACTTTAGTCATTATTTTAAGTAAACGAGATCGAATGAGAATTTCATTAGCGCAGTTAACTCTGTCTGGAATGGTGAATTTTGTTTCAAACGACCCTTTGTTTGGATACCGAGGCTTCCGGGCTAATTCTAAGCCCCCTTGTGGATTTTGGCTTCAAACAGAGTTTGGTGTGAGACCTACTTTTTTATGAGATAATCTCGTATGGGAATTTCAACTGCTCCGTTGAGTCAGAAATATCGAATTTGGTAGGGTGGAATATCTAGTTTTCATGCATGGGACTCCGGATGAATCCCGGGCACCCAGTCTGAGAATTCAGAGTTTAAGCAAACTAGCTGAAGTGCTAATATCTGGTGTAGGCTTTTAACGACCAGAAATCACACTTTTAGCAACCAAAATTTGATTTTTAGCGACCAGATCTCAACTATTTATATAGCGAATTTGTAGCCTCGTTTCTTATTTTTTTAAAATGATTTCTCAGTCATCTAATCTCTGAATTGAGGGATTTGAAGTACTGAGTGATCGTTGGAAGCGTTGATACGTTATCGGGAGCTACTGAAGGGCCTCCGTTTGAGGTGAATTTTGTGATTGAGTTGATGCCCCGTCTCTCTTTGTTGCTTAACTTTTTGATTATTTGCATGTGTTGTTGTGGGCTATTTTCAGCCTCAGATTGTGTCATCTTTAGAACAAAAGTTCCAGGCGTAGTTTAAGACCTCTTAACGGAGTCAATTCTAGAAATTCCACGTGCGGGTCCTACAATTCTCATTTGACTCCAAAATTGGTCCATCTCCATTTTATGTATTTCTAGTTTCTAAAGGACCATAATTATGTTGATATCCTATTTTTGATAACGTGACAACGTTCATAGGCTGTTTGCAAAGGAAAAGCATAGGCCTTGTTATTTGAAGCGCGCGAGGTTGGTCGACAGGTAGGCTACAACATCTTTTTCTATTTAGATTGTGTAGGAAAGTGTGAATTCATGATGGTTAGCGTGAATTGGGGGTGGGTACCTAGTTATTTCTTCTTTTATTTTAGAGACCATATTTTAGGATTGATCGACTTTATTCATAAGGGTAGTACGATGATTAGTTAGGGGTTGTATGTGTGTTGCAGCATGCTATGTGATTTACTTGTATTATCATGTGTGTTCTAAAGCATGTTCAACCTTAGTCTAGGATAGGCCAGTGATGCCTTAGACTCTTCCCCTTGCATTTTCATCATGTTTCCGACGTTGTTTCGCATGGACTAGGTCCCTATATACTGGGATAGCAGACTTGAGTCTAGTTGTAGGAGCCTTAGTTTAGGGGTTAGTGCAGCTTGTTAGACCTTCTATTCTCTCTCCCCGTCTCTACATTATCAAAGGTTTGTGCTATTGCGTGGAATGGAGATTGATTCGTACTAGTCCGGGAGACTTTTGTTGATACCTTTGGGGTGACTACATTCCACGATGACTTAATATTGATATTGGAATCCTCTTTTGAGTGAACAGGCACTTTTGTCACTTTTCTAGCTGGGCTGGGAATTGACCGGAAACTATGATTATTTCTAGTTCGAAGCAAGTGTACTACGATTCGAGGCCATTATTTCCACCTTGAGGTTGTTCTACAGTTCGAGGCCGATACTTATTTGGGATACTATAGCCCTTGGGTTTGAGGCCTGGTTGACTCTTTCTGTACTTTGGATAGGGTACTTTATCTTTATTGTCCTAGCTATATTGTGTACATGTCAGGCTTATGACGGTCCGTTCGGGTTCTTATTTAAACTTGCACACGAGTGTACCTTCTGGCTTATGAGAATCCAGTTAGGCTTAGTTTAGTTGTACTTTTTGTATACTCATGTGCTTTCTTTCTTTTTTCCTGTTTTGACCTCTGTTTGTGTCTAGATTCTATCTTTTCAGATTGTTTTCACCTTTCTTACATGGTCTGCCTGTGATGTCTATGAGTACCTTTGTTTTGGTACTTATGCTACACTCTGCATATTTTCGTAATGAAGATCCTAGAACCAACTACCATCAATGATTGTTCGTGATGTCTTTTGCAGCTTGTGGATATTGGAGACGAGGGTGAGCACTTGGCATCCTGGACAAGCATGTCACCTTCTGATTATATGTTAGCTTGTCTTTAGCCTTTGAGACTGCTTGTTGTGGAACACTTTTGAGACTTGTATTTATCTTGTTAGACAACTCTATACTTGTGACTTCCAGGTTTTGGGAGGGTATCTGTTGTATTTGTAGTTTTTGGTTTTTCAACTATTTCTTTCTTTTATTATTATTAGTGTTATTTTCTTCATAGTTATATCCTTGTACCCATTACTTGTCATTCTGGTACAGGTTGACTTACCTACTGGTGGGTTATAGTAGGTGCTATCATAACTCGATGGATTGGGTCCTAACAAGTTTATATCAGAGCCCAGGTTCACCGGTCTCACTTTTACAGAACAAAGACGTAGAAGAAGTCCTACGGATCGATGTGGAGATGTCTGTGTTTTATATTTGAGAGGCTACATGGTGTCTTTAGGAATTCCTCTCTTATTGTATTATTTTCGTGCAACATGTATGTTATTGGTGTCTTGAAATCTCACTTGTTTCATTATTTTCGTAGGATGGCTCGTACACACCACGCGACGGCTAGGGGAAGGGGTTGACCTCCCTTTCTTGGTAGGGGTGCAACTAGTCGAATAAGATATGGCTCGGGATCTTCAGGAAGTTATTTCCCAGCTTTTGACAGTATTTGGAGGTATGCATCAGGTACTAGCACCAACACTTGCACCAGTACCAGCACCAGCACCAGCACCAGCAGTAGTTCAGCAAGAACAGTTTGCAGCGGAGGCACCCAGGGCCCAGGTACCACCTAGGGTTACCCAGCCCAGAGCTATGCCTCTCGATGAGTAGAAACTGATCGGAGTGTTTCTGAGGCTCTCACCACTAAGATTTTCTTGGGCTCTAGGTAAGGATGCTCATGAGTTTTTGACTACTTGCCATGAGCAGTTATATACCTTGGGGTTGGTTGAGTCGAGAGGGGCCGACTTAACTACTTATCACCTAGATGGGCCAGCCACATAGTGGTGGCGTACATTTATTGAGACAAGGCCAGCCGGTCCCTCTCTAGTCACCTGCACCAAGTTGTTTAAGGACTTATTGCCCAGATTCATTCCTCGTAGCATCAATGATCACCTACGGAATCAGTTCTCCAGATTGGAGCAGGGCTCCATGTCTGTGTCAGAGTATGAGGTGAGGTTGCACGAGCTCTCCCATCATGCCCCTATGATTCTACCTACTGAGGAGGAGAGGGTTCAGTGTTTTATTCGTGGGTTGAGGCTTCATATTTGGATTGAGACTCAGTCCATGGTCTTTGCGGATCACTCTTTTCTGGATGTTGTTGATCACGCCCATACTATTGAGGAGCTTCATCGTGAGGCCCAAGGGGGCAATGATACGAGATCCATAAATGAGGGCAGCTATAGCGGGTTTCTATGGGTCCTATTCCAGTCAGAGGGATTCCTATGATAGACTGATAAAGGTCAATTCACCCTCCAAAACGAATTAAAAGAGTGAGCGATCATAGTAACTAAAAACCCAAGGAATAGTTGGGGTCAAATCCCACAGGAAATGGTATATCGTAGAGAATTCCTTATCAAGAGATTTGGATTTTAATTTAGCTCATTTGCAATCGTAAGAAGAATTGGGTGGATCGTACCACCAACTTAATATAAATATTTGATTATTAGTTTCGCAATTAAACTAAAATATCGAAGAAATCAAGAGTTAACATCAATCTAGGTTTGCACGGATTTTGTACCAATGTCACATAGGGGTGATTGTGCTTCTCTATAGTGATAAATATTAATGAATTGGTAAATTCAACTTCATTGACGATAATCATCTTTCGATCTCAGAGCATTAATGCCTAGAATCTCCTTTCGGTCTAATATAAATGCCAATCCTAAACAATCCAATACCTTACTCTATCCTCTCTTTCAAGAATCTGAAAAATAGATTCGACCCATAACCTCTCTTTTGAGAAAGCTACAAACATCAAACCTAAATTGCTAGTATTGAACTATTTACCCACTCAAATAGATCTCTTTCGAGCATCAACCGAAGATCGGAAGTAGGAATAAAGTTTGTAATCTTAACCTTAAGTTTACCTAATGTGAATTAGACCAAATTCATGCATGAACAACAACAAAATAGAGCATAGCACA
This sequence comes from Solanum etuberosum, assembly GCA_029582245.1. NCBI lineage: Eukaryota > Viridiplantae > Streptophyta > Magnoliopsida > Solanales > Solanaceae > Solanum > Solanum etuberosum. The sequence continues at coordinate 186,817 of JAJONR010000184.1, forward strand.
ACACCCACTACATTAAATCAACACCCAAACCCCATTTGAGCACCCGTAGATCTTGGGATTTTCGCCACCCATCACAAAAAGTAAATAAATTATACCTTCCATGAAAACAGCCATGGGTAACTTGAAATCAATCAATTAAGAGTAAACCCACTTTGGATTTAACTTTAATTTTTCAAATTCAAGCTTCAAATTGTAAAACCCCAAAAGCTAGAAAAGTGTTCTTTAAAGGTAAAGTGTTCTTCAAAACTCCTCGAACACACTTTCTACTCAACTCTCTACATAGGTTGGCCCATATTTCCCAATCATCACACAACCTAGTACATGCAAGATCTCAAGGGTCTTTTAGGCCTGTAATGGGGCTGAGGGTTAAGGCATGGTCAATTTGGATTAGTGACTTATACCTTTTCAAAGCATTGTTTCAATCATCATTACCTTTTCTCAAGTTATTTTCCTTCTTTTCCATTTTGAGAACTCAAGCTTGGACTCTTCACTCAATTTCTTTGGGATTCCCTTTTATTTCATTGCATTTTCATCCCACTGACCTTAAATATTTTTTTTGAAGGAGGGGTTCCATATTTTTGGTAACACTTTCTAAGTTAAGTATCATTTCATTTTTCTTTTATGTACACTTGGATTTTATTCTCCCTTCTTTTCCACACCCCCAACTTAGACGTTTGGCCTAAGTGGGCTATTACAATATCACAGTGCTTCAAAGAGGATTTTTGGTGATAAAATAGGGATAATTTGGTTCAAGAAGCTTCTTTTGGTTGTTAACAAATAGGTTAGGCTCAAGTGGTGCCAACATGAACTTACACCCTCACAAGGTAGTCACAAAGGCTTTGTGGAAAATTTGGTTCCCTCTTTGAATTGTTGCCCAAGATCATGTCTTAAATTTACCAAGGTTCACATAATCGAACTAACAAGGCAAATTCTAGCACTTCACATGTGTTCTTTCAAGTAAACCCTCACCACACATGGTACTTTGAAATACACTCATTTAGCACATCCCGAAAAGATTAAAAGCGTACGTGCGATGTTCATTGCAAGGCTCACATCAGAACGTAGCTAGTTAACAAAAAAATCAAAGAAATCACTCAAAGGTATAGCGACATCAATTTCATTCTCGCAACCAACACAATGGATCATGCTCATCATGAGTACTATTCAAGAAATTGGTATTGAACACAATCGATCCTCAATTTTTTATCAATGAAAACTTAAAGCATTTCACTGTTTGACTCATGGGGTTTTGCAACATCAAGGGAGAAAGAAATAGAAGTAAAGAGACACACATTTACCAAAAAGAGCACTCTAATATAAACAAACATAAAACTACAATTTTATAAAATACGAAGTAACAAAATACAAACAAAAGGGGAATATTGGCACGAAGGCCCTCACCACACAAAAAATAGAAAGCAGTGTCCTGAATGCGAGAAAAATAAAAGTACTAGGAGGCTGAGAGAAAGGGTCCCCCTGACAGGCTATGCTAGTGGAGCACTCTCATCTGTAGTCTCTGGTGGGAAGCCTCAAGAAGGGCATCGATGCCCGACAATAGGATCACTGGAGGCGGCATAGAAGGTTAAATTGGGACATCAACACCAGTCTCAACAAAAGAAAGTATGGTAGAGTCTGGAGTGACTCCACTAGACCCAACCTCTGAAGTCTCTCGAAGAGATATCTCCAAGGCAGCCTGAAGGATGACATCCTCAGTCTCATGAAGATCTGTAAGTGTCTCAACAATTTCGTGCTCTTCAGTTCATAACTCCTCCTCATTTGTTTCCTCAGCCAACTCCTCACCGGCCCTCTCACTCTCATCCTCATCTATAGTCTTAACATCTACAACAACCTCAGGCACACTAGGGGAAGGCACAACACTCAATATCTCGGGTCCATCTGAAATGGGAACCTCGCCCAAAGCATGGAGATGTTCGTGGACTGTAACTAGACCAGCTCCACCCTCAAAGTAGCAACCTCAACCCTCAAGGTGTTTAAAGCACCAGAACTATCCTTGGCCTTCTCCCAAGCCTATATCCTAACAGTCAGATCATCTAAACTCAAAGTATGTCTCTTTATCGTTCCCTCACACTTGACCACCCGCTTAATCAAAGGAGTCAAGGCCTTCTAAATGTCTTTGTCAAAAATCTTGGGCAAGTCCTTCTCAACCTAGGAAGCTCTAACATCTGCTGACCGAGCAAGGCTACCCATCTAATAGATAACGCCTGGGTCAACGGGGGACGGGTAACAAGAGAAGGGGGAGGCCTCACAACAATCGCAACAATAGAAACAAGATACACAAGTGTAGAAACTGCAGGGCCAACAACAGAGGAAGGTGTGAAAATACCTGCCTGCTCTAAAAAAAGACTAGGTGTGTTGGTCTCAGATGCCAAAGTAGCAGGGTCGACCATGGGTGTATAGTCTGGTAGTGGCGGCTTCCTCCGAGCTACATCATCCTGCAAATATTTAGCCTTGATCCTCTGAATGTCACTGGAGGAGGCTGGTGTGATCCTCACATATGTCTTCCTCTGAAAGGAAACTCCCACTCTCTTGCAAAGATGTGTGATGAGCACCGGGAAGGGGAGAGAGGTCTGCTTTTATCTTGCCCGTAATAAGATATCCTCTACAATAATTTCACCTTCATTGAATTTTTCTTCCTCAATAATGGAGCCCACGTGTACTGCTATTTTATGCCTAGGTATTGACTTATTTTGGAATGGCATGGTGTTACTTCTTATGAAACCGAACCAATATCTTGCCACGATATTCAAGTCTTTCTTTTCTATCTTTTCCCCATTCATTCATCCACGCAGGGGAAGATTCATCGGATATCAGAGGCCCAACCACCCCTTTAGTGCATCCAACGGTTTTGTCATCCGGGTCTTGTACTCATCAGCCTGAGTATTCGAGGTGCCTATTACAGTGTTAATTTCATTAATAGGTCATTGTTGATCAATTGGCCAAATCAACACACTTCTCCATATTTACTCTTCATTCAACACCGAGAGATTGGCCCGTATCTATATTCGTGAGATGGTTCATCTTCATGGTGTGCTAGTTCAATTTTATCAGATAAGGGAGCACATTTCACTTTGAGCTTCTAGAGGACTTTTCAGGATGAGTTTTGCACTCGCATTGTCTTTAGCACAGGTTCCCACCCATAGACTGATGGTCAGTCAGACCATCCTTTTCAAGTCCTCGAGTATATGTTACGGGCTTGTGTTTTAGAGTTTTTAGGTTAGTGGGACCAGTTCTTACCTTTGGTGGAGTTTGTGTACAACAACAACTACCATTCTAACATTTAGATGGCCCCGTTCGAGTCCTTATATTGTAGGCATTTTAACTCTCCAGTTGATTGGTTTGAGACTACAAAGCCTAGACCATGTGGTACAGACTTAATTAATGAGGCTTTGGAGCAGGTTAGGGTGATTCATGATAAACTTCGGACAGCTCAGAGAAGGAACATGAATTATGCTAATCGCAGGGCAAGCTTAGTCCCTGGTATATTGGACCATTTGAGATCCTTAGGATAGTTGGAGAGGTTGCGTATAAGTTAGCTTTGCCTCCAATGTTCTCAGTTATTCACCATGTCTTTTATGTTTCGATGTTGCACCGGTATGTTCCAGATGAGTCTCATGTGCTTAAGTATGATTTAGTTGAGTTGGATGATCGTTTGACCTTTGTGGAGGACCCAGTTGCCATTCTTTCTAGAGATGTGCGATGGTTGTGTTCTAGAGCCATTCCTATGGTTAATTTTTTTTTAGATGCATCGTATAGGTAAGGAGGCTACTTCGGAGACTGAGCATGATATGTGGGAGCAGTTTTCTACCTTTTTTGAGCCTTCACGTACTTCTTAACTCTTACTATAACAGATGAAATTCTTTTTAGTAGTGGATGTTGTAATGACCTCCAAGTAATATTTGTGTTTATGCCTCTTGTTCATTGTTTAGGGTTTTCATGTAGCGACCCCAATTCATTTATGCCTTGTTGGGACTGACAGTTCGGTCACCTAGTCGCTCATTTGATTTTTTTGTGAGTTTTAGTGTTTTGGAGCTTCTGAACCTTGAATGGTCAGCTTTGATCAAAAGTTCAAAATGATGACCTCAAAATCAAATTTTGATGATTCCATCAGCTTCGAAAGGGTCGTTATAGGCTGGTAGCATAGTCGTCACGACTTTCAAGGCTTTAAATGCAAGTCTATGCAATTAGACGTTTTCACTTTTAAGTTAAGGTCTAAGTTTGACTTTAGTCAACAATCTTAGTAAGAAAGTTTGAATGAGAATTTAATTAGCGTGATTAGATCTAGAATGTTAAATTTGGTCTAGGATGACCCTTCGTTTGGATCCTAAGGATTCTGGGCTGATTCTATTTCCCCTTGTAGATTTTGGCTTAAAATAGAATTTGGATGTGGGATCCACTTTTGCCGAGATGATCTCGTATGGGAATTTAGACTGCTCCGTTGAGTCTGGAATATCAAATTTGGTAGGGTGGCATATCTTGTTTGCGTGCACGGGGTTCCGAATGAATCATGGGCACCTAGTTAGAGGATTCAAAGGTTAAACAAACCAACTGAAGTGCTGATATCTGGTGAAGGATTTTAGCAACCAAAAATCATTCTTTTAGCGACAAGAATTTGACTTTTGGCGACAAGATCTCGCCTATTTATATTGCGAATTTGCAGCCTCATTTCTTATTTTTCAAATGGAATCTTCTCCCTCATCCAAGCTCTGATTTCAGTTATTTGAAATCCTGAGTAATTTTTTAGAGTCTGGCTACGTGGTGAAGTGATTGGGAGCTGTTGAAGGACCTCCATTTGAGATGAATTTCGTGATTGAATTGTTGCCCCGTCTCTCTTTGTTGCTTAACTTGTTGATTATTTGCATGTGTTGTTGTGGGATGGTTTAGGCCTCAGATTTAGTTCATCTTTGGAACACAAGTTTGAGGCATAGTTTAGGACCTCTTGACGGAGTGAATTCCAGAAATTCCAGTGCGGGTCCTACAATTCTCATTTGTCTCCAAAATTTGTCCATCTCCAATTTATTTATTTTTAGTGTCTAGATGACCATACTTATGTTGTAATCCTATTTTTTTTATAGCGTGGTAGTGTTCAGAGGTCGGAAAGGAAAAGCTCCAATCTTGTGATTTGGAGTGGGCACAGTCGGCCTTAATCTGCGCTATGACCTCCATTCTATTTAGATTGAGCAGGAAAGTGTGAATTCATGATGATTAGCGTTAATTGGGAGCGGGTGCCTAGTTATTTATGCTTTTATTTTAGAGACCAAAATTTTGTATTGATCAGGTTTATTTCAAGGGTAGTACTATAATTAGTTGGGGGTTATATGTGTGTTGCAGCATGCTATGTGATTTACTTTTATTATCATGTGTATTCTGAAGAATGTTCAGCCTTAGTTCAGGATATGAGAGTGATGCCATAGACTGTTCCCCCTTGCATTTTCATCATATTTCTGATGTCATTTCGGACGGACTATGTCCTTACAGATTGGAATAGCAGACATGAGCCTGGTAGTATGAGTCTTAGTCTATGCGTTTGCCAAGCTTGTTAGACTTTCTATTCTCTGTCCCTGTCTCTGTTTCTCTCATACATTAACGGAGGTTTGTGCTATCGCAAGGATTGGAGATTGAGTCGCACTAGACTGGGAGTTTTCTGTTGATACCTTTCGGTGCACAGCATTACACGGTGACTTAGCATTGATATTGGAATCCTCTTTGGAGTTGACCGGCCCTTTTATCACTCTTGCTAGCTAGGCTGGAAGTTGACTGGACACTATGATTTTTTTCTGGTTCAAAGTCAATGTACTATGGTTTGAGGCCATTATCCCTAGTACGAAGCTTATGTACTATAGTTCGAGTCTGTTATTTCCATCTTGAGGCAATTGTTCTACGGTTCGAGGCTATTACTTCTTTGGGATACTATCACCCTTCGGTTCGAGGCTGGGTTGGCTCTTTTTGGACTTGGGATTGGGTGCTTTATCTTTGTAGTCGTAGCTATTCTATGTACCAGTAAGGCTTATGGGAGACCATTCGGGTTCTTATTTAAACTTGTGTACAAGTGTACCTTCTGGGCTTATAGAGGTCTAGTTAGGTTTAATTTAGTTGTACTTAGATTGACTTTCCGTATGCCTGTGTGTATTCTTTTTTTCTTTTCCGCTTTGCCCTTTTTTTTTGTGTAGTTTCTATCTTTTTTCAGATTGTTTTTATGTTTCTTTCTCGGTCCGTCTGTAATGTCTAGTGAGTACCTTTGTTTTGGTACTTATGCTACACTATGTATTTTTTTGGGATGTAGGTCTTAGTACCAATTATTAGCAGTGATCGTTCGCGCGTGAGCATTTGGCATATTGGACCAGTCTATCTCTTTCTGTTCATATGTTAGCTTTCATTTTGCCATTGAGACGGCTTGTTGTGGTCCCTTTTTGGGACTTGTATTTATCTTGTTAGACAACCCTGTAATCGTTACTTCTAGGATATTTGAAGGTATCTATTGTATTTATAGTTATTGTTTTTTCTTCAATTTCTGTCTTTTATTATTATTAGTGTTATTTGCTCTGTAGTTCTATCCTAGTACCCACTATTTGTCGTTCTGGCTACGGGTTGACTTACCTATAAGGGGATTATACTAGGTTCCATCATGACTCGAGGGATCGAGGTGTGTCATATTTTTTCTTCATTTTATTTTCAATTGTAATTTGTAATCTTGTAATTTTCACCCACAATTTTATGGAGATTCGTAACGGCTACAATAGAAAATTTTGGGAATATCAAGATGTGAGATCTTAACTAGTCATTTTGGTTCTATGGTAACCATTTCAAGAGATGGAAGGGTACGAAACTTTTCTACATAATGCTTCTCAATGTTTCTTATGGGTTAACTGAGAAGAACCCTAATAAAGTGGACAACACTTCTATCAATGATGAGGAAATTATTTCTCATCTAGAGAAAGTGGAAAATTACATTGGTCATTCCTATAAGTTTCATTTTGCATTCTTTATTAGCTAGCTGATAACTTTTATGATTATTTTGACATAACTTACTCTAGTGCAACGAAAATTAGAAAAGCATTACAGTGCAACAAATTAGTTGTAGACCATGTTCGAGGCTTTATTATGATTGTTGGAGAGCTAAGGCCTGAGGAGATCAAAATTGGAGATAATGTAATGACCTAGTTGGTCATTTTTGGAAAATTGCATGAATTTATCATTTGCCCCTCCTCATATTGACCCCGAGTTGTTTCTAATGGAGTTTTAAAAATTAATTTTGAACTTTGTGTTAGAAGTTAAGAATTTTGTATGATTTGAGTTTGAAAGTCAAATGTTGTTAAAAAGTGGTTTTCAACATCTTTTGAAGTTTCGAGTGCCGGAATAGAATTCAATTGATTCCATTAGTATCGGGATGTGGAATCTGATCTTAGAGATTTTTCAGTTTCAGATTGGGAGTCTCTTTGAGGATTTGAGGTCTAAAGTTGAAAAATTATGGAAATTTAGCCTTTAGGTTGACTTTGATTAACATTCAGGGTTTGGATGCTTGGGTAAAAATTCTGAGAGTTTTGTTGCCTTTGGGGGATGATTTTAGGCCTAGGTGATGTCTTGGTAGAATTTTCAGAGGTCCAGAGCTTTATTTGGCCTTTTTAGGCGTTATGTTAGTTTCTTGTGACCTTCACGAGTTTTGGGTCAATGAGACCTCAGATTCGTGTTTCAACGGTTTTATTAAGTCTGGAACGTCGAGTATACAGGGTTCCAAATGAATCTCGAGGGTCCTTTTGAATGTTTTGAGAGATTGCTAATTTATTGATGTCTCTATTCTACTCTACCTCGCGATCGTGAGGCATCACTCACTTTCACGAGGCTCGCGTTAACAAAGTTTGGGTTGCTTTCATGAAGGGTTAATCCATTTTTACCTTCGTGTTTGTGAAGGAGCTTCGCGTTAGGGAAGGTCTTGTCCGTGATCGCGATGGTCCCAACTTTTGTGGGTTTCGCTTAAGTGAACCCATCATCACAAAAGCAACATTAGAGGGGGTTTTGGATTTGCAAGTTTCGGTGTTTTAACCCCATTTTCCATTTTTGAGCTTAGTAAAACCCCGGAGGCAATTTTGAAAGGATTTCTTGTGCTAAATTATTTGGATAATCTTTTTCGACTCTATAACTTTATTTCCTTTTTATTACTTATGATGTTTCACATCAAACTTGGGATTTTGATTGGTAAATACAAGATTTTTAAAGAACTCAAGTTCAAAACTAAAATGGAGTTTGTGAACTGATTTTAAGACCTTTTTTGAAATGGTTTTCACCAATGCGTTCCAAATACGATAAGTAAAAATTTTCAACTGTAGATTTTTGGATTCAAACCTCATTTTCGGAATTGGGTTATTGAGTTGATTGACCCATTTTTAAAAGTACATGAGTTGGGTATTGTTGTTTTCGGAATCTTATTGCAAACATTTGATTGAAATATTGTGTAGCTTTGGACGATTTTTAGAAGGCATAGGTTCAAGTCTTGGACTGACCATTTGATTAAATTACGGCAAGTGAAGTCCCAAACCTTGTAATCTAGTAGAATTCACGTATTTCCCTTCATAGTATGTGAAGTAATGGGAATGAGGTGAAGGGTTCATTGTTACACTTTGTTAATCTTAATGAATAAAAAGGGGATTGAAGAAAAGGCATCGTGTTGATCATATTGTTTTTTGAATTGCCTTGTTGTGGCCCCTATTTTTTGATTGATGAAATGCTTTGATGGCATGAATGTGGACTTGAATTGCTTGAATGGTTATCTTCTTTTTATGGTGTGAATTTTCTTATGTGCATTGATTGTTGTACACTGTGATGAGACATGTGATATAAAGCCGGTGGGAAAGGATTTTGGCTAGTGATATAAAACCAATGGAAAATGTTTATGGCTAGTGATATTGTGCCAAAGGGAAATGGTTTCGGCAAGTGATACAAAAGAAAGACGAAGGGAAATGGTTCCGGCTAGTGATATGATATAAAGACGATGCGAAATGGTTCCGACTAGTTATATTGTGCTGAAGGGAAATTGTTCCAGCAAGTGATTTTACATACAAATGAAGGAAAATGGTTCCAGCTAGTGAATTGATATAAAGCTGATGGAAAATGGTTCCAGCTAGTGATATTGTTCCGAAGGTAAATGGCTCCGGCAAGAGTTTGATAAATTGTGATTGATGCACTTGTTACTTGAATGATCTACTTGAAACTTGAAATTTACTGACTTGATACGTGTTAATTGTTGAATTGTGACTATTGGATTGTTATTATTGAGCCTTGTGAGCAGTATATTGTAGAACTATTAGGTAGGGCAGATTTATGTGCAGGTTGTAGTTTGAGGAGGTTCGGTTTGGGATGAAAGGTGTATTCGATTTCTAGCTAGTTTGCCTTCTTTACTAGATTACTTGTTGGGTACCGTGTTGGTTGATACTCACTCCTTGCTTCTACACTTATGTAGGTTTTTAGCCCGGTATCGTGTGATTTCTCTTCTTCTCCAATTTTGGAGGTTTGTTAAAGGGTTGTTGAGAGGTAGTTGTTTGTCATCCCGACGGGCCCTCTAGCTCTTCCTTTTATGCTTTGTGCTAATTGGGAAACAAGGACTTGAGAGTTTTAATCATCTCTAAATTTCGCACTTTATGTATTAGTGGCTTGTACTAGTGACAACCTATTTTTTGGGTGTTAATAGAATGAATGTGTTTTCTTGCTTTATTTTTTTCCGCAGTTCTTTCATTTTGTTTGGGTTGAGGCTGACTTGTCTTGGTGAGAAAAGACAAGTGTCATCACGTCCATTTTTGGGCTGTGAAAAATGGTATTAGAGCCCAGGTTCATAGGTCTTACGTGCGTACAAGCCAAGTACAAGTAGAGTCTTGAGGATCAGTATCAAGTCATCTGTACTAATCTTTAAGATGATACAAATACTCTCTTTTTGTTCACTCCTTTTAATCGAGTGTCGTTACCTTCGCTAGAGAAAAGTTGCAGTGTGTTGTTTTGGAAGATGCCGAGGACCAAAGATCTTATTTCCAGTGGTAAAGGAGAGGACTTCCCCGAGGTTATTAATGAGACCCCAACTAGGGATATAGGTAGGTCCTGATCTAGAGGTCATGCTCATAGAGTAGCATTAGCTAGAGGTCATACGCGTGGAGCGGAACCAGACAAAGGTCGAGCTAGAGAGGTCTCTCTTAAGCCATAAGTTGGCTTTTTGAGGACCAGGTTGCTCTTGAGTTTACAACTCCATTATTTTAGGATACTATGTTCAGGATGCTGATAGTGTTAGAGAACTTCTCTCAGGGTGGTGCGATAGGAAAAACCATAGGCTTCTTAGACAAGGTTGGGGCCCAGACCCCAGGTCAACAAAAACAGCCTCCAATTATTCTTGATCAGGTGGGTCAACCACTAGTAGTTCTTACACCAGCTTTTGGTGAAAATATTGCTCCTGAGGTTATTCTGACAACGGCTGATCTGCAGTGTTATGAGAGGTTTCAAAAGATGAAACCACCCCAGTTTCAGGGTGGTAAGAGTAAGGATTCCCATGAGTTCTTGACTTTGTGCCATAAGATGCTTGAGGCAGTGGGCATGATGGATGCTCATAGTTTTTGTTTTGTTGCACTTCAGCTTCGTGGACGCGCCATAGATTGCTAGAGGACTTTTGTAAGGTCTAGCCCAATTAGATCTCCCCCTGTAGAGTGGGACGTATTCTCTAGTGCTTTCTTGGACAACTTTATTCCTTGGAGCGTGAGGTAGGAGAGTCGACTGATTTGAAGACTTGAGACATGGCAGTTTGTCTATGACTGAGTATGAGGCCTGTTTCTCTAAGCTTTCTAGGCATGCTATTACTATTGTTCCGGATGAGGTTGAGAGAATCCATAGGTTTGTGAGAGGATTGACTTTTTCCAGCAGGTCTTATGTGTTCAGAGCAGCCAGAGAGGGGGTTTCCTTCGATTCCATTGTGAGTACCACCAAGGAGGCGCAGTTGATGGTTTTAAAGGAGTTTGGGGATCTTAAGAGGGCCCGATCGTCTAGTCTGTTTTCTGGTGCCTCATCTGGAGGCAGAGGTTTGCATAGAGGTAGTACCTTCTGTCAGCGTCGTGGGCCGGTTCATGCATCTTTTCTAGCTGTTGAGAGTGTGCAGTCAGTGATAACGCTTAAGTGTCCTCCTTAAAACAAATTAAAAGGGACAACGATTATAGTCAATAAAAACCTAATGAAGAGTCGGGGTCGAATCCCATAGGGAATGGTATATCGTAGAGAATTTCTATCAAGAAATTTTGATTGTAAAATTTCTCATTTGTAATAATAATAACAAGTGGGTGGATAATTCCACCAATTTAGTAAAAAGCTTTGGTTGACAATTATCACAATTAAATTAAGATTTCCAAGAATTCAAGAATAAACAAACAATCTAGGGGTGCGGGATTTAGAAATCGATATCACATAGGGGTAATTGTGTTTCTCTATAGAGATGAACATTCATAAATAGGCTAGGTCATCTTCAATGATGCTAATCATCTTCAGATCTAAAAGTATCTATGCATAGAATCTCATTTCGATCTCATATATATTCCAAACTAAACAAACCAAAACCTTACTCTATTCCTTTTCGATGTAGAAATAGGGCAAATAGATCCTACCCATAACCTCTATTTTAAAGAAAGCTACAGACATCAAACCTAATTGGTAGTATTGGACTAATTACCCACTCCAATCAATCTCTTTCGAGCATCGACCGGAAGTAGGAATTATGTTTCCAACCTTAACCCATTCTAATTAGACCAAATTCATGTATGAACAACAGTAAAACAGAGCATAGCATAAAACCCACTACATTAAATAAACACCCAACCCCATAATTGCATCCCCTATATCTTGGGGTTTTAGCCACACATCACAAAATGTAAAGAGATTATACTTTCCATGAATGCAGCCATGGATAACATGAAATTAATTAATTACAAGTAAGCCTACTTTGGATTCAACTTCAATTTATCAATTTCAAGAACAAAAGTTGAAAAACCCCAAAAGCTAGAAAATATTCTTCACAAAGGTAAATTGTTCTCTTTTTAGAAACTCAAAAATATTTCTCACTCTTTCTAAATTTCAGAACTCTCTGATTTCTTTTTCCATTGGGATATTTATGGTTTCCCAAAATTAGGCTTAAAACCCAATACGCGACCCATTCGGTGACATTAGTTGGGCTCACCGAGCTTGTTTGACGAATAGCCTCTTGCTCCTTAGCTCGCCTTTTCATGCTCTAGGATTTAGGAGTTAGAAATTCAATTGGAGAACTCGTTTAAATAAGCCTTTCACATTAGGCGCATCACCAAGTACCACCTTTGTTCGCCTTTCGAGCATTCATCCTTTATTTTTACACTGTCATTTTTGGTGATGTTCAAGAAGGGAGACTTTCTCATTTGGTGCAATACCTTCTCTACTGGAGTTCGCCAACCTGGTTCGATAGACACATGTCACGCCCCGAGCCTACACCATGGGTGAGACTGGCACTCGAGAACCATTGCTGACCCCAAGCGAACCCTTGGCCTGGCTTACTACTCAGCGGAAGACTTTACTCAACAAAGATAAGTTCATGTAATAAACTAGAATGTCATAAAAGAGAACATTCAACTGGCCAATAAGGCAACTCAAGTATTAACATAAACTGAATAGAAATGAAAAGACTAATGAAATATAACTAGCTGTCTATGAAGCCAATAAATACTAAGAGGGATGTCGGGACAAGACCTCCGATCATCCTAACAACTGAAATAAATAAAGCAATAAAAGGGATCCTCTGAAAAACAAGGAGGCTCACCAAAAGACTATGAGTGCTCGACTGGATCAATGAAGCGCTGGATTCTAATCCTTGTTACATGTATCTGCATCATAAAAGATGCAGGCCAAATGGCGTCAGTACATGGAATGTACGAGCATGTGAGGGGAATATTAAAACAAGACATAAGCTTGAAATGGAACTGAAGAAACTTAACTTGTCTCAACTCAACTCAACTCATTTCAATATAAAGCAATAATGATGATACAATATAGAGAAAAACATTAAAACATGTAAATAACATCACAGTGTATTGAAAAACACACAATAACTCAGTTTGTATATGAAAATACAAGTAAGTCTGTGTATATAAGAATACAAAATATCTCTCTGAGAGTTTCTCTAACCGACAACCATCACTATGAGATATATGATGACACAACATTATGCCTCACGCTGTCAGGGCCGTCCTATACCTTGTCGGGGGTATAGAACCTAACTCACTAAGTGGATCCACGAGTCTATGCTAAAAGTATTAAGGAATCATCTAAAAAGTATGACCCTTTTCTACCCATGTTGGCTGCACGGTTTATGAAAACTTTGAATTATCTGAACTCAAAATCGTCCCCAAATCGGTGCTCAATACTACTCCCAAAAATATAACTAGCTCATATGTTTAAAAACATAACTCTTTCTGTGGTTTAAGATTATTACACAAAAACTAGCTCAAAAGCTCTCTTGGAAATTGGTGTTTCCTCTCTTGTTTAAATGTGAAAACATTTACTCTTTAAGAATACTTAGTTCCCATAAAATCTTTTGAAGAAATGAACTTCACTCTTACTCTTACTCAACTCAATGCTCAAGTCTTTAAAACAAGTTTAAAACATTTGTACAAGACTTTTGAAAAGACTCTAAGAACTCTCTAGACTTGGCTCTTAACTTTCCTTGAATTTGAATTTATGGATTCAAGGTTATGATTCATGTTTACGGATGATTTCTATATGTTTAGAAGTCATTTAGAGTAGTTAGAATCAATAGGAAGTGTTAATACACTTTAAAAAATCTCAGACGGACTAATCGACGAAAAATAGGTGGGGGCAGACGTCCTGGGCGCATTGTTGGCGCGGGGCGCCAGCCCCAAAGTTCTGGGACTCATTTTGGGCGCACCGCCCCAGCCCCTCTGGCGCATCTGGGGTGCGCCGCACCAGCCCCTCCCCAGGCAAACCTAATGAATTTTTCAACTTGTTTTTCTGATCTTAACTCGACTAAATTTGATTCTTTTCTCAATTTCTCTTTAGATTCAGATACCCAATACATGTATACAAGAATCTAATCAAACACAACTATAAAATAGATACGATTTCCTCAAGAACTCATTAATATGATCTTAACTCAAGAACGAAAGGCAATTTCAAGAACACAATTCAAGAACATCAAACCTTCAACTTTCTAGAACGAATCTAACGCTGAAATTAACATGATTGGCGCGTGGCTGACCGAACCCAACGCTATGTGAACTGAAATAACTCTTTAGGGATCAACCCTTGGGGATATCCGCTAATAGTTCCTCAAGAAATCGACGAATCTTGACATTTCTCCTCTTTTCTCGTCTTACCTTTTCTTGAACTCTTTTCTAAGAATCCTAGCGTGAATTGTAAATGTGTAAGCTGAAACAAATCAGTTTAGACCACTTAATAATTTAAAAAATGAATTAAATGTGATAGGGTAAGGAAAAGACCAAAATACCCCTCTTAAATCCGGTTGACATTCCTTATCCGGACAGTCTGACTTCAAACGGGCATATCTCCCTCATACGAGCTTGAAAATAAGCAAACTTAGTGGCGTTAGAAAGAGGACTCCAAGACCTTTACTTTGATACCTCGTAGCCCACCTAACTAATTTTGTATTAAGAGTTATGGTCGTTTGAAGTTGACCCAAAACTCATACTTAACATAACTTGCAAAATTTTCAGATTTTCATTTTTTCCAAAAATGGTTCTTTCGAATTCTAGCTTCTTTTAAATAGCGAAGTGTTACAATATCTCCCCCTTGGGAACATTTATCCTCGAATGAGATTACTCTTAGTAGGCTAAGGGTGTAACATCTAACATCCAGTTCAGACACCCAACAGGCAAAAATGTAAATACAACATGCCAACTTACAACAAATACCAAGAAAAAGGATTAGTACCTTAATTTGGAATTTCTCCAGACTCGAAGAGATGTGGGTACCTCTTCTTCATGTCCTCCTCAGCTTCCCAAGTAGCTTCCTCAACAAATTAATTTCTCCACAGAACTTTGACTGATCCTACTTCCTTGGTCCTCAACTTGCGAATCTGGCGATCTAGAATCTGAATATGAATCTCTTCATAAGATAAGCTATCCTTAATACCAATATATTCAGTAGGTAAGATAAGTGAAGGATCACCCATACACTTTTTCAACATAGAAATGTGAAATACTGGATGGACCACTGCTAACTCTTGCGGTAGCTCTAACTCATAAGTTACGTTACTGATCCTCTTGGATATTCTGTAAGGACCAACATATCCGGGACTAAGCTTCCCCTTCTTACCAAATCTCATAACACCCTTCATGGGTGAAACTTTCAAGTAAACCCAATAATCTAGTTCAAACTCTAAGTCTTTTCTCCTAACATCTGTATAGGATTTCTGACGACTCTGCTTTGTCTTCAACTTCTCTTTAATAGTCTTAACTTTTTCCATAACTTCATGAACCAAATCTTGTCCTATCAACCCAGCTTCACCAACCTCAAACCATCCAATAGGAGATCTGCATCTTCTCCCATAAAGAGCCTCATAGGGAGCCATTTGGATGCTAGAGTGGTAACTATTGTTATATGCAAACTCGATGAGAAGTAGGTGATCATCCCAATTACCTTTGTAATGAATTACACATGCCCTCAAAATATCATCTAACGTCTGTATAGTGCGCTCTGCTTGGCCATCAGTCTGAGGATGAAAAGCAGTACTCAAGTTCTCATTTTTACCCAAACCTTTCTGGAATGACTTCCAAAATTGTGCAGTAAATTGTGCACCTGTATCCGAAATAATGGACACCAAAACTCCATGCAATCTGACTACCTCTTGAATATATAACTTAGCATAAACTTCTTCTGAATGGGTAGTCTTTACCGGTAAAAAATGGGCTGATTTAGTCATTCGATCTAAAATCACCCAAATGGAATCATGTTATCTGTGAGACCGCGACAAATCAGTAATAAAATCCATATTGATCATCTCCCACTTTCATTCTGGAATCTCTATATTCTGAGCCATACAACCGGGTTTTTGGTGCTCTACCTTTACTTGTTGCCAATTGGGACACTTAGCAACAAAATCTGCAATGCCTTTCTTCATACTACTCCACCAATAGACCTCTCTCAAATCACGATACATCTTTGTGGAACCCGGATTGATAGAATATCTGGAGCTATGAGCTTCCTCCATGATCCTCTTTTGAAGTTCATCCACCCTTGGCACACACAATCTACCTTGATACCTCAATACACTATCTCCCCCTTTTCAAAAGCCATCACTTTTTTCTTATGAACATTTGCCTTCAATTCAAGCAAAATAGGGTCTTGGTCTTGTTTCTCTTTAACTTTATACACTAATGATGATTCACCCCCATTCATCACCACCACTCCTCCTTCATTGGAGTAAATTAAACGAACTCCTAATCGTGCAAGTCTATGCACATCTTTTGCTAACTCTTTCTTGTCTTCCTCAAAATGGGCAGTACTACCCATAGACAATCTACTCAAGGCATCAGCAACAACATTAGCCTTACCTGGGTGATAGAGAATACTAATGTCATAATCCTTGAGTAATTCCAACCATCTCCTCTGTATGAGATTAAGCTCTTTCTGACTAAGAACATACTAAAGACTCTTGTGATCGATGAAAACATACATATGAACACCATAAAGATAAAGATAATGACCCCATATTTTCAAAGAAAATACTACGGCAGCCAACTCTAGATCATGGGTTGGGTAATTCTTCTCGTAAATCTTAAGTTGTCTGGAGGCATAAGCTATAACCTTACCGTTATACATTAATACACAACCCAAACTGACTCTGGACGCATCACAATACACCACAAAGCCTTGCGTTCCCTCTGGTAAGGTCAATACTGGGGAAGTAGTCAACCATTTTTTTAATTCCTGAAAGCTTTTCTCACAAGCTTCAGATCATTGAAACTTAACTATTTTCTGAGTCAACTTGGCCAAAGGAGATGAAATCAATGAGAACCCCTCTACAAACCTTCTATAATAGCCAGCCAATCCCAAGAAACTCCTAATATCAGTTGGAGATGTGGGTCTAAGCTAATACTGCACTGCCTCTATTTTCTGAGTGTCAACTCTAATTCCATCACCGGAAACAATATAGCCTAAGAATGCCACAGACTCAAGCCAAAATTCACACTTAGAAAACTTAGCATATAACTCCTTATCCTTGAGAGTTTGAAGGACTATTCTGAGATGACTAGCATGATCTTCCTCACTCCTCGAATAGATTAGAATATCATAAATGAATACGATAACAAACATATCTAAATAAGGCTTGAATACTATGTTCATAAGGTCCATGAATGATGCAGGAGCATTGGGCAAACCAAAGGACATAACTAGGAACTCATAATGACTATAGCGGGTCCTGAAAGCTGTCTTAGGGATATCACTTTCTCTTACTTTCAACTGATGATAGCCAGATCTGAGGTCTATCTTTGAAAAATAAGTGGTACCCTGAAGTTTATCGAAGAGATCATCAATTCTCATACGAGGAAAATTATTCTTGATAGTAACCTTGTTCAACTAATGGTAATCTATACACATTCTAAGAGAACCATCTTTCTTTCTCACAAATAAGACCGGAGCGCCCCAAGGTGAGACACTTGGTCGAATAAAACCCTTCTCAAGGAGATCTTTCAACTGCTCTTTTAACTCTTCTGGTGCCATTTTATATGGCGGAATAGAGATAGGATGAGTATCGGGAAGAATATCTATACCGAAGTTTATTTCTCTCTCAGGAGGGATTCTGGGTAGATCATCTGGAAAGACTTCTAGAAACTCACTGACAACTGAAACTGACTGAATAGGTGGTATCTCAACACTAGAATCATTAACTCGGACTAAGTGATAGACACACCCCTTGGAAACTAAATTTCTCGCCTTAAGGTAGGAAATGAAATGATCCTTAGGCACTACTGAACTACTCTTCCACTTTATAACTGGCTCATTAGGAAACTGGAACTTAACAACTCGAGTTCTACAATTGATTGAGGCATACCATGCATGAAGCCAGTCCATACCTAGAATGACATCAAAATCTACTATGTCTAACTCAACTAAATCAGCCATGGTGCTCTTGTGATTGATAGAAATAGTACAATCACGATAGACTCTCTCAGATAGAATAGACTTACCAAGAGGTGTAGAATCACTAAAGGGCTCAAGAAGTTTCTCAGGAAGAACATCAAAATTCATCGCAACATAAAGAGTCACAAAAGAAAAATTTGCTCCTGGATCTAGCAAAGCATAAACATAAAAATTAAAGAATTGAATCATACCAGTGACAACATCTGGCGAATCCTCTTGCTCTTGGCGACTAGTAATAGCATACAAATGGTTTGCTCATCTACCTTCCCCTAAAGTAGCTCCTCTAGATGCAGCTCTGTCTGGTGGAGCAACTGAAGAAGATTGGGATCTATGTCCCCCATTTCCATTACCTTGCTTGTTCTTAGGGCATTCTTTCATGAAATGCCCATTTTGACCACACTTGAAACAACTAGTGGAGCCATCACAACACACCCTTGAGTGGATCCTATTACACTTAGCACATGCAGGACCCCCATTACCTTCTTGTGCCACACTACCTTGAGACTGCGCAGGTCTAGCTCTGAAATTCTGTGAATTCTGATTATTGAACTCACTTCTGTGCCTTATTCTAGGTGCACTAGCAGATGATGGAGCAGGTCCCTCTTGCTTATGTTGGAAAGATGACCGGTTGGCATTACTCTTCTGCTGCGTAGACTCATTCCCTGATTTCTTAGCTTTCTTGTTTCAGAACTCTTCCCTATCTCTAAGCTTATCTTCCTCAACCTGTTGCACATGGATCATCAGCCTTGCTATGTCCATATCCCCTATTAGCATAGCTGCCTTGCCTTCCTTACTTGACAGACGAGACAACCCAGAAACAAACAGAGTCATCGTACTCCTCATGTCAGCAATTATCTCTGGAGCATAGCGGGAAAGTTGGGTGAACTTCAGACTGTATTCCAGAACACTCATCAATTCCTGCTTAAGAGTGAGGAATTCTCGTACCTTTTCTTCTCTCAGTTCATGGCGAAAGAAACGCCCCATGAATGCACTCTCGAACATATCCCAACTCACTATTGGTGCATCCTTTACTCTACCCTTCTTCCATTGGTCAAACCAGATTCTAGCAACACTCTTCAGTTGATATGCAGCTAGTTTCACTCGCTCAGGATCACCAACATGCATAACCTCAAACACTTTCTGCAGTTCCTCTACAAAGTTCTCCGGATCCTCAGTGACGCTTGAACCAGTGAAACTTGGAGGATTCATCCTTAGGAACTCACGGATCCTAGAAGTATCAGCCAATTCCTGTCGATTTTCTCTTTGTTGTCCCACTTGGTTGGTCACATCTTGACTCAGCATTCAGATAGCTTCCCAAAATTTAGCATTGGTGGCCTCTCCTTGGGGTTGCACTTCTGGTGCATTAGGTACCCCTTGTTCCTCAACATGTCTTCTAGCGGGACGACATCGGATAGCTCTTCGTGGAGACATGATCTGAAAGTCATGCGCAAGCACGAGTTAGAAAGGAACTTTTATAGAGAAAAACTATATCACACGAAATGAATAAGAAAGAAGTGAGATAGTTCCTAAATGTTACAACCTCCTAATTATAGATGTGGCGTACTTCACACCGATAACTAGGACTCTATAGAAATGGCTTCATAGACTCCCTAGGTCTATTGAACTCGGTGCTCTAATTCCATGTTTTTCACGCCCTGAGCCTACATCCTGGGCGGGACTGGCACTAAAGAACCAATATTGACCCCAAGCAAACCCTTGGCCTTGCTTACTACTCAGCGGAAGACTTTACTCAACAAATATATGTTCATGTAATAAACTAGAATGTCATAAAAGAGAACATTCAACTGGACAATAAGGCAACTCAAGTCTTAACATAAACTGAATGGAAATAAAAATACTAATGAACTATAACTAGCTGTCTATGAAGCCTCTAAATACTAAGAGGGATGTCGGGACAAGACCCCTGATCATCCTAACAACTGAAATAAATAAAGCAACAAAAGCGATCCTTCGGAAAACAAGGAGGTTCACCAAAAGACTCTGAGTGCTCGAGTGGATCAGCGAGGCATTGGATGCTGATCCTGGTTACTTGTATCTGCATCATAAAAGATGCAGGTCAAATGGCATCAGTACATGGAATGTACGAGAATGTGTGGGAAATACTAAAACAAGACATAAGGTTGAAATGGAACAAAAGAAACTTACCTTGACTCAACTCAATCATTTCAATATAAAGCAGTAATGAGGATGCCATATAAAGAAATTTTTTGAAACATGTATATAACATCTCAGTGTATTGAAAAACACACAATAACTCAGTTTGTATATGACAATACAAGTAACTCTGTGTATATAAGAATACAAAATATCTCTGTGGAAGTTTCTCTAACCGACAACCATCACTATGAGCTATGTGATGATACAACGTTTTGCCTCACGCTGCCAGGGCCGTCCTATAACTTGCCGGGTTATAGAACCTAACTCACTAAGTGGATCCACTATTGTATGCTAAAAACATTAAGGAATCATCTAAAAAGTATCACCCTTTTCTACCCATGTTGGCTACACGGTTTATGGAGACTTTGAATTATCTGAACTCAAACTCGTCCCCTAATCGGTGCTCAATACTACTCCAAAAAATGTAACTAGCTCATATGCTTAAAAACATAACTCTTTCTATGGTTTGAGATTATTACTCAAAAACTAGCTCAAAAGCTCTCTTGAAAATCGGTGTTTCCTTTCTTGTTTAAATGTGAAAACATTTACTCTTTTGGAATACTTAGTTCCCATATAATCTTTTGAAGAAATGAACTTCACTCTTACTCTTAATCAACTCAATGCTCAATTCTTTAAAACAAGTTTAAAACATTTGTAAACGAGTTTTGAATTTGAATTTATGGATTCAAGGTTATGATTCATGTGTACGGATGATTTCTAGATATTTAGAAGTCATTAAGAGTAGATAGAATCGATAGCAGGTGTTAGTACACTTTAGATGAACTCAAACGCCAGCCCCAAAGTTCTGAGACTCATTTTGGGCACACTGCCGGCGCCCCCCCCCCCAGCCCCTCTGGCGTAACTGGGGTGCGCCGCACCAGCCCCCCCCCCTCCCAAGTAAATCCAATGAATTTTTTAACTCCTTTTTCTGATCTTAACTCGACTAAATTCAAATCTTTTCTCAATTTCTCTTTAGATTCAGATACCCAATACATGTACACAAGAATCTAATCAAACACAACTCTAAAATCGACACGATTTCCTCAAGAACTCATCAATATGATCTTAACTCGAGAAAGAAAGCCAATTTCAAGAACACAACTCAAGAACATCAAACCTTCAACTTTCTAAAACTAATTTAACGCTGAAATTAACATGAATGGCACGTGGGTGAACGAATCGAATGCTATGTGAACTCACATACCTCTTTTGGGATCAACCCTTGGTGAAATACGCAATCAATTCCTCAAGAAATCGATGAATCTTGACCTTTCTCTTCTTTTTTCCTCTTTTCTCTTCTTGAACTCTTTTCTAAAAAGCCTAGAGTGAATTGTAAATGTGTAAACTGAACCAAATCAGTTTAGACCCCTCATTAATTATTAAAAATGAATTAGATCTGATAGGATAAGGAAAAGACCAAAATACCCCTCTTAAATCCGGTTGGCTTTTCTTATCCGGACAGCCCGACTTCAAACGGGCATATCTCCCTCATACGAGCTTGAAAATTAGCAAACTTGATGGCATTGGAAAGAGGATTCCAAGAAATTTCATTTGATACCTTGTAGCCACCTAACTCATTCTGTACTAAGAGTTATGGTCGTTTGAAGTTGACCCCAAACTCCTACTTAACATAACTTGCCAAATTTTATGATTTTCATTCTTTCTAAAAATGGTTCTTTCTAATTCTAGCTCCTTTCAAATAGCGAGGTGTTACAACACAAGTGCTATGCGATGTCATTTTTGGTGAGGTCGTGTTCATTAGGCAATGTGCGCTTCTCGTTTAGCGGTCAACAATGTATAGTTTGCAAATCTTTTTGCATTATTGGCCATTATTTCAAACATCACTCCTTGCTTTGTCCATTTTCCTTCATAGATGCAAATCATCAATATATCATCAGAATAGGACAAAATTAGGCATTGAGGAAACTAAATATTGAGCTAAACAGACCTCAAATGAGTACAAATCTATGACTCATCAACACCCCCAACTTAAACTTTTGCTTGTCCTCAAATAAATCAAGAACATAATTAGCTTAATAAGGGTCTGTACGATAGTAATCAATGAGAGATAACATGCAAGTCTCATAGAAGGACTACTCTCAATAACATGTTACACTCAATCATGTTTAAAAAAAGCTTCAAATGATGACTAGCCGGTCTCAACACAAGCTCAAGCTCACTTTAGCTTCTTGTCTAATGCAAGAACATGTTTCAATAAATGCATTCAAGTGCCCTTACATCAAGAACGATTTCATGCTCTCACAAATCAAATTAACAAAGATATAAGAAATCCATGCAACTATTACTCTCTCAAAAGAGAAATACATGCAAGCTTTGTCCCATAGGTTTGACCATATTTGCTAATCGTCACATAATCTAGTTCATGCAAGATCTCAAGGGTATTTTAGGCTTGTAATGGGGCTGAGGGTTAAGGTATAGTCAATTGGCTTGGTGACTTTACGCTTTCAAACCATTGTTGCAATCATCTTCACCTCTTCTCAAGTTCTTTTCATTTCATTTGAGAACTCAAACCTTGATTTTTCACTAAAATTATTTGGAATCCCATTTATTTCATTCACTTCTCTTTTTCATTCACATTTTTCCAAAGCATTTTCATCATAATGACTCTTTTTTTATTAAGGAGGGGCCTTGTTTTTGTAACAAACTTCAAAGTTGAATCTCATTTTATCTTTCTTTGCCCTTTACTTTGCTTTCATTCTACCTTCCTTTGCACACCTCCAACTTAGGCTTTTGGCCTAAGTTTGCTATTAAAACATAACAATGCTTCAAAAAGCTTTTTTGGTGAGAAGGTAGGGACAATTTGGTTCAAGAGGCTTTCTTTTGGTATTGCCAATAAATGGGTTAGCCTCAAATGGTGCCAAAATAGATGTACACCCTCACAAGGTAGTCACAAAAGATTACGGACATTTGGGTTCCCTCTTTGAATTGTTGCCCAAGATCATGTCTCACATTAAACAAGATTCAAACAATTGTACTAACAAGAAAATTTTTAAGACTCCACACACATACTTTTAAGTAAGATCTCACCTCACATGGAACTTCAAAATACACTCATTTAGCACATCCCGAAAAGATAAAAAGCATATGTGTGATGTTCATTGCAAGGCTCATATCAATACATAGATAGTCAACAAAGGATTCAAATACATTGTTCAAAAGTGCAATCACATAGATATCATTCTCACAGCATCAACACTCAACATCATGCGCATCATGAGTACTATTCAAGACATCGATATTGAACACAATTGATCCTCAAATTGTTATCAATGAAAACTTTAAGTATTACATGATTTTAAAAACTCACGAGGGCTTACAAAATGGGTTAAGAAATTAAGAAATAATGAAAAAGATACAAGAGACACATTTAACCAAAAGATGCACTATAATATAAAGAAAAGTAAAGTACTACAATTATCCAGACCTCAAAATAAAAAAATACAATCAAAGAGATGAATCTTTGCTCAAAGGCCCTCACCCCAGCAAAAAAAAGTAGTTTCATCAATGCGATAATAAGAAAAGTACGGGAGGCTGAGATAAAAAGGGTCCCCCTGACAGGCTACACCTTTGGAGCACTCTCATCAAGAGTCTCAGGTGGGGAACTCTAAAGAGAGGCATCAATGCC
This sequence comes from Solanum etuberosum, assembly GCA_029582245.1. Classification (NCBI taxonomy): domain Eukaryota; kingdom Viridiplantae; phylum Streptophyta; class Magnoliopsida; order Solanales; family Solanaceae; genus Solanum; species Solanum etuberosum. The sequence continues at coordinate 210,821 of JAJONR010000184.1, forward strand.
CGACAATAGGATCACTGGAGGCATCAGGGTAGAGTTAACGGGGGCATGAATGCCTATCTCAACTCGGAGTGAGAGTAGAGTGTGAAGTGACTCCACTCAAACCAACTGCTAAAGTCTCCCGAAGGGATCGCTCCTGGGTCGCCCGAAGAATAAACTCCTCAGTCTCCTCTATCTCAATCAAGGTCTGTCCAATCCCATGTTCCTCACTCCTCAATACCTCCTCATCCATCTCCTCAGCCGACTCATTCTCAGCCCTCCCATTAGGATCATCATCAACATCAACAATAATATTCACAGTTGGCTCAGGCTGCTCACTAGGAATCTGGGGAATGAAGGTAGGTGCATTTGGTAGGATAACCTTTCCCTAAAGCGTTGATATATCCATAGACTGTTACTGGGTCACCTCCACTAGTAAGGTAGCAAGCTTCTCTCTCAGGGTGTCTAGTGCACCAAAATTACCCTTGGCCTTCTCTTGGGCCTCAAGTCTAGTGGGTGAGGTTGTCCAACTTTACACCATAGCCCTGGACAAACATCTCACACCAAACCACTCTCTCTATCAAAGGAGCTAAGGCCTTTTTAATGACCCTATCAATGATCTTAAGACTGTCCGTCTCAACCCGTATGGCTCTAACATATGCCAACCGAGCAAGGCTGCCCATCTGATAAATTAATATTAGGGTTAAGAGGGACGTGCGATAGGAGGCACAGTAGGAGAAGATGATATACTTGCCTGCTGCACGGAGGAAGCACATGTTCTAGCCTCAGCTACGAGTGTAATCAGATCAACCACGGGCGTCATGTCTGGTTGTGGCAGCTTCCTTCGAGCTGCATCGTCTTGCAAGCACTCAACCTCAATTCTTCTAATATCACTGGATGAGGCTGGGGTGATCCTCAAATCTGTGGATGCTTTGTAGGGAAATCTTTTCCTCTTGAATAGCTTCATGATAAGTACCGGAAATGAGTGAGAGGTCTGCTCCTGCCTAGCCCTCATCAGTATCTAATCAACTATAATGGCACCCACATGTATATTCTCTCTATCTATGATCATGCCTACCAAAACTGCCTTGTCATTGCGAAGGAAAAACTCATTCTGTGACGACATTATGTTACTGCTGATGAAGTCGAACCAGTATCTCACCACCACATTAAAATCCTTATACTCAATCTTGGAACCATTAGCTATCTAGGAGGGAGAAGAATCATAAATTAAGAGAGCTAGCTACCCTTTCAAGGAGTCAAAGTGATGTCGCATCTGGAGTGAGTACAAATCCGAATGAAATGCCGATATTCTCAGTGCAATGTTAGTTTCCCCGACATCACATCGTACATTCTTGCCGCACACCTCAACTACTTCCAGTGGCTTCCAAACTGTGCACTTCTTCTTCTTCGGGAGGGCCTGAGCATATGCAATGTAGATGTCTCTCACCAAAGAAAGAATGTAGGGGTTTCTTAGCTTTGTGAACCCCTCAAACTTATGGAACTGAATGGTGTCCAAGATAGCTCGGTAGTCACTCATTAATTTATCTGTGGAGAGTCGTCTATCCCCAAGAATGGTTCTCTCTTTGGCAGCTTTGAGTCTATTGAGGGCCCTTGGATCTATAACCAAGAGAACTCTAGAAGCAGGTGCTTATGCGGAGGAGGGTTGCACTGATTTGGACCTAATCTTTGTCCTCTTCCTCACCACCGCCTTTTTGGGTTGTACCCTCTCCTGGGTAGATGCTTGTAGAGTGGTGGTTTGCTGACAATGGGGAGCCTCAGAAGGCTCGTTCATGGAAATGCCCATGTGTCTCTTTACAGGAGGAGGAGAAGGAGGAGAGAAGCCTCTACTTGACTCTGTGTCTAATGTAACTACTTGTTTTCCTTTTGTTCGTGCCATTACCTGCAAAGCACACATTAAAACATAGGATTTGTGAAGCTTAGTTGAAATCAAATTGCTTTTGAAACACAGTTCAAAAAATTTCATGATTCTCGCCTAACGGGAAGGCGGGTCACCAAACAGGATTGGTGAGCTCCGATGAGCTCTCCGAATTAGACAGTAGAAAAAATCTCAGGAATCAAGAATAAAAGGTGGAGTCAATTCCAACTCGGAAATTTGCCGAGTCGATTTCGACAGGCTAAGCCAAGTCCACCAAAAATGAAAGTGTAGATAAAAAAGAAACAAGCATCAAGGGTGATGTTATATATATGCTAAAGATGGCGAACTAATTGCGAGCTAAGACAGGCCTGCCGAACATGAAGTGTTTAGCCTAGTGCCTAATTGTTACAACAAACCCAACATACACAACAAATACGAGTTTCCCATATCATTACAACCCAGCTATGTACTTTTTTACCCATGGGTACTCAGACTCTCCCCTGATTTTCCTAACTATTACACGAATTGACAATTTTCCCTTAAGAAAGTAGTCACCATGTCTATCATTTGGCAAAATAATGCAAATGGGTCAACACTGGGTTAATCAGACTTCACCCACATCAAATTATACTCAGACCCAACATAATTATCATATCAATTTCAAAATTCAACCTACACAATCAAGATTTGCATTCATCGGGCACACACATTCAAATAAATCATGGGTATAGTTCAAATCATACAATATAAATCTACCCAATGATATTTAATAAACAATAACACTGAATGGCTTCAAGCCCACACCCAATTTTTAATTTAAAGCTTAAAATTGTCAACAAAAATAAAAAACCAACCTTAGTAGGAACCACAAGACGAGAAAATCAAAGAAATGGGGTTGGGTTGATAGAAAAATCAAGAAAACTCACTCCTAAAACTAAGAAATCACACACTAAAGGCTCACAATCACTCAAAAGAGGTAATGAAAGAGAAAGGAGAAGAAAAGACTTTAAGATATCAAAGGGTTTGATTTTTGAATTTGGAAGACCCTTGGCGTTTTTATATCAGGACCATTTGATGGTCATGACAAACGTCGTTGAACGTGTTCGGCTACTTACCAATTGGAGCTCAAGCTCACCGAACATGCCTAAACAAACACTAAACTTGAAGGCTGATTTGGTGGACTCGATCGAGTCTACATAGTGCACTTCGGCGGATCACCCTTTAGATCTCCAATCGCCAAACTGACAGTACACCTTTCAACATGTTCAAGCTGAGAAGGCCGATAAGAATGAGACCGCACAACGCCTTCGGGGTATCGCCGTTTGGGTCATGGCCTCGCTTATGCTTCCCTTTTCAACCTCTCAGCTTCTCCTCAACCTGCACTCAGAATGCATGTTATTGAAAATAATAAAAACAAAATTAATGACTTGGGTTTCCTTCCAAGAAGTTTCTTATTTAACGTCGTGGCACGACATAATTCTCAATTACTCAACAATTATTCTTGGGGTTTGGGGTGGTGTCATATCAAATGTTCCCTTTTTCCTTAGATTGAGATGAGTGGAGATTTGGCAAAATTGAGTCTCCAGTTGATTGTTAGATAGCTCGTGAGAAGTCACCGCTTGGGATAAGTGGAAAATTCATTTTTCAATTCCTTTAACACTTTATCGGACCCTTCAACCTCTTTGAAGATCCTTGTAAGCATATCCTTAGTGCGGCTTCTTTCTAGCCCAGCTAGTTCTTTTAGTCGTGGACGATCATGGGGAGGTACGTACCTATTTTTTTATCTCCCTATCTCTCCAATTATTACTCCTCCAATCACTCCAACCACCATCTTTATCCTTATACAAATTATGGTTCCCACATTGTCCTTGATAATTCGTGTGAGAACCCTCCCCCCCATTTGATTTCCTATGTATTGAACCTCATTGTTTAATGCCTCAAACTTGGCATCATCTGGGCACTGCCCAATGTTTGTTCCAATGACATTTTGCGACTTGAGTCCACCTCCCATGACATGTTTAGACAAAAAATCGAGTAGGGAAATCATTTTGGCAATGTTTTCATCTCTTTCATGCTCCTTCTCGATTTGCTCTTTGCTCTAACTCAATTGTAGTGTTGGCACTTGATTCTTTCTACTGTGTCATGCTCCGGTAACTTTGGTCATCTCATCTAAAACAAAGTAGCCACTTCATACGGTTGTCTCATCAATCCACCTTGGACTAACTGATAAGCCACACCTTTATTAACTGAGTAAAGGTTGCAATAGAAGTATTGCAACATCAAATTGTCTAGAATGCCATGTAATGAACATTGCAAAACTAACTTCCTTAACCTCAGCCACAACTCATGCAGAGGCCCACCTCCAATACGCTTGAAATTTTGGATCTAGGTTCAAAGTTTAACCATCTTCGAGGGTGGAAATAATCTCTACAAGAAGGCATCATTTATCTCCTCCCACAAAATGATAGAATCATTTGGCAATTCAGCCAACTATCTTGTAGCCTCTCCCATTAAAGAGAGTGGGAATAATCTCAACCTTACGGACTCTTGAGAGATATTCCTGAACGCAAATCTTCCACATACCTCTATGAAATTCATCAGGTGTTCATGGAGATCCTCATGAGATAGTCCCCTAAAATTTCCTTTCAGTTGGAGCAATTGTAGCATTGCTCCAGTAATGTGAAACACAACCGTCCCGACTGTGGGAGGTTTCCAGATGGCTCCCGTGGTTTGAATGACATTCATTTTCATGTCATTCAAATCACCTATGTTTTCTTTTTAACCAAAGTGATTGTCGTTGTCACTACCATGGTCACTCATTGTATAAGACCTGCAAATCAGCCAACAACAACATGAAACAAAAATCTACTACAACAAACCAAAAATAATATCTAATTTCTCAACTAGAATTCTTAACTACCATTCCCCGACAGTGGTGACAATTTTGATAATGCTCAAATGTCCTACTTAAAACAAATTAAAGCGGACAACAGTCATAGTCAATAAAAACCCAACAAAGAGTAGGGGTCGAATCCCACATGAAATGGTATATCATATAGGATTCTTATAAAGAAATTTGGATTGTAAAATTTCTCATTTGTAATAATTAGAACAAGTGGGTGGATAATTTCATAAATTTAATGAAAAAAATTTCTTAACAATTATCACAATTAAACTAAGGTTTCGAAGAATTCAAGAATAAAAAATCAATATTGGGGAGCGTGGATTGGAAATCGATATCACATAGGGGTAGTTGTGTTGTTCTATAGTGCTAAACATTCATGAATAAGATAGGTAATCTTCAATGACGCTAATCATCTTTTGATCTCAAAGAATTTATGCATAGATTCTCGTTTCGGTGTCATCTATATACCAAACTAAACAACCCAAAACCTTACTCAATTCTCTCTTTCGATGCATAAATAGGGAAAATATATCCGACCCTTAACCTATATTTTCAAGCAAGATACATGTATCAAACCTAAATTGCTAGTATTGAACTAGTTACCTACTCCAATCGATCTCTTTCGAGCATCGACCGGAGATAAAAAGTAGAAATTAAATTTTCAACCTTAACCCATAAATTAACCCCTATGCTAATTAGAAAAAAATCATGTATTGATAGCAACAAAACAGAGCTTAGTACAAAATCCACTACATTAAATCAACACCAACCCCATAATTGCACCCCTAGATCATGGAGTTTCAGCCACCCATCACAAAAAGTAAACACATTATACTTTCCATGAAAGAAGCCATGGGTAACATGAAATTAAGCAATTACAAGAAAACTCCTTTTCGATTCAACTTTAATTTATCAATTTCAGGCACAAAAGTTTAAAAGCCCCAAAAGCTAGAAAGTGTTCTTCACAAAGGTAATGTGTTCTCTCTCTAAAAACCCAAAAATATTTCTCACTCATTCTAAATTTCAGAACTCTCTAATTTCTCTCTCTATTGGGCTATTTATAGTTTCCCAAAATTAGTCCTAAAACCCAATATACGACCCATTCAGTGACATTAATCAGGGTCACCGAGATCGTTCGACGAATCGCCTCTTGCTCCTCAACTTGCCTTTTCATGCTCTAGGCTTCAGGTATTTTAACCTCAGTTGGCGAACTTGTTTGAATCAGCCTTTCACATTCAGTGAATCACTGAGTACTATCTGTGTTCAACTTTGGAGTATTTAATCTTTCTTTTTGCGCTGTCATTTTCGGTGATGTTCATGAGGGGCAGCCTTTCTCATTCAGTGCATCGCCTTCTGAAATAAAGTTCGATAACTTTTTTCAAAAGACACAAGTGCTATGAACTGTCATTTTTGGCGAGGTTGTGCTCATTAGACGATCCGCCCTTCCCGTTTGGCGATCAACAATCTATAGTTTGCACATCTTTTTCTATTTCTGGCCATATTTTCAAACAACATTCCTTGCCTTGTCCATTTGGCTTCATAGCTGCAAATCATCAACATATCAACATAATAGGACAAAATTAGGCATTGAAGACACTAAGTATTGAGCTAAAAGGACCTTAAATGAGTACAAATCTACCACTCATCAGCCAACCCGAGGATTTTATGGTTCTTGCTGAGGTGGCCATAATAGCTAATCTGGTTCACAACAACAGTTATCTATTCTAAGGTCTCATTATAGTTGTGGGGATCAAAGTTATTTGATGTTATAAATCCCCTTCTAGACTCACTCAAGACCCCAACATTCCTATTTTGCTGCTCTAGGTAGAGATTCAGCACCTCAAGCCAATGGACGAAGCATAGTTTAGTCCACTAAATGGGGCAAGACTTCATGTAGGGGCCCTACAGTATCGCAGAGTGTAGGTCAGGTATTTACTCATAGTGCAAGTGGTCGAGATGGTCAGTGTTATGCTTTTCTAAGGAGGCCTTTAGGTCAAGACTTCTGATGTTGTGATTACATGTATTTTCCTAGTTTTCCTTCGACCTGCATATATATTATTTGATCAGGGGTCTAATTTTTCGTATGTGTTACCTTTTTTGTTGTTGGGTTTGATATAATATTTGATAACATGTATGTGCCTATTCATGTTACTACACTAGTGGCTAATTCCTTTGTGGTTGATCGAGTGTACCAATCATGTCTTTTTTATTTGGCCGAGTATGATACTTGGGTAGACTTGATCATTCTAGGGATGGTAGACTTTGATATTATTTTGGGTATGGATTGGCTCTCCCCATATCATGCTATTCTTTATTGTTATGCTAAGATTATGACCTTAGCTATGTCGGCTGTCCCAAGAGTTGAATGGATAGGTTTAGTGGTTCTTACCCTAGTCAAGTTATCTCGTTCATGTGAGCTCAAAGATTGGTTGATAGAGGGTATTTTTCCTATTTGTCTTGCATTTGGGATACTAGTATTGAGCAACCTTCCATGGATTCAGTGTCGTGGTTCGAGAGTTTTCAGATGTGTTTCCTACTAACCTTCTAGGTGTTTCTTCAGACAGGGATATTGATTTTGATATTGAATTAGAGCCAGGCACCAAGCCCATCTCTATTTTTTCTTATTACATGGATCCAGTTGAATTTAAGAAATTAAGGATCAGTTGTAGGATTTTTTTTGTAAGGGGTTCATTTGACCTAGTTTTTCTCCATGGGGTGCTTATGTTTGTTAGGTTGGACTGATTTTTGTGCAACTTGTAGTTTGAAGAGGTTTTGTTGGGAATGAAAGGAGTATTCGATTTCTAGCTAGATTGCCTTATTTATTAGGTTGCTTGCATGGTACTGTGTTGGTTGGTACTCACTCCTTATTTATCTTGTTCTTGCTTTATTTTTTACACACTTCTTTCATTACGTTTGGGTTGAAGCTGACTAGTCTTGGTGAAAATAGATAAGTGTCATCACGTCCATTTTTGAGTTGTGACAGATAACTTGATTATTTGTGGCATGGTAGGTAAACTATTACCTTCTTGGAAGGAATTTCAAAAAATTATGTGTCACAAACAAAAGGAAACATCTCTTGAAACGTTGATAATGAAAATCTGCATGGAAGAGGAGGTATGGAGCAAAGATGCACATTTACAATCGGAAGAGAAAAACAACACAACAAAGTTAAATTTAATTATTTCAAATAATGTTACTCATGAATCTCACAAAAATACTTCTATGAAGCTTAAAAATAATTTTTTCACAAAAAATAATGGTAAACCTCCCAAGAAAAATAATGGTGGAAATAACCAAGCACAAAATCAACAAGTTCAAGATAAGAAACCATGCTTTCTCATGGTAAGAGTGGGAATGTTTCTTGATTTTGTTGATTCCAAAAATGTGATCCTACACCTCAAGAAAACATTACTGAAGAGTCTTTTATGGCAGTGTTTACCGACATAAACATGATTGAGAATGTTGATGGATGGTGGGTTGATTCTAGTGCATACCATCATGTCTGTTATAACAAAGATTGGGTTAAAAAATATACTCCTTTTGAAGAGCCAAAAATGATCATGCTTGATGATTCTCACACTACTTAAGTGCTTGGAACCTGAGATATAAAATTGTATTTTACGTTCTAGAAGGGTATTAACTTTGAAAGATGTACTTTAAACTCCTTCCATGAGAAAAAAGTTTGATGTCTAATTTCTCCTTAAAAAGTACGCCTCACATAGATTATTGAATCTGGTCAATATGTAATTGTGAAAAAGGATATTTTTGTGGGAAAAAAATATGCTTGTGATGGGATGTTCAAACTGAATGTTGAATTGAATAAAGTTTTACTTTTGTTTATATGCTTTCTTGTACTAATTTTTGGCATGTTCATTTGTGTCATATTTATGATCATTTTTTTGGAATCATGAGTAGTTTAGCATAAATTCAGTGATTAAAAAGAATTTTTAAATGTGTGTGCCTTGTAGTGAATCAAAAATATTAAAATTCCTCATTTTCAAGTTGGAAGAAAACCTGATATATTAGAATTAGTTCATACTGATATTTGTAAACTTGAAAAAAAAATTAAATGGGGGATGAAATAGTTATTTTATCACTTTCATTGATGATTGTTCTAAGTTTACATATATTTACTTGATGAAAAATAAAATTTATATTTTTGAAAATTGTAAGATTTAACTCCATGAGGTTGATAATGAGTTTGGAAGAAAAATAAAAAAGGATTAAAAGTAACAGAGGCCGTGAATATGAGTCAAATGAGTTTAATTTATTTTTTAACTCATTGAGAATGATTCATGAAACTTCTCCTCCTTACTCCCTTGCATCTAATGGTGTAGCGGAAGGAAAAAATAAAAGATTGATTAAATTGACTAATGTAATGCTTATTGAGTCACATGAACCTTTAAATTTATGGGGTGAAACTATTTTGACTGCTTGTTATGTTTTGAACCATATGCCTAATAAAAAGACTAAAGTGACACCTTTTGAGTTTTGGAAAGTTCACAAGCCCAGTTTTGAATGTCTAAGAGTTTGGGGTTGTATGCCTTTGTGAGTCTAATGGATCCCAAAATTATAAAGTTGGGTAAAAAAGTTATTATGTGTGATTTTCTTGGTTATGCTTCAAATAGTACAACCTATAGATTCTTTAATCTTGAAGATAATATTATAATAGCATCAGATGATGCTATTTTTCATAAAAATAAATTTTCTTTTGATTCTAAAATTAGTTGGGGTTAAAGGAAATGAACAAAATATTTTGTCACTCCTAGTTCTTCTACTTCTACTTTAAAAAAATCAAATTGATGATTTTGAGTTAAGAAGAAGTAAAAGAGCTAGAGTAGAAAAAAAATTAGTCCTGATTTTTATGTTCTTAATGTTGGAGATGACCCACTCACTTTAAAAGAAACTTTATCTTCACATGATTCTATTTTTTTAAAGAGGCTGTAAATGATGAAATGGAATCACTAATTTCTAGTAAAACTTAGAAGTTAGTGATTTACCACGGCGTTGTAAATTAATTGATTGCAAATGGGTCTTACGGAAAAAAGTTAAAATAGGATGGATCTATTGATAAATATAAGTCTAGACTGGTTAATGGTTTTAAGTAACTAGAAGGCCTATACTTTTTTTATACTTTTTCTCCGATAACTAGAATTATATCTATTAGGCTTTTAATTGCTAAGGTTGTAATGTTTTATTTTCATATTTATCAAATGGATGTAAAAACTACTTTTTGAAATAGGGACCTAAATGAGAAAATTTATATCAATAAACGTGATTTTTTTTTTGAAGAAAGCCAAGAAAACAAATTTTGTGAACTTACTAAATCTCTATATTGCTTGAAACAGGCACCAAAACATGACATGAAAAGTTTGATTCATGTAGGATTGAAAATAGTTTTAAAACAAATGAGTGTGATAAGTACATATATCATAAATCTTGAAATAATTCACATGTTATTATTTGCCTATATGTTTATGATTTATTGATCTTTGGCTCTAACATGAAATTTTTTGATAAGCTAAAAATATTCTTAGAAGTCATTTTGATATAAATGATCTTTGTGAGGAGAATTTTATTCTTAGAATAAATATTTCAAGAATATGAGATGAAATTTTTCTTAACTAGTCACATTATGTTGAGAAAATTTTGAAAAGATATAACTTTCTTGATTACAAGCATGTTGTAACTCCTTTTGATTCAAGTGTTCACTTGTTTATTGTTCTAAGTGGAAATGATGTTATGAATCAAAAGAAATACTCTAGATTAATTGAAAGTTTGAGATATGTGTTTGAATGCAGTAGGCCTGATATTGGAGATGTTGTAGGAGTACTCAGCATGTTCACAAGCAATCCGGTAATGAACATTGGCATGCTATAAGAAGAATTATGAGATATTTAATTGAGACAAAAACTTATGATTTGTTATATAAAAAATATCTTGTTGTACTTGAAGACTTTTCTGATCTAGATTGAAAAACCTTATCAGGTGATTCATGTTCTACAACCAGTTACATTTTTACTTTGGGTGGTGGTGCTATTTGTTTGAAATTAAAAAAAAATAAACTATAATTGTTAACTCCACCGTTGAGGCTGAACTAATTGTTTTAGCTTTAGCTAGTGAGGAAGCGAATTGGAGTTGATTAGAAATTCGATTAATAAGTTATTTTTGGAAATTTTGTAAAAATTACCATTTTACCCATATTGATAGCTGTCCAGTGTCATTTTTTATGAGTTTATGGAGTTGATTAGAAATTCGATTAATAAGTTATGATTTTTGGAAGTTTTGAGTTTTGAAAGGCTTAAGTTGTTTTAAAGTGGGTTTTGGTATGAATCCGAGTTTTGATCCTCAGAATGGAATTCCATCAGTTTCAGAATGTGGAATTTGGTCTAAGATAGTCTTCGGTTTCTGATTTGAATTTTTTTTGTGGATTTGAGGTCTAAAGTTGGGAGTTAATATAATTTTACGCCTTGAGTTGACTTTGATCAACATTTGCAGGTCGGTTAATCAGCTCGTATTTCTGACTATTCCATTGGATTTGGAGAATGGTTTTAGGTTCAGATGAGGTCTTTGTTGAATTTTCAGAGGTTTTGAGCCTAATTTTAACTTTTTTGTGCGTTAAGTTAGTTTATTGAGACTTTCACAGGTTTTGAATCAAGGAGGTTCTTTGATGATTCCATTGAGCCTGAAACATCGAGTTTAGTTGGGTAGCATACCTTGTTTGTGTACTCGAGGTTTTGAACAAATCTCGAAATTCCATTCGGGAATTTTGGTGTATTTAGTGATATTGCTGGTTGCTAATATCTGGTGTAGTCATGGTTGTTCATCGAAATCATGGGCCAACCCACGCGATCGCGATGATATGTGTTGTTATGCATCACGATTGTGTGGATGACCATCCCGATCGTGAGGCATCATTTTATTGATCATCACGATCGCGTTGTTTGTTGTCGCAATCACGATGATCAAAGTTAATGAGTTGACCTATTTAACTTATCATGATCACGAAGTCTTGGTCATCCCAATCGCGAAGAGTGAAATAGGTCTGGACAGAATGTTTCTCAAAATCACAATTTCTTCTCATTTCCTCTATTTTTGAAACCCTTAGAGCCTGGTAAAGGCGATTTTGAAAGACTTCTTCAAGAATCTTCGATTGGGTAATGGATTTCAACTCCCCCTCTCTTTTTTTCATTAATCATTTCAATATTTTATTATCTAAATTCCTGTTTCGGATTCAAACATATTTTTAAGAACATGAGTTTTTAAGGAAAATGATGATTTTGGGTTAAGTTCAACTGTGTTTTTGAATTTGTTTTCACAAGTGATTTCCAAATGTTTTGGTTAACAAACTTTTATATGAATTTCTAGATTCAAACCTCAATTTCGAAATCAGGTTTTTGGGTCAATTTGACCCCATTTTTTTTATATGCTTTATATGGGAGTTGATATTTTTGAAATCTTATTATGATTACTTATTTGGTTAGATTGTATTGAATTAGAGACTCGATGAAGATGAAAAGCTCAAGTTTCAGACTAATCGTTTCATTAATCAAGATAAGTGGAATTCTTGACTTTTCGTATAGTCTATTGAATCTTTTATGCTTGGATATGATTGGGAGTAATGGTAATTGGAAAGGGGATTCATGTCAGAATTATGCATTGTAAGTTGAAGCAAGCTTGCTAAACAACTTGGGTTAAAACTAGAATCTTGTTGATATGTGTGATTTAATTATGTTGCGGGCAATTTGCCGAATGAGATGACTCACTTGATGATATGCTTTGATTGAATCTTGTTAGATATTGGTTTTGAATCAATTTGAAATAGAATTTTTTTTTTTAGTATTATCAAAATCATAAACATTTGTGGAACATTCAAGAATAGGAGATTTTGTCTCTTATGTAATCACTAACATTAATGTTTCAAGATCTAATCAATTTCATTGTAATGGAGTTTTACGAACCTGTATTGCAATAATTTAATTTTGCTCCTTGTAGACTAGATTGAACAACTAGGATTTTGAATCATTAATCTGAACAAAACTTGTATGCTGCTCCAACAAAGAGAATATGTGAGTTTAAAAATCATGGTGGTTGGTTTGTGGTTTTGCCTTTTGATGAGGATTGCTCATGTACTTGTCATGTTTCACTTAGTTTCTGAATTGTCCTTGTCATTGATTGACTGCACTTTTGACCCTAATTTTGACTACTCGAGTGACTTAAATATAATATCTACCTTCATTGCACGATACCCTTTATATTCCAACAAAAGGAGGAGAACATCGAAAATAAAATAAAATAAGAAGAAGCCATGCAAATAAAGATGAAGTGCGAAAATCAGAAAAAAAAAATTGAGAACATTGTGCAATGCTTAGGGAGAAAATTGTAACTTTATCCCAAATAAATATTATACCCATTCCATGCCTATGTTGTAAGCCGATAACAAGTTCTACTTGATCCAATTTTTTGTGTTCTCACATTAGTGGATATTTACATGAGGGCCAAACATATGGTATCTCAATCTTATGCATTGAACATCTTTCTTAGTGTGAGTTGTTTTTTGTAAATATCCTCCTATATCTTTTTTCTATTGTCTGTGAAGTAGGATTTTATTTGTGGTAAGGAGACTTGAGACATGAGGATATAAATAATTCTAATTCCATAATTAATGCAAGATGAACAAATACTTAAGTATGTTTGATGTACCATTTGAAACTATAGGGATTACTCAAAGTTGACCTCAATTTTTTCCAAAAGTAGTTGAACATGATTCATATGCATAATACTAATTAATGGTACCAACTTAAGTCAAAACATTCTCAACCATGAAGTGATTCCTTTCTCATCATCCTCGAGTATTTTTTTCAATGATGTATTTTATAAAAAGAAAAAAAGCATAAGAAAACAAAGAAAAACATCTTTGATCTATGTAAACTACGTTTGACCTTATTCTTTCCATGTCTTGATACATAAGTAGTCCTACAATTGAATTCAGTCTTCCCAAAAAAAATGCTCATATCCTATAAGATTAGTACAATAATAATTTTTAGAACTTTTAAAAAACAGATAAATTAAAAAATTTCAAAGTTCCTCTGTATAAAAAACTTTTTTGCATATTATTTTTTTGTTATTAAAAAGAAAAAATCACTCTCATGTCTTCACAGGGAACAAACACCCTATTATCTTAACTTCTAGGGAACAAACACCATAGTTGTAGTTTTACTTTACGTAACAAAGACCCTAGACACAATCTAGGTAGTAACACCGAAGTTGCATTTTAACCTTATGGAACAAACACCCTACTGGTATTTCAGGGAACAAAACGGCCTATTTTTTTTAGCATAGGAAACAAAAACCTAGTTTGATTTTTACAATAGAAAACAAACACCCTAATGGTATTTTAGGGAATGCACACCCAATAATATTTCATTAATAGGGAACAAATACCCTAGTTGTATTTTAACCTTAGGGAACAAAAACTCTAGTTGTATTTTGGGTAACTAACACCCTATCATATTTCATTTCTAGGGAACAAACACCCTAGTTGCATTTCGACCATAGGGAATGAACATCCTAGAGGTATCTTAGGGAAAAAATAACCTGTAATCTTTCATTTTTAGGGAACAAATGCCCTGGTTGTATTTCTACCTTGGGAACAAACACCAAGTGGTATTTTTCGGAAAAAATGCCATATCATATTTTATTTCTAGAGAACAAACACCCTAGTTGCATTTTTACCTTAGGGAACTATAATACCGAGGAACTTGGTAAGTCGAGTTGGGAAGGGAATTTGCAGTAATGATTGCTGGTTCACAGTTGTATGAGCCTACCTACGGACCGTACAAAGTCCTACGATCCACAGGAGGGAAGTCTTGGAAGATCCTTGGAAAAAAGTTGAAATGCTGAGTATCTGAACATTTCCCAAGGACCAATAGGATGGTCCGTAGGAGGATGATTACACTCAAATTACCCTAAAAATAATCAAACGAGTAAGTGGTCTTTGTTAACAAGAATATCCAACTAAGTGTCGTGTTCGAATCCCACAAGGAATGGTTTAAGTATAAAAATTCAACTAAGAAATTGAGAATGTGAACCTGTTCATTGTAACACTTTAGAAAATTTGGTGGATGATTCCACCAAATTTCCAAATAAGGTTTGTAATCAAGTATTGCAATAAAACTAAAAACGTATAGATTTCACAATTAAGAGATGATCTAGGAGTGGTGATTTATATTGATGTCACGTAGGGGTACAAGTGCTGCTCAATAGTGCTAGACAAATATGGATAGACAAGGTAACCTTTAATAACACTTATCTTCTTTCGATCTCATAGAACCATATCATAGAATCTCATTTCAATCTTAGCAATGTGAATCACAAATCAACCTATTACCTTACAAAAATCTCTCTTTCGAGAAGATTTGGAAACTAGAAATAAACCATA
The DNA here is from genome assembly GCA_029582245.1 of Solanum etuberosum. Classification (NCBI taxonomy): domain Eukaryota; kingdom Viridiplantae; phylum Streptophyta; class Magnoliopsida; order Solanales; family Solanaceae; genus Solanum; species Solanum etuberosum. The sequence goes on from JAJONR010000184.1 coordinate 226,022, forward strand.
ATCTTCCTTTGAGCAAATCAAAACATTAAAACCTAAATTGCATGCATCAAGTTATTTACCCACTTCAATTGATCTCTTCCGAGAATCAACCGAAGATCTAGACTAGGATGAAGTTTGCAACCTTAACCCATGAGTTAACCCCATGCTAAATAACCTAAATCCATAGATGAACAATAATAAAAAAGAGTACAGAACACGACCCACTACATTAAATCATCACCCAACCCCATAATCATACCCCTAGAATATGAGTTTTAGCCACACATCATAAAAAGCAAAGTGATTATACCTATAATGCTATCTTCCATTAATGTGTTGAAATTAGGTTATAGTCTTCAACACTCACTTTGATTTCAACCCTTAATTGTCATTTACAAGAGTGCATGAAAAACCCCAAAACTAAGAAAAGAGTATTTCTCAATATTTAAAATTAACTATGAAATTAGGGAAAAGTTTTGTGATTCAGATCCAAATATTCCACAACCAACTTCCCTTCTTCGAAGCATACCTTTTTCTCTCTTTGGGCAAGACGTTTTATCATCATGAATCTTAATCAGATAGTTATCAGTTAGAAAAAATCCCATAGAAAAGTAAATTATGTTATTTTTCAGTATTTCCTATTATTGCATACAATTTTTATTGTAAAGCGTTGTTGTTAAAATACATATGTACACTTTAATTTTAAGTTAGCTATCTTATTGTCTACATTAAGATTTTCTCTTTCAATTAATTATATTTAGTTATTTTATTGTTTCATTCACTTATTTTACATACCGTACATTCCATGTACTGACGCTATTTGGTGTTGCATCTTTAAATGATACAGATTGAGATTTTCAAGATTTGCAGAAGATAATTCACTAGGATTTTTTCCTATCAACCATTGGTAGAACTCCTTGCTTTTGGACGGCTCCAGTTAGTTTATCTTATTCGGTATTTGTCAGGACCCAAGGTACACCCTAGGAGTAACATGGCGTATAGGACCCTGAGAGGCCCTACACAAGCCACTTAGCATGCACAAACAAGAGTATCAAAAACCAAGAGATTTAAAACAACATTTTATACTAAAGTGTTTATAAAACGAAGCGGAAGTCTACATAGTCTCAACAACCATCTATTACATCAAGAATGACCGGGACATAACCCTGGCATCACATACAATATCTGAAAGTAAAGACTGAAAGCGACAAAAGGTTCAGTCCTTGAAACATGAGGACTCACCACTAATAAGTATGATAAAGGTGACTCCTAGCCATGGGGATGAGAAACTGGATAATCGGGCCTTACATTAGAGAACAATGTAGGCAAGAGTATGTGTTAGTACAAGAATGTACCAAGCATGATAGCAATGTATAGAGATATAAATCATGCTAAAAATGACCTTTTCATGCTCATGCAAAGACTAAGTTAAAATCATAAGATAGAGGTTAGGAAACATCATAATAATCATGGTCAAATGCAAGTAAAACTTCTCTTCTTAGCACTTGGGAAATACTTCTTTAAGTTGCCTTAGTACTTCATCATTAGTGTGGAAATTATTCTTAACCGACATAGAGATCATGTGAGCTATAACATGGAATCCGGTGTCTGCCCCACACCAAAAATGAGTGTCCTTACTTGCCAAGGCAAGAACCTTAACTTTTCTCTTACGTGGATCCACTAGCTAATTTCTATCTAAGACAATCATCATATAGTGGCACATAGGTATGTGATAAGGAGATTGTTACTAGAAACCCGTCATCTAGCTACGGGAGAGCTTCCATCTCAATATCCTCTCGGTGCTATGCATAAATCCCACAGAATAGTCATTATTCTTTACTTGAGTTATTTTTCATGAAAGGCACTTCAAATAGCCATTCCAAGCTAACTTTTTTTAGAATAGCTCCTAAACACGATTTAAAGTTAGTTGAGAAAACCTTTCAACTCTTAAGAATTCTTATGTGAGAAAATCCTTTCACATGCATGTATTGAGATATATGTGATAAATCCTTTCACAATAACAGCAACAACAACATATAAGTTTTACTCTCAAAGCAACTTAAATCATAAATTCATCTTTTCATAAAGAACATGCATATCTTCATAAACTCTTCTTTCATGGCTAAAAGCCTACATTATATAACCTTAGCTTAGAAAATATGGGTATGCATTGGTTCATGGGGATTCATCTTAAAATAATGGAATTATCTCAATTCATGCTTAATAAATCATAAAACAATCAATTGAATCAAAATAGAAAGGAACCCATAAGATATAAGAAATCCCTAACTTCAATTGGGGAATTCTAACTTGAAAATTTGGGAATTTAGAAACTCTATGGACGAAAGGGATCCATATATGAAGACTATCATACCTTAGTAAACAAAGCCTACAAGCAATGGTGAATTGGAGACTTGATTTTGAAACTCTAGGTTGACTCCTTCTTCATCTTGTAGAGAGAAATATTTGGGGAGGATGAACTTGATCTTCTTTTGGAAAATTGAAAGAATGATGTTCATCAATGATGTATTTGTGATATTTACACAAAAATAGAGAAACTAGAATTTTTAGTTGAACAGAAAACAAAATTAGTGGAATTCAGATAATGAAAAAAATATAATTCCTCTGTTTTAGTTTATTATTCTTACTTTTCTTAAAGTTCATATCAAATAAAAACCATACAAACAAACTAATACAAAATTACTTTGAAATAACTCCAAGGTTGAGACAAAGTTTTTGATTCACTTGACATGAGGAGTTGATCCTTTGTTTGATTAGACTTCCTATAGGCTTCATTTAAATTTTTGAAACTTTGGTATACATTTCTAATAGAGCCAACTCTAATTGTTTGAATTTGGTTGATAAAATTTGCAATTGGAAGTTCAGGTAAACTCATAAGGAAAAGAAACAGAGTAGCCTTTGTTCAAAGTGGAACAAAATTGTTTTGTTTTCTTTTGAGCTTACCTCAACTTCCAATTGCAACTTTTATCAACCATATTCAAACGAGTAGAGTTGACTCTATTGGGAAAATATACCAAAGTGTTAAAAATCTAAATGAAGCCTATCTGAAGTCCAATCAAACATATGATCGACTCCTCATCTCAAGTGAATCAAAATCTTGGTCTCAAGATTTGGAGTTATTTCAAGGTAATTTCATAGTACTAAATATGTATTAGTTTATTTGTCTAGTTTTAATTTGATATGCACTTTAATAAAACTAAGAAAAATAATTTGAAACAGAGGAAGTATAATTTTTCCTGCATTATTTAAATTCCATTAATTCTTATTATTATTGGATTAAAAATTGTAATTTCTCTATTTTTGGTATATATATCACAAATACATCATTGATGAATGTTGTCTTGCTTGTCCTTATCTATGCAACTACTTCAAGCAGGTTTTTGGATAGTGATGGTAGTTATGTTAAAGGACTAATAATGTACATGGTAACTATTGATTTGTGAGTAACCCCTTTGTCTATGATATTTGCCTTGTCAAAGCTCTACGTGTGTACTAATGCAGAACCAAGTGTTGAACTTAAACTGAAGATAGTTCAATTTGGTGTTAATAAGGTGAACCTTTACTTGAGATACTTTTCTCATGAAGGATTTTACATATATATACTGACAAAATAATTTATACTATAAATGCCTTTGAACTTTTTATAGGAGGTCGTTTATTTTATATTGCTAGTGTCTGGAATTTAAGTTCACTTTTTACAACAATGACATTGAATTTATGAAAAATTTCTCAATTAATTGGGAGGCTCTAGGATTTTTAGAAGCATCCCTACAATCGAAGATAGTGCTAAGCGACACATTTCTTGAGAGGAATGAGTTTGACGATCTTGAGTTGATTTGAAACAAAAATTGTGAAAATAATGTCTTAGTTTTGAGAATTGTAGCAAATGATTTGATTCTAGACTTTAATTTGTTATGTACTTTTTTTCTTGTTTGTATTTAGAGTAAATAACTATCACTAATGGATTAAACTTAAAAATTTGTGCTTTAGAAGCAATCTGGTTTAAAAATATTTATGTGCAATGTCTAGGTCAAATACACACAAGTAGACGTGGTCATACAAGCGATAAACATTAGTGTTATAGCTACAAAGACTTATGATTGGCTGTTAAATTTTTAAAACTTAAGTAAAATTAATTATTCAAGAAATTTTCAAGTTTGTGAATGTTTTATTTAGCTAATTGCACCAATTTGATAAATGAACAAGTAATTGTGAAATCATACAAAGAGTTAGGGTTAGAACAATAAGATGAGAATATTCAAGGGTTATTAGATTTATGTGAATCATATTGAGTTTTTTTTTTTGTTAAACTAAGTAGTTGATGCAAATAATGGTTTGTTATCACTTGACTTGAATAGTATGAATATCATGTGCTACTCCTAAAGTAAGAATACTTGACTAATATTACCCAAATTGGGTGATGTATACGACAAAGAAGTTAAACCCAGCTTTATTTCAGTCAAATTGTTCGACTTCATGGAGTTTTCATTTCTATTGTCTCTGACCAAGTTGAATTGTTCACTTATCACTCATGGAAGCCTTTGTAGCATAGTTTGGATACTCGGTTAAATATGAGTACAAACTTTCACCCTCAGACAGATAGTTAGTCCGAGCGGACGATCCAAGTGTAGGAGGATATGCTCCGAGCATATATGGTTAATTATAGTGCTTGATTTGATCAACACATTCCATTAGATGAGTTTGTCTACAACAACAATTATCATTCCACTTTACAGATGTCCCCATTTGAAGTTTGCATTGAAGATGTTGTAGAACTCCGATTGGGTGGTTTGATTAAGCTGAGATTGACTCTATAGAGATAGAAATTCTTAGAGATGTTATGAATCATGTTCGTATGATTCAGGGTAGACTTTTGACAGCCCAGAGTCGATAAAAGAGTTATGGAGATCAGAGAGTTCGAGCCTTAGTGTTTATCGAGGGTGAACATGTTTGGCTCTGAGTGTCACCAATGAAGGGTGTAATAAGGTTCATACAGAAGAGAAATCTTAGCCATACGTTCATTGCCCCTTTTGAGATTATTGACCTGAGTTGGAAAGGTGGCCTATAAGTTGGCATTGCAACCTATCTTGTCTGCTATACATCTTGTGTTTCTTGTCTCCATTCTTTGTAAGTACGTGTCGGATGAGTCCCATGTGCTTTATCTTGATTCAGTAATATTGGATCCATACTTGTCATTTGAGGAGGCTCCTATAACTATCTTGGATAGAGATGTCTGAAAGCTTAGGACCATTGTAGATTGCTTTAGTGAAGGTGCAGTAGAAGCACAATTCAATTAGTGAGGTGACGTGGGAGACAGAGTCAGATATGCGTGCTTGATTCTCAAAATTTCAACGCTCTAGGTACTTTCTTTTACTTTATGTTTGAGGACAAATACTTATTTTAGTGGCGGATAATGTAATGAGCCAGAATATCATTTTTGGAAATTTTCATGAAATTACTATTTTACCCCTCCCAATATCAACCATGTGTCATTTCAGAATGAGTTTCGAAAGTAGCTTCAAGATTTGGGTTAAAAGTTGTGAATCATGATAGTTTTTGAACTTTTTAAGGCTAAAGTTGTTAAAAAATAGTTTTCGGTGTCGTTTGGAGTTTTACTTGTCAAAATGGAATTTCGTCAATTTCATTAGTCCTAGAATGTGGAAATTGGTCAAAGAGAGTTGTCAGTTTCAGATTTGCAGTTTTTCTTGAGGATTTGAGGTCCTAAGTCGAAATTTTTTGATATTTTATCCTTTTGGTTGACTTTGGTCAACATTCAAGATATGGATGCTCAGATTGGATTTCGGAAAGTTGTGTTGGATTTGAGGGATGATTTAGGCCTAAGTAAGGGCTAGGTAGAATTTTCAGAGGTTCCAAGCTTTAAATAGCCTTTTTAGGCATCATGTTTATTTCTTATGACTTTTAAGGATATTGGGTCAAGAATACCCCAGTTTCATGCTTTGATGGTTCCATTGAGCCCCGAATGTCAAGTTTAGTCAACTTGAATATGTGGTTTGTTTCTAAGGGGTTCTCAACGAATTCTGAGGGCCCATTTGATAATTTGAAAGTTTGCTGATATTTTGTGGTGTCTGTGTGCTTCCATTAGCAAGGGATGGCTTGCTTTAGCGATGTAAAAACATTGTTGTGTTCGTGAGAGGTCAAGGACCTTGACCTTGACATTCACGATGTGGGATATAGGGATCGTGACCTTCGCTTCAGTGATGGCCTTTTCGCGAAAGTGAAGGACAACTTTTATACGGGGTTTGCTTTTGCAAACCAGAGGCCGCTTTTGCTACATAAGAGAGGGTAAGCCTGCCATTTTGGGGTTTTTCCTGATTTTCTCCCATTTTGAGTTTAGGAAAACCCTTGAAGGAGATTTTGAAGAAATTTCTTTTGCTAAATTATTTGGATAAATCATTGTGACTCTTAAAATTCATCTCCCTTTTATTATTTATGAATTTTAACATCAAAACATGGGATTTTGATTAGAAAATGGCAATGTCTTTCAAGAACTTGATTTCTAAAGCAAAATGGTGTTTTTTTGAATTAATTTTTATTCCTTTTTCGAAATGGGTTTCACCAATGAGTTCAAAAATCCTTAGGTAATGGTTTCAAGTAAAGATTTTCGGATTCAAACCTCATTTTTGGAATTAGGTTCTTAAGTTTATTGGACCCATTTTTAAAAATCTTTGATTTGGATGTTGTTGTTTCTGAAAGCTTATTGTGATTACTTGATTGAATTAGATTGTGTGACTTTTGACATTGTTCTTAACGGTAAGGCTGAAGTCTTGGATTGAATTTTGACTGAATTGAAGAAAGTGATCTTCTAAACCTTGTAAAACTTGTAGAGTCTTGTATTTCCCTCCATTAAGTGTGTTGGGGAGTAATGACAATGAAGTGATGGGTGATAAAACTCAATTACACTTCATCCAATTCTATGTGTAGGTGGTCGCATTCAAGTATAAACCCAACGAAAAGTTGCGGTCAGTTTCACAGGGAGTGATACAGTAGAGAATTCAATTACGAAGTGAAAGGAGTGTTCTAGTCGGTTATAGGAATAGACATTTTTGAAACAATTAAATCAAATTGTAGGAGTTTGACAACTACTGTCAATTGGGGGGGGATTAGAGTGACAATTATCAACTACGAAAACAGGGGAGTAATCAAGTAGAGAGGGATCCTTGGGAATGTGATCGATTAACCATCAATTTCGCTATATGGGTGATTATTATTTACTCAAACTGGTTGAATCTTAGTGGGTAGGCTAGGCTTTAAGTGTAACAATTATTTTTCAATCAACTATTACGAATCAAGCGAGTTCTCTCGAACCTCGACAAGCCCAACAATCTAACCAACCCAAAACCTCAATTAATCTACTCTTTGGAGCTAGATTATTAGGATCGAATTCAGACCCAGTTTCTCAAGCTGAATCTACAATAACCCAATCACTACAATCATCAATTGATAACTTTAATTCTAAAATCTCTTTCTCAAGCAAGCATAGAATACTAAGCTAGAACTGTATTTGCAACTACAATTCATATGTGAAAACTCAACTATCAATTGAACCCACTTCAAATCAATAATCAAATCAGTAAATACTAACACCCATAAGTGAATTGAGATAATTAATCACATAATCATATCCCCAAGAATGCGGGTTTTAGCCAAACATTATAAAAAGCAAAAAAATGTTACCAACTATGTTTTCCATCAGTTTGGATAACAAATTGCAGGTCTTCACAATGCTCAAAATTAGTTCAATATCCAAATCCAACTCTAAATTTCTACTAAAACACTCTAAGAACAGTGTTAGGGATCAAAAATCCAATGTCGAAACTCTCAACCACTCAGAAATATCGCTCAAAATTTTGGAACTCTTGAAACTCTTTGCAAAATCGCATTTATACTTTCCCAAATTTTTGGTTTTGGAGCCATTCAGAAGAATTAGTCGAGCATCCCCGACCAGGTCGGTGATGCACCAAATGTCCCTTTCCATCGCCTTCTATACTTGACTCTTCACCATTCTGCTTCTGTAACTTTAGGCGATCAGGATCTCCATCGCCAATCCAATCTGCGGTTCGCCGAAATGCCATTTCCATCGCCAAGTTGGCATTTTCCTAGGGCTTGCACACTGTAATTTTTGGCGAGCTGAAGGACCACTCGACGACTCGCTGAGTAGTCTTAGCGATCATCAGTCTTCCTTATCTTCATCTTTTTCAGCTTTTTCGCTCTTTTTTTCCCGGTAATATCCTTGCCTTGATCTTTTTCCTTTATTGCTGCAAATTAGCATTTAAACATCAGTTTAGAGAATACAATAGGCATTGAGGACACTAAAACTATGAATGTTACTAAATGAGTCAAAATTCCAGACTCATCAATGGGTTCATGTATTCCACTTGATTAATCTTAATGAAAAAATGGGGTTTTTGAAAAAGGCAACATGTTGATCCTAATGCTTTGTGAATTGTCTAGTTATGGACCCTAATTTTTTTATTGATGAAATGCCTTGATGGCATTATTGGGGACTTGAATTGCTTGAGTTGTTATCTATTATTTATGGTGTGAAATTGCTTATTTGCATTGATTTTTCTGTAGCGTGGTGAGACATGTCATGATTTTGCCGAAGGGAAAATGTTCTGAAAAGTGACATGATATAAAGATGAAGGAAAATTGTTCTAGCTAGTGATATTGTGTCTAAGGAAAATGGTTCAGCAAGCGATATGATATAAAACCTAAGGGAAATGGTTTTAGCTAGTAATATGATAGAAAGTCGAAGGGAAATGTTTCTAGCTAGTGATATTCTGTTGAATGGAAATGGTTTTTGCAAGAGTTATACTATTGTGAATTGATGTATTTTGACCCTTGTGAGTGATCTACTTTACACTTTTGATATATGTACTTGATACTTGTGAATCATCTACTTGATAAGTGTGATTGACATACTTGAAACTTGTTGGTTATTGAACTGTGACTGTTGGACTATTTTTGTTAAGCCTTGTGAACCGTGTATTGTAAAGTTGTTAGATTGGGATGATTTATATGCAAGTTGTAGTTTGAGGAGGTTTGGTTGGGATAAAATGTGTACTCGCATTCTACCTTAGTTTTGCTTTCTTTAGTAGGTGTCTTGCTGAGTATTGTGTTTTTTGATACTCACTCCTTTCTTCTACACTTGTGTAGGTTCCTAGCCCGGATATGTGTGATTGCTCTTCTTCTATTTCTGAGGATTTTGAAGGGCTTTGAGAGGTAGCTACTTGTCATCCCAGAAACCCCTCTTCTACCTTATTTTATGCTTTTTTTCTATTGCAAAGACAAATACGTTGAGATTTGGGGCTTGTATAAGAATAACTATGTTTTACTTTCTACGTTTCTTTCATGTTAGTGGGTTTGAGGCTGACTTGTCTTGGTGGGAATAGACGAGTGCTCTTCCGTTCATTTTTGGGTCATGCCAACTTTCTTGAAACTCTTCTAAAATAATGAATTTGAAATTAAATATAATAATACTTTTTTGAAATACTTCTTGAATATAATGCACTTAAAATTAAATAAACATTCTTGAACTCTTTCATGAAAGATTTCTTCAAAATCTTGAACATACATTATAATTGTATTTCATTTGCATTAATTTCACAAATAATGGTTTTAAATAACTTTAATTAGAAAGGGTTCCATGTTTTATAATAAGTATGAATGATGAATCAATAATCATTAATGACATTAAGTACCATACTTTTGACGATAAAATCAAGAATCAATGATAAGAGATAAAGGAAATTCAAAATAACAAAATTTGGGGTAAAAGCCTAGCTTTAATCTTACTAATTTATATTGAAGATGTAGGGTGTGAGGAAGAACAACGTTTCTCACTTTGATAATCTTACATACCTTAAACGCTCCATGAATATTTAAAAATAACCCTAACTTGAAGAAGAATTATCAAGAGATCCTTTCTTAAGATCTTTAAAATCCTATGCCCAAGGTTTAAGATTTCTATTAATCATTCATTATTATAAGAAGAAATTTTAATTGAAAATATTGAAATCATTTAAGAAGAACTTACCTTGAAAAAGAATGTTGAAAAGAGATTTTGAAGAACCTTACTTGTAAGCATTATGCTTTGATTTTTCTTACAATTTTGTCTTGGGGTTTGACAGAGGAGAAAGAGAAATTAAAAGATGGAAATATGATTATTTAGGGCTTTATAGGTAGTAAGAAATTTATTTTAGGGTTTTAGGTAGGGTATACAGACATAAAAGTTGCCTTTTTAGAACTTTTCCGTCTCCCTAAATGGAACTACACTGCATCATTTTCTACAATGATCATAACTCTCTAGTCCGAACTCATTGTCTCTGGTGAAGATATTAAAGTTGATCCTAAGAAACTAAGGCGGTTAAGAATTGGCCAAAACCTTTGTCCGCTTCAGATATACGGTGTTTCTTGGGTTTGGTTGGTTACTATAGAAAGTTTGTAGAAGGATTTTTATCTATCGCTTCTCCTTTGATGACATTGACTCTAAAGAAGCTGAAATTTCTATGGTTGGAAGCTTGTGAGAAGAGTCTCCATTATTTGAAAGATATATTAACATAACCGCAAGGATCATATGGTTTTGTGGTATATTGTGATGTTTCAAGGATTGTTCTTGGTTTTGTTTTGATGCAACATGGGAAAGTCATTGCTTATGCTTCAATGTAATGGAAGGTGCACAAAAAGAATTATCTGACTCATGATTTTATATTAGCGGTTGTAGTGTTTGCTCTAAAGATTTGGAGGCATTAACTACATGGTGTTCAGGTAGATGTGTTTACCGATCACAAGAGTTTGAAATATGTATTCACCAAAAAGGATTTGACTACTCTCCATAGGAGATGGCTTGAGTTATTGAAAGATTATGAAATAAGTGTCCTCTACAATTCGGGCAAAGAAACTGTGGTGGTGGATGCTCTTAGTCGACTATCGATGGGTATTGTTGCTAATATTGAGGAAGGTAAGAAGGATTTAGTTCACGATATTCATAGATTGGCCCGATTGGTCTTCGTGTGGTCGATTTCAATAAAGGTGTCGTTGTTCACAATTGATTTGAATTATCTCTTGTATTCGATGTGAAAGTTAAGCAAGATCTTGATCTGATATTAGTTGATTTGAAGAAGTCAGTTTCATGAAAAGCCATTGAGGATTTCTCCCAAGGAGGAGATGGTGTCTTTCGATATCACGGTCGGTTATGTGTCCCAAATTTTGATGAGTTGAGAAATCAAATTTGGATAGAAGTTTATAGTTCTCGGTATTCTATTCACTCGGGAGCCACAAATATGTACTAGGACTTGTGGGAGGTCTGTTGGTGGAATAAGATGAAGAAGGATATTGTGGAATTTATGGATAAATATCAAAATTGTCAACAAGTGAAAGTTGAGCATAAAAACCCGGTGGTTTACTCAGAATATTAGTATTTCTACGTAGAAGTGTGAATATTTTAGTATGGACTTCATTACGGGCGTACCTTGTACCCATCGATAGTTTTATTCCATTTGAATTATTGCAGAATGAATGACGATATAGGCTTAATTTTTTTCCCCTAAAGACTTCATTTCCAGCTGAAGAGTATGCCAAGATTTATATTCAGGAAATGGTAAGGTTGCATAGTGTACCTTTGTCTATTATCTCTGATTGTGGTACTCAGTTTAGATCGTAGTTTTGGAAGTCATTTCAAAAGAGTCTTCGTAACACCTTAGAAATATAAAAAGGGAAGAACTTCATATTGGCTACTTGTTGTGTCCTACGAGACCAATATACAGTTCGAAGATGATTTTACGGGTCATAGATGGCACTCGTAGGAATGAGGTTGAGATTTCATAATTTCATATTTTAGAAGTTTTCCATATGAGTGAACAGGACATGCGGTAGATGGGTTCATTTAGAGGTTGAGGCTCGCATTGAGGTAGTAGTTTCTTTCAGTGTCGTCGAGTGGTTCATGCTTCTATGCCAACAGCCGAAAGTGGACAGTATGCCTTAGTATTTTATGGTTCTTGTCGAGTTAGTTATGGTAGTTCATCTTGTTTGTAGTAGTAGTTATATGTGCCGAGATCTTCCTTCACTCTTGGGGATCCAGGTCACATGATGCAGCAATGCCCTCTATAGACTCATTCAGGACCTTAGCGTTCTTATTCAGCTCAGCGCCTCTGGCAAGGGGTCAATATAGAGTTTAGTTCGGTAGAGGTGGCAGTACTTCTGGTAGGGGTGCTCCAGCTCCATGTAGTGGAGGTAGAGGTTCTACTCATACTGCAGGTGGATATGGGGGGCAGTGTTATGTTTTTCCTGGGTGGCTTGCGGCTAAGACTTCTGATGTTACGATCACATGTATCATCCCAGTTTGCCATCGACCTGTGTCTGTATTGTCTTATCCGATATCTACTTTCTCATATGTGTCTACCTATTTTGCTGTTGGATTTTATATGATGTATGATTGTATGCTTGTTCCTATTCATGTTTCCACACCAGTGGGTGAATCCTTAGTGGTGGATCGAGTGTATCTATCTTGTCTTGTTTCTTTTGTCGGGTATGATACTTGGGTAGAATTGATCATTTTGAGAATGGTAGACTTTGATATCATCTTGGGTATGGATTGACTATCTCTGCATCATGTTATTCTTTATTGTTATAATAATATTGTGACCTTACTGATGTCGGGTGTCTTGAGAGTTGAGTTGACAGGTTCTAGTGGTTCTTACCCTAGCAAAGTTATCTCCTTCATTTGAGCTCAAATATTTATTGATTGATGGTGTTTGTATTATCTAGATTTTATTCAGGATACTAGTGTTTCGCCACCTCCCTTGGATTTTGATCCAGTCATTCGAGAGTTTGTAGATCTGTTTCCTACTTATCTTCCAGGTGTTCCGCCGGATAGGGATATTGATTTTTCTATTTACTTTGAGTTGGGAACGAAGCCCATCTCTTTTCCTCTTGATCGCATGACTCCAAGTGAGTTGAAGGAATGGAAGGACCAGTTGCAAGATTTGTTGAGTAAGGGGTTTATTTGGCCTAGTGTGTCTCCATGGAGTGCTCCAGTGTTGTGTGTGAGGAAGAAGGATGGATTTATGAAGATGTGTAATTATTATCGATAGTTTAACAAAGTGACAGTGAAGAACAAGTATCCTCTTCCTCATATCGATGATTTGTTTGATAATCTCCAGGGTGCATCTCTTTTTTCTATGATTGATTTAAGGTCCAGTTATCATAAGCTGAAGAGGAGGGTATCAAATATCCCTAAGATAGCTTTTAGGACTCATTATGGGCACTATGACTTTCTTGTGATATCTTTCTATTTGACTAATTCCCCTGCAGTGTTCATGGAGTTGATCAATGAGGTGTTTCGACCTTATCTGGATTTCTTTGTGATAGTGTTCATTGATGACATCTTGGTGTACTCCAAAACTGAGGAGGATCACCATCGACATTTAAGGATTGTACTCAGGAGGTTGAGGGAAGCGAATCTTTATGCCAATTTCTCAAAGTGTGAGTTTTGGCTTGATTTTGTGGCATTTTTAGGACACGTGGTGTCGGACAAGGGTATTCGGGTAGATCCGGACAAGATAGAGGTAGTGAAAGGTTGGACCAGACCTATATCGGTGACTTACATCCGGAGTTTTGAGGGATTTACGGGCTATTACCGGTGATTTGTGTAGATTTTCTCCATAATTGCATCTCCTTTGACTAGATTGACTCGGTAGAGTGTAGCCTGCAGTTGTCTGATGAGTTTTAGGAGATCTTTCAAAAACTTAAGTCCTTGTTGACGTCGGCTCCTGTTTGGACTTACCCAAGGAGGGTGTTGATTTCACTGTTTATTGTGATGCTTCTAGAGTCGGGTTAGGTGGTGTTCTTATGAAGAAGGGCAAGGTGATTGCCTATGCCTCAAGGAAGTTGAGACCCATGAGAGAAACTACCCTACCTATAAATTAGAGTTGGATACTATAGTGTTTGTGCTTAATCTATGGAGACATTATCTGTATGGATTTCACTGTGATATCTTCACAAGTCATGGGAGTCTTCACTACATTTTCAGTTAGAGAGTTCTGAACTTGAGGCAACGTAGATGGCTTGAGCTACTGAAGGACTATTACATCAGCATCGGGTATCATCCAGGGAAGACCAATGAGGTGGCCGATGCTTTTAGAAGGAAGACTTTTAGCATGGGAAGTCTTGTCGCTATTAGTGCGGAGGTGAGACCTTTGGCTAAAGATGTCAAAAGGTTAGCCAACAGTCCTGTGCGGTTACAGATTTTTGATGAGACGGGTGGTTTTAATGGGTTCATTGATTCTCGTTCTTCCTTAGTTGAGAAGATTCATGAGCGTCAGTTTGATGACGATAAGTTATGTTTCATTCAAGAAAAGTGATGAGAGGGGAAGCTATGGAGGTTGTCCTTGGTTCTGATGGTGTCTTTCGAATTGGAGGCAGGATTTGTGTGCCCAAGGTGGGTGAGTTCATTAACTTAATTCTTAAGGAGGCCCATTGTTCCTGATATTCCATCCATCTGGGTGGGGAAAAGATGTATCATGACCTGAGTCAGTACTATTGGTTGTATGGTATAAATAGGGATATCGCAAATTTCGTTCTGAGGTGTTTGACTTGTCAATAGGTCAAGTGCGAGCACCAGCTGTCTGGAGGTATATCACAGAGGATGCATATTCCTTACATGGAAGTGGGAACAGATCACTATGGACTTTGTTGTGGGACTATCTTGCACCATGGATGGTAATGACTCCATTAAGTTGGCTTTGCCACCTACCTTGTCCGCTATTCATCTCGTGTTTCATGTGTCTATACTTTGGAAGTATATGTCGGATTAGTCCAATGTACTTTCCCTTGATTCAGTTAAGTTGGGTCCAGACTTATCTTTTGTGGAGGAGCATATAGCCATTTTGAATAGGGAGGTCTGGAAGCTTAGCACCAAAGAGATTTCTTTAGTAAAGGTGATGTGGAAGCGTCATTCAGTTGGTGAGGCGAGTTGGGAGACAAAGTTAGATATGCGTGCCAGATTTCCTTAGCTTTTCAAAGCTTCAAGTACCTTCTTTTGATTTATGTTTTAAGGACGAACATGGCTTTTAGTGGTGGATAATGTAATGACCAGAATGGTTATTTTTTGAAAGTTTTTTGCAATAACCGTTTTTCTCCTTTCGATATCGACAATGAGTCTTTATGACTGAGTTGAAAATAGGATTTTGAATTTGAGTTATAAGTGGAGCATTTCGTAAGTTTGTGCTTTTGAAAGGTTAAGTTGCTAAGCAAGTGGTTTTTGATATCTTTTGGAGTTTTGAGTGTCGGAAGGGACCCATCAGTCCTGGAATTTTAAATATCATCTGTGAGAGTTGTCCGTTTCTGATTGTGAGTCTTTTTAGAGGATTTGAGGTCTTAAGCTGTGAAATTGTGCAATTTTAACCTTTGGGTTGACTTTGGTCAACATTTGGGGTTTGGATGCTCGGAATGGAATAAAGAAAGTTTTGTTGGATTTGAGGGATAATTTTAGACCTACGTGAGGTCTTGGTTGATTTTTGATAGGTTGTTTTGTCCTTTTTAGGCATTGTTCTTGTTTCTTGTGGTTTTCACAGATGTCTGGTCAAGGAGACCTCTAATTCGTGTTTTGATGGTTCCATTGAGTCCGGAACATCGAGTATATTTTATTTTCTTATGTGGTTTGTATGTACAAGGTTCCAAACGAATCCCGAGGGTCCTTTCAGAGATTGATAGTTGGCTGATTTTTCTTCTACTGTGTTGTGGTGCATCCTCCACATTAGCGAAACTTGTGGCTGCGTTCTTTGAGGGGAAAGGGTGAGGAACCT
Source organism: Solanum etuberosum (assembly GCA_029582245.1). Classification (NCBI taxonomy): domain Eukaryota; kingdom Viridiplantae; phylum Streptophyta; class Magnoliopsida; order Solanales; family Solanaceae; genus Solanum; species Solanum etuberosum. The sequence continues at coordinate 241,846 of JAJONR010000184.1, forward strand.
GCGTTCGCGGAAACTCAACCGCATTCGTTGGAGGTCAAAGCATTGACCTCCGCATTCATGTATTCTAGACCGCGTTGTCAAGGCGTTGACTGTCATGTTCGCGGGAGACCTGCCACCTTCGCGAAGGTCCAGCACATTAAATCCCGCATTTGCAGGCAAAGTTCTGCATTCGCAGAGGACCCGTAGCTGTGTTTAAACAAAAAATTTGGTGTTTCTTCCTTGTTTTTATTTTTGGAGCTTTGAGAACTCGATGGAGGCAATTGCAATCATGTTTTTCAAGATTAAATAGTTGGGTAACATTTCTTAACTCTAAATCTTCAATTACCCATTCTTATTATTGAATTTATGAGTCTTAATCAAGATGTTTGGTTGATAAATTGGGTGTTCTTCATGAAATTGAGTTTTGAAGTAAAAGTAAGTTTGTGAACTAATTTTGAGTCCTTTTTCAGAATGGGTTTTATCAATGATTTCCTAAAGCCTAGTGTAATGTTTTCAATTATTCAATTTTGGATTCAAACCTGATTTCAGAATTGGGTTTTGTGTTGATTGGCTCACTTTTCAAGAGAATTGATGCGGGTATTTTTGTATTTTGGAAAGTGATTGTGAATACTTGCTTGTTTATAGATTGTGTGTTTTTGGAAGTGATTTGGAAGGGCAAGACTCAACTCTTGGAGTGATTATTGATTGATTTAAGGCAAGTAATCTCATAAACCTTGTATTCTAGTAGAATATGTGTTTTCACTTTGTTGTTTGTGTGTTGGAGTAATGGGAATTAGGTGAAGGGTTAATTGTCCAATTGATAAACTGTTATGAATAAAAGGGGTTGTAATTGAAAAGGCTATGTGATAACTATGATGATGTGAATTGCCTTGTTGTGACCCTTGTTGATTGATTGATGAAATGCTTGATAGCGTGATGGTGGACTTGAATTGCATGTATTGCTGTCTCTTCTATGTAGTGTTATATTTCTTGTGTGCATTGATTGTTGAACACCATGAGGAGACATGTGAAAGTTTTATGCGAGGTCATTACTGGCAGGCGTTTATGATGTTGAGGTCAAGTCCAGAAACTGCTTTGATGCCGAGTTCATTGCCGGTAAGTCTTATAAAGATTATGGGAAATGGTTTCGGCTACGTATATTGTGCCAATGGGAAATGGTTCCGGCGAGAGATTATTTATTGTGACTTGATGCATTTGAGGCTTATGTGTGGCTTCCTTGTGAATTGTAATTTATGTACTTGTTGCATGTGACTGATCTACTTGACTTTGAGATTGACTTACTTAATTCATTTTGTTGTTAATTTGTGACTATTAAATTGTGGATATTGGGCCGTGTGAGCCGCGTATAGAACTGCTAAATTTGGCTCATTTATGTGCAGGTTATAGTTTGAGGAGGTTCAATTGGAGTGTAAGGGTATTCGATTTCTAGCTAGATGCCTTATTTATTAGGTTGCTTGTTGGGTACCGTATTGTTGGTACTCACGCCTTGCTTCTACACTTGTATAGTTTCTGAGCTCGGAACCGCGTTATCTCTTTCTCCTTCTTCTGATTTCGAGGCTTATCACGGTTTTGAAGAGGTAGCTTCTTGTCATTTCGGCATTCCTCTTTTTCTTTTTCCTTACACGTTGTTCTATTTTGGAAACAAAGACTGAGACTTGTACTTATTTCTAAATTCCACACTTTACGTATTTAGTTGCATGTACATGTTACAACCAGATTTTGTGGTATTGTTTATAATGAATATGTTTTCCGCCTTTGTCTTGTTCTTACAGTATATTTCTGCATTTCTTTCATTTTTGTTGGGTTGAGGCTGAATTGTCTTGCTGGAAATAGACAAGTGTCATCACGTCCATTTTTGGGTCGGGAAAGAAGTTGATGAACATGATTTGAGGATCCTTTGAGAGTAAAGTATCAAGCTTGTTGTTAAAGGTTTTCTCACATACAACTAAGAACATGATTGTGAAAGGATTTCTCCCATAAATGATTCATAAGGTTGAAAGGTTTTCTCACCTAAGTTGAATCAAGATTAAGGAGCTATTCTAAAAGAATTCTAGCTTGAATAGGTTTCTCAATCGTACCTTTCTTTGGATAATAATAAGACAATGATTAATCACTATTCCGTGGAATTTTGCTTAGCACCGAGTGGACTAGAGGCTATTAACCATGTCTCATTCACTATGTGCCACCATAGGATTATTGTCTCAGATAGACACTAGCTAGTGGATCTACTTTAGCTCTGATTTATGGTTCTTACCATGGAAAATAAGGACGTCTCTTTTTGGTGTAGGACATACACTAGATTCCGTGTTATAGCTTAGATGGTCTATGTCTGTTATATGGTAAACATCCCATAATAATGAACTAAGGTTACTTTATGCAAATATTTCACAAGTGTTTTAAAGATGTTAAGTGTGCATTGACCATGATTATGACTTATGTTATCTTACCCTTTTATCTTATGATTTATTTTGGTCATTACATGTCATGTAAAAGCCTTTTAGAATGATTTCATAACTCTTATGCACTGCAATTATAGTTTGTACATTCCATGTACTAATGCATACTTGGGCCTACATTGTTTCGCTAATGTACTGTCCGACACTCCTACCTCTCACACTCGTGGCTAGTTGATCTTTTAGAGCCCAAGGATGGGTGAGTCCTCATGCTACAAGGATCGAGACACACTTATTTATTTCTTTATTTATGTTTTCATACTTTGTACATGATGTATGGGTTACATCCCAATCACTTTCCTTATGATGTAATAGATGGCTTATTGAGACTTATGTTAGACTTTCGCTTTGTCAAATTCTTTTAAGATATAAGATTGTCTCTTAAAAACTTATTTCTATTATCTTGTATGATGTATCCTAAGTTAGGTCCTCGTTGGGGTCCTATACGCCATGTTACGCTTAGGGTATAATTTGGGTCATGACAAACTTGGTATTCAGAGCAAAAGGTTTAGAAAGGTCGTAGGATGTCTCATAAGCCACATTGAGTAGAGTCTTGTTCATGAGTGTGAAGCACACCATATTTATGAAAAAGAGGCTATAAGATGTTTAGAAAACATCACTTCTGTCATCATTCTAAAGTCATGCAATAGAGTGTAACTCAATTTGTCTCTCTCCTAATCTTTATCCGGTGCTTTTTAGAATATGGCCCCTCAAAGAGAATATGTTAGAAGGAATGGTGGCGAGAATGTGGAGCAAGAAACTCCTCAAACTCCTCAAGAAGTTCCTTAAGAAGCTCCCCAGGTTTTGGTCAACCCTTAGGACAAACAAGTGAATAATACAGAATTCTGAGCTGCCTCTCAAGTGCTAGCTTAAGTTATGACAGCTCAAGTGAATAGGGAGGTTGTGGTCCCCATGAACCCAAATTTGGGTAGGGTGACGACTAGACTGAGGGACTTCACTAGGATGAATTCCTTGGAGGTTCATGGTTCTAATGTTGAGGAAGATCCTCAAGAGTTCATTGTTGAGGTTTACAAGGTTTTGATGATCATGGAGTAACGCCGGTGGAAAAGGAGGAATTGGTTGCTTATCAACTTAAGGGTGTTGCTCAAGTTTGGTTCAACCAATGGAAGGAAGAGGGGGCAGTTAATGCGGGTCCTCTTTAATAGGAAAGGTTCAAAGTTTATTTCCTTGATAGGTTGTTTACCCTTAAAATGAGGGAGGCCAGAGTTCTTGAGTTCATTAACTTTCGTCAAGGGAATATGAGTGTGAAAGAGTACGCTTTGAAATTCACACAATTATCTAAATATGCTCCTTCTATGGTTGCCGACTCTAGAGCAAGGATGAGTAAGTTTGTTTTGGGTGTATTCGAAATGGTGTTTAAGGAATGTCGCACCGCCATGCCCATTCCGTAAATAGATATCTCTTGCTTAATGACATACACTCAACAAATTAAAGAGGATAAACTTAAGGGAAGATATATAGATGCAAAGAGGGTAAAGATCGGTGATGGTGACTTTTAATATTCGAGGTTTGATGGACATGTTCGTTCTAGATTCAAACAAAGGTTCTCCAGTCAAGGTTCCTCTAATGCTCCGGTTCCGAAGTTTAACAAAGATAGAGTGTCTAACCCTAAGCCTCAAGGAGGAAATAGTGGTGGATCTTCTTTGTCTACATGTACTAGGTGTGAAAGGAAACATGATGGTAAATGTCTAGCTGGTTCTGATGCATGTTTGGTTGTCGAAAGATGGATCACAAAATCAGAGATTGTCACTCGTTTTCTATGCATGAAGGAAATAATCGTTGAAAGGCTCAACCTTACCCTTCATTAGGTTCTAGTGGCGGTAAAAAAATAAAAGATATTTTATGCACTCAAACTCGACATGAGCAAGAGGGTTCTCCCGATGTAGTTATCGGTATGTTGAAAGTCTTTCATCTTGATGTTTATACTTTGCTTGATCCCGGTGCTACTTTTTCTTTTGTGACGCCATATGTGGCTATGAGATTTCATGTATCTCCGGATGTGTTTTTAGACCCTTTTTCTGTCTCTACTCCTATTTGTGAATCTATTGTGGCTAAGAGAGTGTATAGAAATTGTCTCATCTCCTTATCCCATAGAGTCACTCATGTTGATCTTGTAGAGCTTGATATGTTTAGGTTTTGATGTCATTCGTGGTATGGATTTGCTTCATTCTTGTTAAGCTTCTATTTATTGAGTGGTTAAGTTTATGTTTCCAAATGAACCTGTCCTAGAGTGGAAAGGGGAAAATTATATGCTTAAGAGTCAGTTTGTTTCTTATCTTAAAGCTAGAAAAATTATTTCTAAGGGTTGCATATATCATCTTGTTCGGGTTAGGGATACAGATCTTGAAACCCATATTCTTGAGTCGGTGCCCGTTGTAAATGAGTTTGTGGAAGTGTTTCTAGATTATCTACTCAGTATTCCTCCCAAAAGGGAAATAGACTCCCGTATAGACCTTTTCCCATATACGAAGCATATCTATATTCCTCCTTACCATATTGCTCCGGCAGAACTTAAGGAACTAAAGGAGCAATTAAGAGATTTGTTGGGTAAGTGTTTCATTCGACTGAGTATCTCTCCATGGGGTGCTCCAGTTTTGTTTGTTTGTAAGAAAGATGGTTCACTTCGAATGTGAAATGACTACTGACAATTTAAGAAGGTTACTATTAAGAATACGTATCCTCTTCCAAGAATCGATGATTTGATTAATCAACTCCAAGGGGCGAGTTACTTCTCTAAGATTGACCTCCGGTCGAGTTATCACCAATTGAGGATGAAAGAGGATGATATTCCAAAGATGACTTTTGAACTTGGTATGGTAATTACGAGTTTTTGGTAATTTCATTTGGTTTGACTAATGCTCCGTCCATATTCATGGACTTGATGAATAGATTGTTTAGAAAATATCTTGATATGTTTGTAATTATGTTTATTGATGATATCTTTATTTACTCAAGGAGTGAGGATGAACATGCCGATCATTTGAGAATTATGTTTCAAGTCCTCAAGGACCAACAACTATTTGCAAAGTTTATTAAATACGAGTTTTGGTTGAGATCCCTGGCCTTTCTTAGTCACATTGTTTTCGGTAAGGGTATTGAGGTAGATCATAAGAAGACGGATGCGGTTAAGAGTTGGCCTAGACCTCTATCCCCTTTAGATATTCGAAGTTTCCTTGGTTTGGCTGGATATTATAGAAGGTTTGTGTAACGGTTTTTTTCAATTTCCTCTCCATTGACTGCATTGATCCAAAAGAACGTTAAGTTCTTATGGTCGGAAGTGTGTGAGAAGAGCTTCCAAGAGTTGATAAATAAACTTACCTCTGTTTCAGTGTTGATGTACCGGAAGGATATGATGGGTTTGTTTTTTAATGTGATGCCTCAAGGATTGGATTAGGATGTGTTCTTATGAAAAATGGGAAGGTTATTGCTTATACATCAAGGAAAATTAAGATCGATGAAAGGAACTATCCTACACATGATTTGGAACTAGCGGTGGTTGTTTTTGCCTTAAAGATATGGAGGCATTATTTGTGTGTTGATGAGTCGGGGATTTCAACTCATTTAGGGCTTAATATCTAGAGTTTTATTGTCCTCATTGCCTATTCTATGGTCTAAACTGATGTGTAAATGATAATTTGCAGCAATGAAGGCAAAAGAGCAACGCACGGACATTACCTGCAAAAAGGAGGGAAAAAGCAGTAAAGTTAAAAATAAGGAAGAGTGATGATAGCCAAGACCACTTGGTGAGTCACCGAGTGGTCCTTTAGCTCGCCCAAATTTACAGCATGCTAGACTTGGGAAAAAGCCAACTCGGGGAGGGAAAATGACATCGTGGTGAACCGCCGAGTGGATCGGGGATGGAGTTCCTGACCGCCTAAAGATATAGATAGGAATGGTGAAGAGTCAAGTCAAGAAGCCGATGGAAAGGGACATTTGGCGCATCGCCGACCTAGTCGGCGATGCCCGACTAACTCCACCGAATGGCTCCACTACCAAAAATTTGGGAACGTATAAATGTGGTTTTTAAAAGAGTTTCCAGCAGTTTCAAAGTTTTGAGCAATTTTGCTGAGTTTTGAGAGTTCCTACATTGGATTTTTTATCCCTAACACTAATCTTAGAGTTTTTGAGTAGCAATTTAGAGTTAGGTTTTGATTTTGAACTAATTTTGAGCATTGTGAAGACTTGCAGTTTGTTACCCAAACTGATGGAGAACATAGTTGGTAACATTTTCTTGCTTTTTATAATGTTTGGCTAAAATTCCTATTTTTGGGGGTGTGATTATTTGATTAATTATCTCAATTAGCTTATGGGTGTTAGTATTTACTGATTTAATTGTTGATTTGAAGTGGGTTCAATTGATAGCTGAGTTTTCATTTATGAATTGTAGTTGCAAATACAGTTCTAGCTTAGTATTCTATGCTTGCTTGAGAAAGAGGTTTTAGAATTAAAATTATAAATTGATGATTGTAGTGATTGGGTTATTGTGGATACAGCTTGAAAAAGTGAGTCTAAATTCGATCCTACCAATCTAGCTCAAGAGAGTAGATTAATTTAGGTTATGGGTTGTTCTTATTTTATGGGCTGGTCGAGGTTCGAGAGAACTCGCTTGATTCGTAATGGTTGATTGAGAAATAGATGTTACACTTAAAGCCTAGCCTACCCACTAAGATTCAACATCTTTCTAATAAATAATAATCACCTATGTAGCGAAATTGGTGGTTAGTCGATCACATCCCCAAGTATCCCTCTCTACTTGATTACTCCTATGTTTTCGTAGTTGATAATTGTCACTCTAATCCCCCCAATTGACACTAGTTGTCAAACCCCTGTAATTTAATGTAATTGTTTCGAAAATGTCTATTCCTATAACCGACTAGAATAATCCTTTCACTTCGTAATTGAATTCTCTATCGTATCACTCCCTTTGGGATAGACTCCAACTCTTTGTTGGGTTTATACTTGATTACGACCGCCTACACTTAGAATTGGATGAAGTGTAGTTGAGCATTGTCAAAAATGGCACCGCTGCCGGGGAGTGGTGTTTAGAATTCTTTTAGTGGAGTTTAGTTGTGAATTGATTGTGTTGTAGTTGAACCAATTTACTATTGTGTGTTGTTGGCTGCTCTTGAACAGGTGACGAGATGAATGTCAACGGGAGCAATGCTAGCCAACTTGGATACAATGATGACATCAGTAACTTGAACGATGTCAATGAAGATCATTTGGGAACCGCGAGTGCTATTAGATTGCCTTCGGTTGTGGGCAATGCAGTATTCCACGTGATTAGCACCATGTTGCAGCTGTTGCAAATGAAGGGTTTATTTAAAGGGTTGGCTCATAAGGATCCCAATGATCACATTCGAAACTTTGTAGACGTGTGTGGGCCATTTTCGTTCAAGAACATATTCAGGAGTCAGTCCGACTTTGGTTGTTCCCTTTTTCTCTCATGGGTGAGGCTACAAAATGGTTAGTTGACTTACCAAGGGTTTCAATTACTTGTTGGGACGAGCTCACTGATGCATTATATGTAAGGTTTTTCCCTCCTTTGAAGATGATGGCATTGAGAGATAATATTTAGGGCTTCAAATGATTGGATGGTGAACCAATTCATAAGACATGGTTGAGGTTTCAGAAGTTGCTGCTCCAATGTCCAACTCACAGACTCCCGAACAATGTGTTGTTACGACATTTCTACCGGAGTCTAGATTCGGTCAACAAGGGTGTGGCTGACCAATTTGTCCAAGGAGGAATTATGGAACATCCGTTTGAAATAGCATCTACTCTTCTTGATGGGATGACGAAGATTAACCGTGCTTGGTACACTAGGGAAGATTAAGTGTCTCATTTGAACTTCAGGATGACAAAAGAACAAATAGAAAAGGACCAAGAGTGGGATGAAAACATGGCTAAAATGATGACCCAAATGGATCTATTGTCAAAACATGTCATGGGTAGTGGTTCTAAGGCTGTGAATGCAGTTGCAGTTAGTGGAGTGAATCCCCATGAAGTGAAATTTGAAACTATGTACAATGAGGAGGTACACTTCCTAACAAATCAAGGAGGAGGTTTCCGGTGAAAACCAATGTTGGAATAGGGAGCGTGATGATGGTTGGAGAGATCGTGATAGGGAATGGCGCGACCGTGGTACAAATTGGAGAGAGAGGGATGGGGACAAAGAGAGATATGTACTTCCCCATGAGCGTCAAGAGCCAAAAGAGCAACGGGTTGATCCTGAAAATTTCCGCACTAAAGATATGCTTGCACGCATTCTCAACATAGTGGAAGGGTTGGACAAAGTGCTAAAAGAAATGAAAGATGACATCTCAACTCTGAACCAAACAGTTACATCACACTCGGTATCGATTAAGCAGCTGGAAACACAAATGGGTCAAATTTTGACTCATATGAACCCAAGGCCAAAAGGAGGATTACCGAGTGATCCCATGGTCAACCCAAAGAATGAATCGTGAAAGCGCATCTTCATCGTGCCACGATGTTAAATAAGGCGCTTCTTTGGAGGCAACCCAAGCTTTTAGCTTTTATTATTGTTGTTTGAATAACGGATTTTAGATGTGCAGGTTAAAAATTCAAATATTTGGAAGAGGAGCAATTTAGTGAGCCTAGATAACAATCGGCGAGCCCGATCCGGACCACCGTTTGGACCAACCAAAAGGCTGGTGTTCTATAAAAATCGGCGGACAAAAGAGACATTTGGCGCATAGCCGAATGGTCAGAGACATAAGTGGGCTTCGCCGACTGGCGCGCAAACTAAAGGGTTTTAAAGGCCTGAACCATTTTAAATTCAATTTCTTCCATCTTTTCTCCTTTTTCGACCTTTGCACTCTTTCATTAAAATTTTAGATTACATTCTTGCCTTTCGATTTTGTGTGGGGATCAATTACTTGTTTACTCGATAGCATAGCATTCATTTGTCTGCTCTTGAGTATGGTTAGTCGAACCCCATCTTTAACATTGTAGTAGTTTCCAAATGCATGATTGTATCCCTGTTGAATTAGTTGCGTCATATTAGTTGTTTGAATGATCGTTGTTAAGGTGTACCCATATCGTATCTTGTTTATGCTTGTTTTAGCCGATAATTGTAAAACCCGTGTGTTAACTGATTTAAAATTGTGGGTCTGTGTTGTTTAAATGTTGGGTCTGGTATGGGTGAAGTCTAAGTAACCCCAATTGAACCGATCAACTGATTTTGCCCATTGATAGAGCGGGTGACGTCATTCTTATGGGTAAAAGACGTCGATTGGTCAATTTTGGACAAATCATGGGAAGTCTGAGTACCCCGAAGTCATTAGTGGTATGGGTCTGGGCTTAACTGCATAGAATAGGTGTTTAATTTCAATCTCGTGGGTTGTGGGTTAGAAATTGGAGGTCGGGGTCAAAATTTGGCATGAAGGACATTTCAGAGAGCTTAGTCGAGTTCGCCGAATGGTTCGGCGGTTCGCCCAATGGCTCCTGGATCGCCCTTTTATCCTCCATATTTGATTAAATGATTCTGTAACATTTGGGGATATGCTTGAGCTCACCAAGTTCACTCGGAGACTCGCCGAATTACCTTTAGATAGCCCTTCTGAGCCCCAAATTTTAGAAATTATTTTGTAACATTCGGTGAGCTACTTTTAGTTCACTAAATGGTGCCGGCAAATTGCCTTAAGGCCCTGGACAATGCCGACTTGTGCTGAATTCTGAGAAAAAATTTCTGGAAAATTCGGGGAGACCGACTTGGCTTGCCGAATGGTTTCAGCGACTCGCCGAACTACTCGGCGAGTTTTCCTACACATTTTTAAAATCTGATATTCTTTCAAACTGTTTCTAACGTATTGATTTATTTAATGTTGTTTTGCAGGTATGGCTAGATGAAAGGTACCAGGAAGGAATCAACCACCCCGCAAGCGTGCACGGGGCATTTTGATAAACGAGGGTGTTGCGCCCGCACGGGCTACTCAAGCGAAACTTCCTCCAACAGGGGGAAAAGGCAAAGGAAAAGGGCTTGTGGAGCCAAGCCCTGCGGAGAGCTCAGACAGCATGGGAATCTACGCCACCCATCTCACTACTTTAGAGTCGAAAAGTGAGGGCAACTCGGGGGATCGATCGCCAGTCTCCGTGTCTAAGATGGAGGACGATCAGACTTTACAGAGGAGGAGAGCGGAGCTGCGCTCTAAGGTACCCCATGACCCAACTAGGATCCCGGTGCTTTCTACACCTCCTCCTCGATCACTGAACAGATTGAAAGCTATCGGGCTTAGGACCATTCTCGAATAGAAACGATTATCTACATACGGAGTAGTAGACAGGTACCCAGATGTGTGGAGCACTATCAAGTTCTACAAGTTTGAGATTTTCACCAATCCCCGAGGATCCTACAGTCCTTCTTGGCTTCATAAATTTTATGTAGAGTACGGAAAGTTGGTAACTAAGGGGAAGAAGAAGGACAGTTCCTTTACACTTGTGAACCATGTGGTGGTACGAGGTAGGAGAGTTAAATGTAGCAGCACCAACATCAATGAGGTGCTAGGATGCACAACGAATGTGATCAACTTCCTGGTGGATCAAATACAGAAGAAGACCCTAGATGATCTGAAGGGTTGGTTTGCTCCTCTGATTTCAGATATCACACCGCCATGGATTGAGGCAGGTGTCCCAATAGAGAAGAAGGATTTGAACGTGGCTGCCAGATACTGGTTCAGGTTTATCATCAGCACCTTGATGCCATCACAGGATGAGTCTATACTCAGGCATCCGAAGGCTGCATTGTTGGGTTGTATCATGGATCGAGATAGACTAAATCTCAGCTTTATTATTGAGCAGGAGATGGCCATGAGGTCCAAGCAGAGTCAGACTTCCCTCCCATTTCTGGTGTTGATCACAAAGTTGTGCCGGTGTGCTAGGGTACCATTGATAGAGAAGACGGATGTGGAAGCGTCTCCCACTTCCTCTACTAACATCCGGAGGATAAAAGCTGAGTACCCTAGGGATGAGGCCGAGAGGAGGAGAGTTGCACCGGTGTACACTTCCCGGGTGGTTGATGTAGAGATGTTACAGACGGACATAGCCCATTCTACTCAGGCCGGTGATCTTTCAGGTACTCCTGGCACTTTGAGTTCTACACCTCCTACTTCTTTAACTGCTCCCAGTTCTTCTGCTGCCGCTGCTTCCCAACCTCCTTTGATCCAGGCTATGTTGTTCAAGATGGGCCACCTTGCCCAATCTTCTGATATACGTGCCTTCCGAGTAGAGGATGTTGTACCTGGGATAATTGAGAGGGCCATTGCTACTGCCTTAGCTCCTATTCGAGATGAGTTGAGAGAGCACCGAGAGTTGATTGATGCACATGGCTTAGATTTGGATGCCCTAACTGTAAAAGTGGAGGCCTGTGAGCATTGTAAGGGTGAGTCTGAGGATGTGACGGCCTTGAAGGCCGATATTGTTGGGTTGGGGTGTGATGTGAATGAGCTAAAATCCACGGATCTTTCTATGTTACTCAGCACGGTGGACCTTCCCGAGGTCCCGAGCACTGAGTTTCCAGCCATTCCTAAGATCCCTCCAGCTACTACGACAGGAGATTCTGCTATGGCTGATGATGATGACGAGTCAGAGGCTCCTGAGACTGATAAGGAGGAGCTTGGTACACGAGATGCAACAATGTATGATGATTTAGAGGACCTCGAGGGGGCGATGGTGCAGATAGTTGTGGAGGCGTCTCTTAGGAATATATCGATGGTGGGCTCCAATGGAGCAAAGGATGGAGTTGAGTTGGGCACTAATGCCCAGACCGAGGGAGTCACTGATATGTAGCGTTAACCGCCAGCTTAGCCTAACAGGGGGATTTTGACTCTTTTCAGTTTTCTGTTTGGACTTTTATTTATTTTACATTTGAGGACAATTTCTTATATTATTTGGTGGGGTGAGGTATCTTCATACCTCCCTCTGTTGAGTTGTTTTTGTGGATAATTTATTTTTGATAGCCTATTGTGAATGCTCACTTTTTGTGACTATTAGTTTTTTTTTTTTTTAATGTGAATACGTTGGATGTGACCCAAATTAAAAATTTGCCACCTCTTGATGTTTGTGAATGTGGTTGTTCTCTTGCAATTTTGAGTGTCATTTGTGATCAATACCGATGACATGAATAGTGCTCTTGATTGAATGATATGTGTGTGCGATTCTGATGAGTCTGGGATTTCGACACATTTAGGGCTTGATATTCATAGTATTAGTGTCCTTGACGCCTATTTTATGCTCTAAACTGATGTTTCAATGCTAATTTGCATATATAAAGGCGAAAGAGCAAGGCAAGGACATTACCAGGCAGAAAGGAGTGTAAACAATGAAAAAGGCTTAAGATAATGAAAGCTGACAATCACCAAAGTCACTCGGCAAGTCGCCGAGTGGCACTTCAGCTCGCATAATGTTCCAGACTGCCTGCCCTGGGGAGAAGCCAACTTGGTAATGGAACTGAACCTTCGGCGAACCGCTGAATGGATCGGCGACAAAGAATTTGATCGCCTAACGTTACAGCGCCTGAAGGATGAAGAGTTAAGGCAAAACGGCGATGGAAAGGAGCAATTGGCGCATCGCTAACTTGGTCAGCGATGCTCGACTAACTCCGCCGAGTGACCCTGAAGGCCAAAATCTGAGAACGTATAAATTAATTTTCAAAAAGAGAAAAGAAGATCCTACCATTGTTAGACTCCGAGTTTTTTAGTGAAACATTGTTTTACTTAGTTTTTGAAAGTTTTTAGTAGATTTTTGTCGGGTTTTGGATTTGAAGCTAAATTGGAGCATTGTAAAGATTCGGAGATTACAACCCAGCTTAGAGAGAACCTAGTTGGTATTAATTTCTTACTTTTTATGATGTGAGGCTAAAACTCCTATTCTTGGGGGTGTGATTATGTGATTAATTGTCTTAATTAGCTTATAAGTGTTAGCCATTACTGATTTAATTGCTGTTTTGAAGTGGATTCGATTGATAATTGAGTTTTCACTTATGAATTGTAGTTGCAAATGCAGTTCTAGATTAGCATTCTATGCGTGCTCGAGAGGGAGGTTTTAGAATTAAGGTTATCAATTGATGATTTTAGTGATTGGGTTGTTGTGGGTTCAACTCGAGAGAGTGAATCTTAATTCGATCATACCTATCTAGCTCGAGAGAGTAGATAAACTGAGGTTTTGGGTTGTTGATAGTATGATGCTTTTTGAGGTTCGAGAGAACTCACTTGATTCATGATAGTTGATCGAGAGATGGCTATTACATCTAGAGCCTAGCCTACCCACTAAGATTTAACAACTTTTGGTAATTAGTATTCACCTGTACAACGAAATTGGCAATTAATCATTCACATCCCCAAGTATTCCTTTCTACTTGATTACTCCCCTATTTTTGTAGTTATTAATTGACAAACCTTATCCCCCCATTTGACACTTGTTTTCAAACCCTTAGATTTAATCTAACGATTTCGATAATTTCTATTCCTACAACCGATTAGAACACGTCTTTCATTCCCCCAACTCTTCGTTGGATTTATACTAGATTGCGACCCCCAACACTTAGTATTTGATTAAGTGTAGTTGAGCGTTTATCGAAAATGACGCCAGTGCCGGGGAGTGGTATGTAGAATTCTCTTAGTGAAGTAGATTTGTGATCTAATCTTGTTTGTAGTTGAACCGACTTACTTTGTTTTTGTGTTTTTGGTTGGCTGTTTGTGAACTGGTGACGAGATGAGTGTGAACGGAAGTAACGGTAGCCAACTAGGACACCAAGATGACATTGGAAATTTGAATGATATCAATGAAGGAGCTCAAGTGGATGGTGTAGGTGTTATTCGTTTACCTCAGGTTGTGGGAAATGTTGTGTTCCACGTGACTAGCACGATGCTGCAACTTTTTCAAATGAAAGGACTATTTGGAGGGCTAGCTCATGAGGATCCCCATGACCATATTCAGAATTTTTTGGACGTGTGTGGTCCGTTCTCATTTAAGAATATCTCAGAAGAATCAGTCCGACTTCGGTTGTTCCCTTTTTCGTTGATGCGGGAAGTGACCAAATGATTAGCTGATCTACCGAGGGATTCGATACGTCTTGGGATGAGCTTACCGAGGCATTCTACATAAGGTTTTTCCCTCCTTAAAGGATGATGGCATTGAGAGACAATATTTAGGGCTTTAAACGTTTAGATGGTGAGCCAATCCACGAGACGTGGCTGATATTTCAAAAGTTTTTACTTCAATGTCCGACTCATGGACTTCCAAACAACGTGATCTTACAACACTTCTACTGGAGTCTAGACTCGGTGAACAAAGGTGTGGCTGACCAACTAGTTCGAGGAGGTATTATTTAGTAGCCTTTTGAGGTAGCGTCGACTCTCCTTGATGGGATGACGAAGATACACTGAGCTTGGTATACTCGGGAGGATCAGGTATCTCCTTTGACTTTCAGGATGACAAAGGAGCAGATAGAAAAAGACCACGATCGGGATCAAAGCATGGCCAATATAATGACCCAAATGGATCTTTTGTCAAAATATGCTATGGGTAGTGGTTCAAAGGCTGTGAACGCAGTGGGAGTTAGCGGAGTGAATCCCAATGATGCACACTTTGAAACTTTCTACAATGAAGAAGTAAACTTTCTAGCAAATCATGGAGGTGGATTCCGCCAAAATTATCCAAGGCCAGGTGGAAACTAAGGTTGGAATAGAGATCATGATGAAGGTTTGAAGGATCGTGATAGGGAATGGCGTGACAGTGGTACAAACTGGAGGGAACGGGATGGTGACAAAGAGAGATATGTTCCTCCTCATGAGCGTCAAAATCCAAAAGAGCAAAGGGCTGACCCGGAGAATTTCCTAATTGAAGATATGCTTGTACGCATTCTCAATAAGGTAGAAGGGTCGAACAAAGTGCTCAAAGAGATGAAGTAGGACGTATCAACTCTAAATCAGACGG
The DNA here is from genome assembly GCA_029582245.1 of Solanum etuberosum. Taxonomy (NCBI): domain Eukaryota; kingdom Viridiplantae; phylum Streptophyta; class Magnoliopsida; order Solanales; family Solanaceae; genus Solanum; species Solanum etuberosum. The sequence continues at coordinate 257,277 of JAJONR010000184.1, forward strand.
TTACTTCCCACTCAGTGTCAATCAAACAGCTGGAAATGCAAATGGGTCAGATATCATCTCGTTTGAACCCATGGCAAAAAGGGGGTCTACCAAGTGATACATTGGCTAACCCAAAGAATGAACCTTGAAAGCGTATCCACGTCGTGCCACTACGTTAAGTAAGGCACTTCTTGGGAGGCAACCTAAGTGTTTAAGATTTTATTATTGTTGTTTGAATAACGGGTGTTGAATGTGCAGGTTAAAAAATTGAAATTTTGGGAAATAAGCAGTTAGGCGAGCCCATGGACCAGTCGGCGACTCGCCAAACAGGTCGGCGAGCCTGACTTGGTTCGCCATTTGAAACATCTAGTTAGCCAGAGGTTCTGTAAATTTCAGCAGGATAAAGAGCCATTCGGTGCATCGTCGAATGGATCGGCGACATAAGTAAGAGTCGCCGACTTACGCGCAAACTGAAGAGTCAAAAGGCCTAAACCATTTTTAAATTCAAAACTCTTCCTCATTTCATACTTTTCAACTTCTATACTTTCACAATTGATTGGTTGAATGTTTGTGGCAGTGCTTGACCGTATTGTGTTTCGTTTTGCCTAAAAATTTGAAATCCCAGGTGTTTGATTGATGAAATTTTATGGGTTACGTTGATTTTAGTGTTGGGTCTAGTAGGGCTGAAGTATGAGTAACCCCAATGGCACCGATCATCCATTTTTTCCCAATGATAGAGCGCTTCTCTTTCTCTCTCTCTTCTCTCTTCACATGGATCTCGGATCTCTGGAGTGCATGGGATATAATTATGCTATTTATTTCATCAGTCTTTTCTGTTCTTTATTTTTTAACACGCAACTAATTGATTGGGGTTTGGTTAAACCAAATCATGAATAAATAAGATTCGTCTGTCATGTACTGTCAAATCAATGAAAGCATTAATTTTGCAATATAGTCGTTGGGTAAGAATGAGTTTTTTTTAAAATATGGCTCAGTACTAGAGATCTCATGAATGAGTTTTGTTTGTTTTTGTTACCTTTGATATAATGTCAAATGCAATATTGAATCGAATTTGTAATGATGAGAATGATCCCATGTTGGGTGTGAAAATCTGTTGTAAATATGGAGACTTACTGTCAATGCAAACTTCATGGTCGAAGGACAATCCTGGTCGAAGATTTTGGTCTTGTCCACGCTATCGTGTATGTACATTTCAACATCTTTGTCTGGAGACTTATTGTTTGTCTTTATTTTGGTTTTTGTTTAATTTAAATTTCTTTGTGGTGTGTATTTTAGGAGAATGCATGCAACTTCTTTAGATGGAGGGACCGTGAAGATGTTGATATACTATCCAAGTTCGTTATTCTGAGATTGGCGAAGAGAATTAAGGAGTTGAAAATTGATGATGAAAGTCATATTAAAAGAAGTAACAAATGGGTGATGAAGGAGAAGAAGAAGACCAAATGTTGTAACAACTGGAAGCTAATCTTCGTGTTGATTGTTGTGGTCTTTTTTATATTTTAAGCATTACCAAGAAGAATACTGTGAAGGATGGAAAAATCTTATGGAGTTGTGTACAACCATAAAAATTATCATAGTTTTCGAAATAAATAAACATAGTTTTGCACTTCTGTTCCAACATTTTTACTTGTTCTTAACATAACATAATACCATGTGTTGCTACATATGAGTCAAATATTACAACATTTGAGGCATATGTTGCTACAAATGACTTATTTGTTGCTACAGATGACTCATTTGTTGTTACAGATGCCTCAAATGTTGCAACATATCACCCTTATGTAGCAACATTTGACTCATCTAAGGCATATGTTTCTACAGATGCATCTGTAGCAACATATGCCTCAGATGAGTCAAATGTTGAAACAATCTTCATCAACATGTTGCTACAGATGACTCATTTGTTGCTACAGATGCCTCAAATGTTGCAACATATCACCATGTAGCAACATTTCACCATTTGAGGCATATGATGCTACAGATGACTTATCTGTTGCTACAAATGACTCATTTGTTGCTACAGATGACTCATTTACTGCTACATATCACCCTTATGTAGCAACATTTGACCATGTAATAGATAGATAGAGTTAAAAGGGAATTGGTTGGAGCAACATAACATATATCATCACAAATAAAATAAAACATTGTCATTAATTACAAACACATTGTCAAGGCTCCAAGTTCCTAGATACTATCCCAGCAACCCAATTCCATTGTATTCGACCAACTGTATTGTCACACAACTTGGTGTTGGAAGGTTGAATTAGTGTGTTGGTAATCAAATGCTCAATAAATGCAAGTGAATATGATCCACACGCGGTACTGGTGTTATTTTTTACCATGGGTTCTAATCGACCTTCAAATTCACATGGTTCATTGAGGAACTTATCTGGCAAATGCTTCATTATTCCACTTTGCCTCAACAAGTTTGGCAGCAACTCGAACACAGGTTGTATGAATGTCAAAAAGTTGTCATGTTCCGTACACATCAGGTTGCAGTCATAAACATTCATGCGACCCTCGTGCAAGAGGATCTCAAGAGTCACAAAATATGTATTGCTCATGTTCATGACTGTCAGAATCCTTTTCTCACCAATCCAATCCATGCCTCCACGATATGGTCTATTTCCCCTGACGTAGTCAATCATATCGCCATTCCATACAAACTCATTAAGTAACTATGTAAAGCTTTTTCCACCAACTCTTGTTGCCTAATCGCTGATATTGTCATACCTTTGTTTGAAGTTGGTATAGAAGTTGAGATGCATGATTCTATCCGTGGAATCATAGTGCTCAGGGTATCTCAACTGCCTCTCCCGCATGAGGCTAAGAATTTCATCAATATACTGAAATAACAATTAATATTAAAGAGTAAAGAAGAGTAATGATTGAAAAGATAAAACAAACAAACATTATAAATTGAAGGTTAGTAGAGAAAAATTACCCAGTATTCCCACCAAATATCCATGCTTTTCATGATCCTGAAATCATTTCCACTAAAACAATGCATGCCGTATTGTGCACGCAGATCCTTTACTTTCATCAGTTCCAACAGTTTGGCCTTTTTAACTACAGGCACCAACTTATAAATATTCACTGGTTTAAGCTCCAGCAGCTTCTCTCCTATAGCCATTGGCAATTCTCCAAATATTTTCTTCTTCAAATTTTGCATTGCCTTGATAAAGGATTTTTTTTCTCCTCTTGGCCTGTGGAGTATATGGATCCCGAACATTCTTTGATGGAATGACGTTGACCCCCCTCTTGTTTTTAAATTCATTCACAGCCTGACTCAATGTTTGAAGATACATGATAGAATCTTCATCTTGTTTCTTGCACTTCTCACATAGAAATCCAGAGCATCTACTACAAGAGGTAGCCCCTTGGTCATGTCCAACAACACCAGCACCAGCACAAATACCACCACCAAAATCAACACCAGTACCAGCACAAATACCACCACCAACATCAACACCCACACCAACACCAATATTAACACCATCCCTTACAGCTGCATCAACCATATCCTCATTGAAAACAACTAATTCATTATCAACTCTTTCTCTTTTGATGGTTGTAGCTCCAGCCAATTCTCTTTTAACTCTATCGACTATAGGATCAAATAAGGTTTCAACCAACTCTAGAGTAATCAGAAATGGCATTTGCAATTCCTTTTCTTTTGGGACAAGCCATGGATGCATAACCTAAAATTATAAAAATGAGTCATTCGAAGGATTATTTGGGTGAGATGTTGTAACATATGGGGTCATATGTTGCGATAGATGGGAATATGTAATAACATTTGTGTTACATGTGGCAATATATGCATCATCTGTAGAAACATTTGGGTCACATGTTGTTATAGATGGGTGAAATATTGGTACATATGATGCATTTGTTGCAACATATGGGGCATCTGCAGCAACATATGACTCATCTGTAGCAACATATGGCTCATCTGTAACAACATTTGACATATATGGCAATTTTAAATTTGTAGTATAACAACTTCAATTTACTGCATCATGAGGAGGGTTAAAAAGTTCTGGAGGATTTTTGACATTTTTTACTGTCAACCATCTCAATATCCTTGGAGATGAAATATCTTCTTCTGCAGTTAATTGATGCCTCAAATGAGGAATGGCGTCAAATGCCCAAGCCTATAAAAAAGGAAAACATGTCACAAATCAAATGTTGAATTATTCAATAAAATATAAAAAGATTAAGAACATTTATGTTTACCATGAAAGCCCATAGAAAGCCAAATAAGTTATTGGTCTTTGGAGATAAATGAGCCAACAAGTATTTGACAGTTAATTGGTAGCTGTCATGACCCCAAGGATAGTCGTTGAAAGCCTCAATATCCTCAGATAACTTCACCCATTTAAGGGGTAAGTTGTTGACATCTTTTGCCATAAGTACATTATGTACAAACCAAAGTAAGCACAATGACTCCTTGTGCTTCTTTGATGTATCCTTGTCATTCAACAAATATATCAATTCAGGATTTTTGAAGCTTGGGCCAACAAGGGACACCAAGTCCTGCTCCTCAGTTGACTGTTCCTTACTTGTTTGTGCTTCTCCTTTCTTTCGTCTCCGTGATTATTTTTTGACTGTGAATTCAGGGATTGGCTCAGAAGGAGAATGGCATTTTAACCCTGTAACTCTGGCAAACTCTCTTTTGCCAAAGAAGAGTGGCATGCCACAATAATTAATCAACACCTTAACCTTCATTTCATGATTCTCAAAGATGAACCTTATTTTCAGAAGTTCATAGACAATGGTCATTTGAAAACGTGCATTATTTTTCATTGGCAAATCAAGATATTGACCAAAAGAACTATTCCTAAAAAAATCTTCCAAACCATTCTCCCGGAGTATGATCCTGAAGGAGTCAAAAGATTTTCCCATGGCTGACCTTATAATGCTATAAACAGTAGCATTAGATTGAAAATGCACAGCGAAAGTGTGTGCATTGACAGTTTTGATCCCATCATCTCAACTTCATTTTTTTTCTTCTTCTTCCTCAACTTCTTTATTTTTTCCTTTATCTTCCTCAACTTCTTCTTTTTTCCTTCTTCCTCAACTTCTTCTTTTTTCTCTTCTTCCTCCTCAACTTCATTATTTTCTTCTTCTCTTCTTTCTTCATCATCATCAACTTTATTTTTTTCTTCTTCTCTTTCTTCATCATCAACAACTTCATTTTTATCTTTTCTATCATAATCCTCCTCATTTTTTCCTTGTCCTTCTTCATCTACAACAACTTCATGGAGATTTGGTAGATCTTTTTGAGAAACTTCTGGTTCTACTTGAGAAGAAGAAACTCCTGTCTCTACTTGAGAAGAAGAAACTGCTTCAGATGCAAGTTCTTCTAAAAGAGTGGAACTGTAATTTTCATTCTTCTTCTTCCTACCAGTTTTAGTCCTAGGCCTCTTCTGAATCTTTGTGTCAGTTGTTTCAGTTTTTTAATACAATTTTTCTTTGACAGGAGGCATTATATTTGTATCTACAACCACAAAATCAAATAGTTTTTAACAAAAATAACAACAACCAAACACAACAACAAAACACACAACAACACACAAACAACAACACATCACCCAAATACGATTCAATACCACAAATGAAGCAACCAACAAACCACAAAACCCTAAACCCTAACCAACCAACTACAAATTGAAGCTTTTTGAAAATAGATAATATTTCAAAAGAAATAACAAAAACTCCTGACTCTACTTGAGAAGAAGAAACTGCTTCAGATGCAAGTTCTTCTAAAAGAGTGGAACTGTAATTTTCATTCTTCTTCTTCCTACAAGTTTTAGTCCTAGGCCTCTTCTGGATCTTTGTGTCAGTTGTTTCAGTTTTTAATACAATTTTTCTTTGACAGGAGGTATAATATTTGTATCTGCAACCACAAAATCAAATATTTCTTAACAAAAATAACAACAACCAAACACAACAACACAACACACAACAACACACAAACAACAACACATCACCCAAATACGATTCAATACCACCAATGAAGCAATCAACAAACCACAAAACCCTAAACCCTAACCAACCAACTACAAATTGAAGCTTTTTGAAAACAGATAATATTTTAAAAGAAATAACAACCAACCAAACCAAACCAACCATCCTACAAACAAATATGCGATAAACCACTAAAAATGTCCTGATTTAATACCAGTAAAAGTATTTCAAAACCCTAAATAAATTATACCCGAGAATATCGAGGGTAAATTAAGAATGATGAGGGCAACGACGACTTCTTGTAGAAAATATCGCAACAGATTACACTTATGTGGTAGAAAATATCGCAACAACAACTGGATATGTGAAGAAGAATAATGGAGAAACAAACAAGAAGAGAGAGATGAAAGGTAGAAGAAATAGAAAACAAAACGGATTTGGAATATGAATCGTCCTTTTATAGAGGAGAGAGGAAAAAGGACGGTTGTTTTCTACCTTTTAATTTTTTTAAAAATTGTGACAGTATAATGTTGCAAGATATAACAATTCAAAGTGACATATGTCGCCACATATCTCCTTTCTGTTGGGGCACATGCAGATAATTCTGTGGGTTTTTTTACAACAAAGGTTATATATGTTGCCACATATGACCTTTCTGTTGGGGAACATGCAGATAATTGTGTGATTTTTTTACAACAAAGGCTATATATGTTCCAACAAAATAAAAATAACAATAATTATCAGCAAAAATGAACACTTCACCAATTATTTTTTACAACTTATCAACAAAAAGGTCAATGGTATACGTAACCATCAAAACTAAATCTATCAATGGTGGTAACCATAACATATTCATCTGGACATATGAACTTTGTTTTTTTAGGTCTAGGCCTCTGTGGGTCTTCATTGTTACTAACATAGCCACTCTGAGCCTTTAAAATCCCATTATTCCATATGGGTGAAGCATATCTCATGCGAAGGGATTGATAAATAATTCCGTAACATGGTACTTGTAGTCCATCACTCAAAAATTCAGCGTATGCAGCAACAAAAAGTCCACAATCACTGCATGGTATATCATTAATTAGAAAATATAATAAACCTAATATTAACATCACATTTCGATAGTGGTAAGAAAGAAATAATAATGTGATACTTACAGACTATTTTTTGCTTGTTGGGAAATACCAGTAACATGTGTTACTTCGAATGGGTGAGATTTGTTCTTGCCCTGGTAAGATTCAAGAACTGACCAGTTGGTTCGGTCTTTTTGCTTAAAAAAATCCGCTGGATTCAAGGTACTTTGACAACATTGTAGACAACTTTTGAATCTCGGTGCACAATTTTCTGTTAGTCCTAGATGAGGACATCGAATCATACACCTTTATGCATTGTTCCTTCAATAAAACGACAGCCAAGACCCAATGAAACTCCCCATTACAATTTACAGGGACATAAACCTCATCTGTGAGGTTCCAAGGCAGTCCAACAGGTATACTAAAACCTTTGATAGTGTCAACGATTTTGTTCTCATTTTCAGGAAAAACATTGGCCTTGTCAATGTATGTTTTGAAAAAATAATTAGTAGTGGTATATCGATATTTAGAATGACTCTGCTGCTTCGACTTCTTCCGCAAATAGTACAAAATGACATCCACATGCTGCACAGATGCATCAACAAGTGTATTTTTGTATCAATTATTTGTATGTATTCATGTCTTAATCTAAACATAAGTGGACATGAATTTACCTCATCAGTCCAACACCTATTGGGTTAAGACATTACGTAGAACCAACCCTTTTTCTTCGGAAATGCAACTACAAAATCAAGTTGATTGAATCTAAGTTTCGAGCAATTGACTAAGTAGTGATCATCCTTGTCTCTTCTGTAATTGTGTAAACATTAAAAATAATAAATTTAGTGGACATCCAAAACTACTAATAATAGTTGAATGACTTACTTTTTTGCATGATGCTTGTAAAGACCCTCGTTTATCCATTGCGAGAAGGATGTCATTAGTTGAGTTGGACCCTCGCTGGCAATGTTAAAACCTTCAAATGGATATTGTTGCTTCTTCACATCACAACTGACGACTTTCTTCTCTTTCTCTTTCTCTTTCTCTTCCTCGTTCTCTTTGTCTTTCCCCTTGCCTTTTGCGATTGAGGAAGATACTGGAGCAGTAGTAACTGTTTTTTTTTCTTTTACTAATTATAGATAGTGATTGGAAAATTGATTTTTTCAACCTCCTGCACTTCAAAGGCTGTGAAATCTTCTTGGATATATGAACATCAATATTATATGTCATTTCATTAAAAATATTAGTGAGTTCTTTAACACTAAAATATTGAGATGTTGCCACAGATGAAGCTCCTTGTGACATTTTATCTACAAGATAAATAAAAAAAGGTTGAGAGTTTGAAACTGATTATAAAATAATAAGGGTAGCAATTTATACTTATGTTGATACAGATGAACATTTTGTTGTCACAGTTGTACCTTTTGTTGACACAGATGAATCTTTTGTTGCCACAGATGAATCTTCTGTTTCAATATATAGGTAACCTGTTACTACAGATGATCATTTTTTTGGTCTAACACATAGGTGACATGTTCCAACATATGACAACTATGTTGGAATATGTACCAACATATCACTAATATGTTGCAACATACGACCAAAGATGAACAGTTGGACAACTGAACAAGACTATATTTCTACAATCATATGAACAAAATGGTCACAAAAAGAAGAACAAAAGCAACAAAAATGACTCTTAACTGAAGAACAACGATACATATACATTTCCTAAAAATTAGAATTTTTTTGGGTTTGTCGATTTTTTTTCAAAAACAAAAATGATAGGTACCATTACACCATTATTCAATTTTCACATCTATAGCACGATTTCTTGTTCATTAACTCAAGAAAAGAACTTAGTACCAATAGTGTGTTGTTCAAAATTGTAAAATCTTTCAAAAAAAAATGACTTACACATTTTAAGTCGAACACGAACTTCACTTCAGAAAGAGAGAGTGACGGCCGGAGATGAGGAGGAAGATAATGGGGAGAATGATCGGATTTTCTAAGGAAGAAGAAGAAGAGAAGAACGTTGGAGAGAAGAAGAAGAAGAGAGAAAATTCTATTTTCTTTTACTATTTTTTTAAAATAGTTTGAATAGAATTAAAGTAGATGAAAAATGTAGTGTTTTTTTGTATTTTATAAAAGATTAGAAAGTTTTAAAAATGTTAGTTTGGTCCCAGATTAACTTAATTATGGTTTTAAGTGGATTTGACCATTTCTTGGTGAAAGTGTCACCAAAAACAAAACAAGACTTATTTGACACCTTTCATTTAATTTTCTCAAGTTAGTGGTGGTGGATAACATTTTAGATAATTAGTGTAATTTTCAGATTTTTAATGTTTGAGAAATTCTTTTGGTCTTCATATTATTCGGCCACCACCCTCGACGGAGCATTTCCCAACGAGCCACCAACACCCTGACAGACCCCATCTCTGGCAAGACCCGCTTCTTGATCTTCTCTCTTGTCGCTGCTAACAGCAGCTTTACCAGCCACCACCCTCTATTCTCTGACCAACCCAAACGAATTCAAGCTCCGATAGCGAGCAACCAACCAAAACCTTTTCACCCTTCTTCTCCGACCACCTGTAACAACTCAAAAACTCCATCAGAAAACCTCAACAGCCGCCACCCAATAACCCAACTTCTTCCATGTCTCCTTTTCCAGCGAACAACTAAGAACAAAACACCACCCAAAACCCCTCTTCATCCACCTCCGAAACCACCAGAAAACGACCCATTCCACCGCCAGTCCCTTCCCCTTTCCCCTCTTCGATTTTTGTTTGTTTCTGAAGGATTGGACGGCAAGCTCGAAGCTCCAGCCATGGTTATGGCGCACAGCTCCACCGGAATCCGATCAAACGCCCACCAGAAACAACACCAAAAAACAACAATGTTAGCAAGCTCAAAGATCCAGTTTCCGATCGAACAACAACACAAATCCGGTGACCCTTCTTTCCTTTTAAATTTTTTGTATATGTATGCGTTGAATTTTAGGGTGTGTTGTTTTCCAATTATTTCATGTTTGGTTGGGTAAAATGTTTTGGAAAATGTTTTTCAAATCAATTAATTTTCCTCAAATTTAAGGAAAATGATTTCCCTTCAAAAATTAAGGAAAACATTTTCCAAAACTTTCCTCTAACTTCAAATTACATTTTTTATTGAAAAAATCATTTTTTTGTTGAAAAAATAAATTTAAAGCTTATTTTTAAAAATATTTTTCAACTTCAATTTTTTTATTTTTTTATCCCACCCTCAAACCCCGCTCCTACCAACCCCCTCCCGCCAGCCCCCACCAAAAAAAAAAGAATTTTAAAGTTTGTTTTTAAAAAATATTTTCAATTTCAAATTTTTATTTTTTTACCTCAGCCCCCCCGAACCCCCCCCCACCAGCCCCCCACCCCTCCTCTTCCCCAAAAAAAATTAAAAGTTTTTTTTTTTTGAAAAATATTTCAATTTCAAATAATTTTTTCACCCGACCCCCGCACCTACCCTCGAGCCCCACCACTCCCGGCCAGAACCCCCTAAATAATAAATTTAAATTTTGTTTTTTAAGAAATACTTTCAAATTTTTATTTTTCACCCCACACCCCACCCCTACCCTGATCCCCCCCCCCCCCCCCAAAAAAAAATAATTTAAAGTTTATTTTTAAAAAAATATTTTCAATTTAAAATATTTATTTTTTCACCCCACCCCTACCTAGAACCCCCCCCCCCCAATCAGCCCCCCACCACCTTCAAAAAAAATTTAAGTTTGTTTTTAAAAAATATTTCTAATTTTTATTTTTATTTTCTACTCTCTAGTAAAAATAAAAGATATTTTTTCAAAAATATTTTTCATTCATAAATCAAACACTGAAAAAAAATTCCGGAAATTTTTTTACACTCACCAACCAAACATGAGAAAATGAGTCAAAAATCTACTTGTTTTTAAGGAAAACATTTTTTAGGAAAACATTTTCCATGAAAAACATTTTCTAGGAAAACATTTTCCTTCGTACCAAACACACCCTTAATCTTCAGGTGGTACTGTTTTGCTAATTATTATCTATGTTTTTGTTTGTTGACCAAATTGGGTCTTTTTTTTAATGTTTTTTTAGTATTTTATTATATTTTTTGGGGAAGTTTCGACGATAGCTTTGATAATTAACTTTTTGTGTTTGCTTATTTTAATGCTTCCGTGAATATTTCATTTGTGATTAAGGATTTCATTTGAATTAATTGTGTGCTGCCTTTTATATAATCTATTGTTGGCAGGTTTTGCATATTATTTTTATTATTATATTATTTACTAATGATTTATGTGATATTATATTTTGGTTGTTGATAATTTTAGTATTGAGCTAGTGTTGTTTTGGGTATCCTCCAATGATGGTGGATTTATTTTCGGGCAGTCTTTCGCCCAATAATTGTTGATTTGCTTTTTATGTTAAGTTTTAGTTAATTCTTATATTTATCTTGTTTTTTTTTATCTTGGTTGGCGTATCTTATTTGATTATTGATTTTCTATTGTTCATGGGTGTTGTTAAGAATTATGGTCGAGCTAGTTTTATTTTTTATATTTGTTTTATAATTGCTCAATGAAAAAATTTCTCCGTCGGTTTTTGACGCCTCCCCAATATTAAAGACGGAAATTTAGTTTAAATTTATATTTTGTTTGTTAAAATTGGCCAATATAGAAATTATCGTCGATTTCCAAAGTCTCCCATGTTAATAAGACGGGTTTTTATTTTTGAGTTATTATTTAATTTATTCATTTTTATTTTTATTTATTTATTACTAACACTTTTACTAAGTGTCTTTACAGGTACACGGAGTTGCTTCACATTGAAGCTATTCGAATAAAGTTCGAATTACATTTTTTATTCATTATTGTGTGTATTACCGATGTTAGGCAAACCTTAGACCCTTTTCTATATTATTGTTTTACTGGTGAACTTATCCGTGCTTCGCGCGGTCATTATAGCTCGTTAAATTCACTAAATAACTTTTTAGAATAATTGACTACTTGAAAGATTCTATATATTTGTAGTGTCATCCTAATGACTAAATATTTTAGATTTCAAGTTTTAATTAAGTTTATAATTAGTATTTAAGTTTTATATCTTTTATAATTTTAAATCGCTTAAGAGTCTTTTATCTTCTGAAAATATTTTTTATATCGCCAAATTTATGCTCCTTATTTTTGTTACGAAAAGAAAATTTGATTTAATAAGTTGAGCTCTTTATATACATGTTTATCTATACATAATTTTTCCTTTCATTTATTTTATAATTTATAAAATAATTACTTTTGCTTGTCTAAACAAAGTGTAAGTTTTAGCTAAACCATATTGTACATAAATAATTACTTATAGAGTCACTACAAAAAATACATACGTAAAGAATATCATTCATGATTCTATCATCTTTTTTATAATTCTTTTAACATTCTATACAAAAATTTATCTCGAAGTATTGGTAAAAAAACATTTCAATATAAAGGCAAAACAATTTATTTAAATTAGCTATTTAAACTTGAAAAACAAAAAATAAAAATCAAAGAAACATAAGAAATAAATAATAGTGAAAATTAAAGTTGTATTTAGAATACATGGTGGCTAATAATTATTTTAAGACACGTTCTCTTTGTTTTACGTGCCTCAAGTTCAAAAATATCATATATATTTTTTATGATTTCATCAAATCATTGAATTGTGAATATTCGATTTATCATTAGACCTTCATTTGACCATTCTACCATTTGAAGTTTTCATGAATAAATTTAAAAAAGAAACAGAAAAACTACAAAAAATAAGAAACTAAACTTTTGTTAGAAAAATAATGAATGTATATCCTACAATAAGAAATAATTTTAAAAATTAAACTATCTATGTTTTTCCATTTCTTTGCAAATTAATATCTCTCTCATGCCTATCCAATCATAAGTTACTAAAGGAGGGATTTGATCATTAATTTTTATTTTATTTTTTTGAATTTCAACTTCGAAAAAGATATTTTGACTACGAAATTTTAAATTTCAATTCAAAATTTTCAAAAATTTGAAAGATAATAAAAATGTATTTTCACTTCAAATTGTTGACAAAATGTCAAAAATATTAGAATTTGCATTACAAAAATCCAATTTTCATAAATTATTTACATTTTGAAAATAACAATTGTTTTATAAAAAAAATTGAACAATGAAAGTGGCTAAATGCCTACTAAGTTTTCTCATTATGATCGATCATATGCATTGTGCCTTATGAAATTATATAATAAAAAAAATATTGAAGCAAACTCTTTGGTATCTTGTTCTTTCTTCACATTGCCTTCCCCAAATATGACTTCCTTTTCCTCTGGCAATTACAAAGGATAAAAGAGAAATGCACAATTAAAAGAATAACACTTCATACTATAATTAACAAATAACATCTTTTGCTATGTGAACTTTTGAGCAACCTTTTCTTGTTTATGGGCTTCTAAAACGTTTCCTTCGAACTTGAATTTACATTTGTTCCTAAATAATAAAATTATAGTTTACGGTTCATATTTTATAGATACTCATGTCTTTTAATATGTTACTTATGAAAAACGTATATAGAAAAGAAAATATATATTCTCACTTTCTTTTGGTACGTGTAATTTTTTAGCAATCTTTTTTGTTATTGACTTTTATAATGTGTCTATTGGGTTTAGATTCCAAATAACACTTCCCCCTGCAAAGTTTAAATTATAGTTTATATAGTTCACATTTTATAAATATTGATGTCTTTTAGTATGCTACTTTTGAAAAACGTATATAGAAAAGAAAATAGATATTCTAACTTCTTTTGTATGTGTGAATTTTGTAGCAACCTTTTTAGGTGAGACTCCAAGTAACACTTTCTCCGGCAAAATATAAAATCATAATTCAGGGTTCACATTTTGTAAACACTCATATTTTTTAATAAATTCTTTGTGAAAAATGCATTAATAAAAAAAGATAGATATTCGTAGGATCAATTAATATAAAAGAAAATGATAATCTCACCTTTAAAAATATTCATATAAAAAAAAATGGATTTGAGACTCCAAGTAAAACTTCTCATGATTCACATTTCATAAACACTCATATCTTTTAATAAATTCCCTTTGACAAATGTATAAATAAAAGACTATTGATATGCTTACCATCAATTCATATAAAATAAAATAGATAATCTCACCTTTAAAAATAGTCACTGAAATATACCCATCACCCAACGTTAACTATAGATATTCGTAACATCAATTCATATAAAAGAAAATGATAATCTCACCTTTAAAAATATTCACATAAAAGAAAATGTATTGGAGACTCCAGGTAACACTTAGCATCAATTCATATAAAAGAAAATGATAATCACACCTTTAAAAATATTCATATAAAAGAAAATGGATTTGAGACTCCAAGTAACAATTCCTCCTGCAAAATATAAAATCATAATTCATAATACACATTTCATAAACACTCATATCTTTTAATAAATTCCGTTTAAAAAATGCATAAATAAAAGACGATTGATATGCTTACCATCAATTCATATAAAATAAAATAGATAATCTCACTTTTAAAATCTTCACTGAAATATAACCATCACCCAACGTTAACTATAGATATTCATAGCATCAATTCATATAAAAGAAAATCATAATATCACCTTTAAAAATATTCATATAAAAGAAAATGGATTTGAGACTCCAAGTAACACTTCCTCCTGGAAAATATAAAATCATAATTCAGAATTTACATTTCTTAACACTTATATCTTTTAATAAATTCCCTTTCAAAAATGCATAAATAAAAGACAATTGATATTCTTACCAACAATTCATATAAAATTAAATAGATAATTTCTCCTTTATGAATAGTCACTGAAATATAACCATCACCCAACCTTAACTGAGGTACTCCATCATTTGCAATGTTTCTTATATTTATATGTGCAAATATGATGTAACTGCAAAGCATAATAATCTGTATGGTAAAATGTCATTAGATATAATGACTTTTCACCTTTTTGCATTTATTAATTGGGAATGAAACTTACCTTTTAAATTTCATAATTACTACATTAATTTCTACATTTCCTTATAGAAACATACACCATACAACGAAAGTAAAAGAATTTTAGGAGATGAGCGACTTAGTATGGTAAAGAATATCCTATATATGGGTATGTATGCTCTGTCCATACACGTATTAAAAAGGTGAAAAAAATTGAAGAATAAAACTGATTAATAATTAATTAAATGATGATCACATAATTAGGTCTAATTGAAGAAAGAAATTAACGCTTATGTGTGTGTATATATATATATATATATAAATTATGTAATACATTGATTGCTACATTTACATCAATAGTAATAATAAGGAATAATATAAATAGATCACCATTAACTTAATATAATATTTTAAATCCTAAATAAAGGGAAAAATTCTCAAAAATCTGAGAAAAAAAATAATTAGAAATCCTGATCAAAGAACTATGCCACATCAGATTTTCCATTTCCTCCTTTATATATATAGATTTTATTATATGTATATATCGCATTTTTATTATACTTGTATATTGTTTATTCTCCTCCTCAATTTTAAAAAAATGAATTCAGTCGGGACCTATAATTGTGGATTTCGAAGGATGCCTAACACCTTTCCTTCAGAATAACTTGAACCCCTTACCTAGAATCTATTGATTTCGTAGACATTCTTTAAGTTTAATTAATTAATTGGTTTCCTAGTTTTTTCCTAAAATTAGGTGGCGACTCTTTAAACACATTTCTCCTTATTTGAATAAAGTAGGGATGTAAACAGTCCCTCCAATTCAAGTTTAACACCTTCAATGCCCATAATGTCTTGTTTTAAAGCTCGATTGGTAGGTGACAAGACTTTCCAAATACCAATTGGTATGGTGACATGCCAATTAGAGTTTTGAAAGCGGTGCGTACTCTCTCAGAGAGCATCATCCAACTTCGGAGACCAGTAAGTCCGATTTGAATTGACTATTTTCGCTAGAATTTCCTTGATTTCTCAATTTGATACTTCAACTTGGCCACTTGTCTGCGGATGATAAGGGGTTGCAAGTTTATGCTTAACTCCATATTTTCTCAACAACGAATTAAACAACCTGTTGCAAAAATGAGACCCTCTTTCACTGATAACTGCACGCGGAGTACCAAACCTTGTGAAAATGTATCGTTTCAAGAATTGCACAACACTTTTCCCTTTATTATTGACCAAAGCTACAACGTCTACCCATTTAGAAACATAATCAAACACCACCAAGATATACTTATTTCCGAAAGAGCTCACAAACGGTCCCATGAAGTCGATTCCCCATATGTCAAACAATTCTACCTCTAGAATAGGATGAAGAGGTAACTCATGCTTTCTCGATACTCCTCCTTGCTTTTGGTATTGAATACATTTCTCAACGAGAGAATGAGCATCTTGGTATAATGATGGCAAATAGTAGACACTTTGAAGCACTTTGGCGGCTGTGCGCACTCTGCTATGATGTCCATCAACTGGCAATGCATGGAAAGCATCGAGAATTGCATTTACTTCCACTTCCGGTACGCACCTTCTATTTATGTGGTATGCGCATTCCCTAAATAGGTACGGTTCATCCCAGAATTACCTCTTTACATCGAATAAGAACTTCTTTTGTTGATAAAAATTCAGTCCTTCGGGCATAATCCCACAAACTACATAGTTTGTGAAGTCAGCATACCAGGGTGAGTTGCCATGGGTTACCCTCACCATTGCTTCGTCGGGAAATTCATTCTCAATATCCCTCTCACCGGGATCAACAATATTAGTTTCCAGCCGAGACAAGTAATCCGCCACTTGTTTCTCACATCCGTTTCGAACTTTGATCTCGAAATCAAACTCTTGCAACAGCAACACCCACCGAATAATCTTAGCTTTGAATATTTCTTAGCCATCAAATATCGAATTGCAGCATGATCCGTGTGCACCACCACTTTAGTACCCAACAAATACGCTCTAAATTTCTCAAAAGCATACACCACCGCTAGCCATTCTTGTTAAGTGACGGTATAATTATGTTGAGCTACATTCAAGGTTTTACTAGCATAATAAACAGGGTGAAATAGCTTGCCTTTTCGTTGACCAAGAACAGCTCCCAAAGCAACACCACTAGCATCACACATGAGTTTGAATGGAATACTCCAATCTGGGGCAACAATGATCAGAGCGGACACTAGTTTTTCTTTTAAGCACAAAAATTCTTTTAGGCAAGCTTCATCAAAGTTGAAAGTGGATTCTTTTTCTAGTAATTTGCAAAGGGGGTGAGCTACCTTTGAAAAATCCTTTATAAACCGCATGTAGAAACCCGCATGGCCTAGAAAACTTCGTACGCCTTTCACCGAAATAGGAAGGGGTATTTTAGCAATGACTTTGACTTTAGCTTGATCCACTTGCATTCCTTCTCCTGAAATTTTAAGCCCCAAAACAATACCCTCTTTTACCATGAAATGACACTTCTCCCAATTTAAAACAAGATTGGTTTCAACGCATCTTTGTAGTACCTTCCCGAGGTGTTCAAGACATGCTTCAAATGAATAACAAACAACCAAAAGACAATCCATAAAGACCTCCATTGAGTCTTCAACCATATCGGCAAAACTAGAAAGCATACATCTGTCACGACCCAGACCGCCGTGATTGGCACCCACACTAACCCTCCGGTGGGAGAACCACTACCATAACCTGACTAAGCACCTTAAAGAAACTAACCCATTTAAAGATACGAAAGCAGGTTTAAATGATGAATTAGTTTCTGAGTTCCCATTTTCACGACCCAGGAGTACCCCCTAGATGTAACATGGCATACTCGACCCCGAAGGGGTTTCATACAACCCCTTAGCATATCATGACATAAGATAAATAGAAATGATGCGGAATTTAAAACTTTTCTTTACGATCGAAGTCTTTCATAAAAGCAAATGGAAGTCTAGACATTGTCTCAAGTAGCCTTCTAATACAATCGAAGTATAAAATAGGGTCACAACCCTTTTTACAACATAGTCTCAAAATTAGAATGTGACAAAGAAACTAGAAAGAAACATCTTCCGTCCTCGAACCATGAGGACTCACCAAAAGCATGGAGAATAGTCGATCCAAGCTTTGACCAAGAAGGAAGCACACCTCAACAACCGAGTCCTACACTTATAGAAAAAATATAGAAAATATGGGTTAGTACAAAAATGCACTAAGTATGATAGCCATGCATAAAATCCTTGAAACATGCAAAAAAGGGACATTTTATTTGAAATCATGCACTTTATCAAGTTTAAGAATCATCATGAGCATTACTGTAAAAACACAAGTTAAACCATTTCATAAGTAATCCTAAGCTATACTTGTGCAATGCATAGATAAGATCCCATAATCCTATCTAATACTAAGTACCACTTTTAGGCCACCCTAATCATACATATCATGCTTTTGACCTCATCATAGCCAATACTCATAGACAAGGAAACATTCATGTTCATAAACTCATATCAAGGAAGTCACTCATAGCAACCATCCACATCAAGCATGCATAATTCATATATCTTCATAGCATAAGAGAACCACACCACGACAACTCTCAAAGTCTACTTGTGCAATGCATGAATGAAGTCCCATACCCCCACTCACACTAAGTAGAACTTCTTGAGAAGCCACAAGTCTTAGTTCATGTTCATGTTCTTGTCATATTTCATATTCATGTTCTTGTCATATTTCATATTCATGTCATGTAGGCAAACCGCCTTAACCGACATAGACCATGTGAGCTACATGGAATCTGGTGTCATGCCCCCACACCGAAAGAGGTGTCCTACTTGCCTAAGGTAGAACTAGAGTTTGTTAGCTTAGGTGGATCCACTAGCTAAAGACCTATGTGGGCACATAGTTACGGGATATGAAGATTGCTTCTAGAAACCCGGACTTCTGAGGTAGAAGGTTTCCATCTCATGAGATAACTGTTTTGGAAACCCGAACTAACTGATGTATAAGGAACCCATTTGGAAAGCTGGACTAACTGACGTAAAAGCTTTCATCTCATATTCATATCCACTCGGTGCTAAGCATAATTCCCATTAAGTTTATGTTAAGTCTTAACTTAAGTTCATACTTATGGAAGAATTCCCTAGCATTCAATCCAACATGATATCACGCTAGCTCATAGATTCAATAGGTGAGAATAGCCTTTCAACCTTAGAATCATTGTTATGTGAGTAAACCTTTCAGATCATGTTCATAGTGTGTTCCTCAGAATAACTTTTCAATCAACACAACAAGATTATCATAGTCCTAAACATTTCATACATAGTCATGTGTAAGGGTATATGGGAGAATGACCTTTCAACAATACCAGAATTACACCATAGTCATAGGATCTTCACTATCAAAGTGAAGCTTGAAGCACATGCATAATTATCATAATCATGTACAATTCTCATAATTTACCCTTCAAGGATCATTTATTTAAAATTCATGTGTTCATGTTAGAATGTCAAGGCCTAAACCCCAAGGACCAACCATGGGTCCTTGAGGAAAAGACCCAAAAGGTTGCCAAGCAGTGACCCACGGAGGGTATCCACGCCTCGTGGGTCAACCCACACCCCGTAGGGGGGGCAGCGTGGGTGAGGCCTCCTTGGAATCTGCCTAAGCCAGTAGCCACGGGCAGGACCCACGCCTCGTTGATGGGTCCACGACATGTGGCTTGCATCTGTAGGTCAAGCCCCCATTTCAAGTCCTAGAACCCCGACCCATGCTTCACCAGCACGGGCCGTGGGTCCAACCACGGTCCGTAGGTGAGGGTGTCGTGGTTCACACTTGGAAGGTAGTTTTGAGAGTTAGTTGAGGGGCAGTTTAGGGTTTTCCATTTTAATTAACTATTAAGTGACGTCGTTTTGTATTATTTTAGACGAACTATATAAGTGTTTTAAGCCCCTAAACTAAGTCATCTAAATCATAACTACCAACTTCCCAAATCAAAACCCATCTTCCCCAAAATCTTCTCTCTAGAACTCCAAGGAAGAAGAAGAAGAAGAAAATCAAGCTAGGGTTTGAAGTAGAGGCCTTATCCAATCAATTTCTTGTGGATTCTTCATTGAGGTATGGTATCTTTTCATCTATCGGTAGCCTCCACCCATAGAGTCCCTTCAAAACTCAATTTTACAACTTGGATTTCCCCCAAAAAGCTAGGGTTTCACTCCAGGTGCGTGAAATATCAAAATAATGCACCCCTCAAAGGAGGAAACTTCTACTTCATCTCAATAACAATCAATGCAACACAACGAAGTAGGAACTACATCTACCAACCATTATGCATGAAATTCAAAATTTCACATGTTCATGGAGGAACTACCTTCTCCAACAAAAGCATGCTCAACACAACATTATGGAGTCACTATGCCATTTCATCAAAAGCATAATAAAGCATGTTTATCATCTCATCTCATGAAGTCAAATATGCAACATCATACTAAAATGCACAACAACATGAGGGACACATAAATCATGAAAACTCATTTTATACTTTAACATGAATTCTCTCAAGAACATGCATATCATAAGAAAATCATAAAGAATTCATATAGCACACTTGACTCCCAAAATACAAAACTTTAGAGGAACTACTTACCTCAATCTTGGGAAGGAGTAGGAGGAAAAATATGAGGATAGCGGGACTTCATATCGGCCTCGGCCTCCCAAATAACACCCTCAACTAGATGATTCCTCCATAAAACCTCTACGGAAGCTATTTCCTTATTTCTCAACCTTTTAACTTGCCGGTCTAAGATCTCCATCGAAATCTCTTCATATGAAAGACTCTCATCAACCCCAACTCTTCTAAGGGGATAATGGATACCGGATCTCCAATGCACTTCTTAAGCATGGAAATACCGGATGAACCGGAGCCAATTCATTTTGCAAGTCTAACTCATAGGCAACTTTCCCAATACGCTTCAAAATTTGATATGGGCCCACATACCGGGGAGTAAGTTTCCCTTTCTTGCCAAACCTCATCACAACTTTCATAGGTGAGATTTTCAAATAGACCCAATCATGAACTTCTAATTCTAGATCCCTTCTTCTAACATCGGCATAAAACTTTTGCCGACTTTGGGCCGTCCTCAACCTCTCTCTAATGAGTCAGACTTTCTCAATGGCCTCATAAACTAATTCGGGACCAACTAGAGCAATTTCGCCTACTTCAAACCAACCAACCGGAGACCAACATCTCCTACCATACAAGGCTTCAAAAGGAGCCATGGCGATACTTGAGTGGTAACTATTATTGTAGGCAAACTCTATTAATGGAAAATGGTCATCCCAATTACCCTTGAAGTCTGTAACACAAGCCCTCAATATATCTTCTAGTGTTTGGATGGTGCGCTCCGCTTGCCCATCGATTTGGGGATGAAAAGCCGTGCTAAGCTTAACCTTTGTACCAAGCCGTTTTTAGAACGACTTCCAAAAGTGTGAAGTAAATTGAGTACCCCGATCCGATATAATAGATAAAGGAACCCCATGCAACTTCACTATCTCTTTGATATACAACTTGGCATAGTCTTCCGCCGTAAAACCTTGACGGTAATGAAGTGGGTTGATTTTGTCATCCGATCTATAATGACCCAAAATCATGTTGCCTTCGGGTACGAGGCAAACCCACAATAAAGTCCATATTCACATCTTCCCACTTCCAAGTGGGAATATCTATATCTTGGGAAAAACCTCCTGGCCTTCGGTGCTCAGCCTTAACTTGTTGACAATTCGGACATTTGGCTACAAATCCCATAATATCTCTCTTCATACCATTCCACCAATAGACTTCCCATAGATCACGGTACATCTTGGTGCTTCCCGGATGAATAGAATACCGAGAACCATGAACTTCTTCTAAAATATGCTCTCTCAAGCCATCAACATCCGAAACACATAATTGACCTTGGTACTTAAGCACCCCATCTCCCTCTTGGGAGAAAGCCTCTACGGACTTTCGGAGTACCGACTCTTTCAACTCAACTGATATAGGGTCAACGTCTTACCTTGCCTTCACATCCATCACAAAGGACGATTCGGAACCATTTTGGATCATGACACCACCCTTGGTGGAATTCACTAGTTGAACACCTAGCCGGGCCAACCTATGCACATCACGAGCCAATTCCTTCTTTTCATCCTCTACATGAGCCACACTACCCATGGACAACCTACTAAGAGCATCCGCCACCACATTAGCTTTGCCGGGGTGGTAAAGGACACTCATGTCATAGTCCTTCAATAACTCTAACCACCTTCTTTGCCGAAGGTTCAAGCTTTTTTGGCTAAAATCATATTGAAGACTTGTGATCGGTGAAAACATCCACATGTACCCCATATAGATAATGCCTCCATATTTTTAAGGCAAACACAACCACTGCTAATTCAAGATCATGGGTCAGATAGTTCTTCTCATGAACTTTTAGTTGCCTTGAAGCATAGGCAATCACTTTACCACTTTGCATAAGAACACATCCCAACCCCACTCTAGAGGCATCACAATACACCACAAAACCATTTGTACCCTCCAGCAAGGTCAATATCGGAGCGGAAGTAAGTCTATCTTTTAATTATTGGAAACTTTTCTCACAATCTTCCGACCACACAAACTTAGCCTTCTTTTGAGTCAAAGCCGTCAAAGGAGAAGCAATGGAGGAGAACCCCTCAACAAACCTTCTATAATAACCGGCCAAACCAAAAAGCTTCTAATGTCGGAGGGAGTAAGAGTTCTAGGCCAACTCTTCACCGTATTCATCTTCTTAGGATCTACCTCAATACCCTTGCTTGACACGATGTGACCAAGGAATGCTACGGACCGTAACCAAAACTCGCACTTGCTAAACTTCACAAAAAGTTGATAGTCCTTAAGAACTTGCAATACAACCCTCAAATGGTCAACATGCTCATCCTTACTCCTTGAATAGATCAAAATGTCATTGATGAACACTATCACAAACATATCAAGATATTATAGGAATACCCTATTCATTAAGTCCATGAACGCCGCCGGAGTGTTAGTCAAACCAAAGGACATTACTAGAAACTCATAGTGACCATATTTTGTTCGGAAAGCCGTCTTGGGAATATCAACCCCTCTCACCCTCAATTGGTGGTAACCCTAACGAAGATCAATCTTGGAGAAATAATTAGCCCCTTGAAGTTGATAAAACAAGTCATCAATTCTCGGAAGAGGATACTTGTTTTTAATAGTCACTTTGTTCAGTTGGCGATAGTCGATGCACATTCTAAGAGACCCATCTTTCTTTCTAACAAACAACATCGGAGCAACCTATGGAGAGATACTCGGTTGAATAAAACCCTTGTCTAGCAAAACCTTTAGTTTCTCTTTCAACTCCTTTAACTCCACCGGAGCCATTCTATAAGGAGGAATAGAGATGGGTTGCATATCCGGAACAAGGTCAATACCAAAGTCTATTTCCTGCTCGGGAGGAATACCGGGCAAACCATCAGGAAAAACATTTGGAAACTCATTCACTACCGGAACCGACTCTAGAGGAGGGGTTTCAGATTTAACATCCTTCACCCTAACAAGATGGTAAATGCACCCTTTGGAGATCATATTTCTAGCTTTAAGACAAGAGACAAATTGACCTCTAGGCATAGAATTCCCCCCCTTCAACTTTAAAATGGGTTCATTCAGAAATTGGAATTTAACAACCCGAGTTCTACAATCAATAGAGGCATAACATGCCTGCAACCAATCCATACGAAGAATCACATCAAAATATAAAATGTCGAGTTCTACCAAATCAACAAGAGTAGCTCTATGGGACAAGGAAATGGGACATCTCTTATAAACCCTCTTAGCCACCACGACATCACCAACTGGGGTAGAAACCAAAAAAGGCTCTAATAAATCTTCCGGAGGAACATAAAACCTCATCGCCACATAAGGCGTTACAAAAGATAAAGTAGCATCGGGATCCAATAAAGCATACACATATATAAGAAAAACTTTTAACATACCGGTAACCACATCCGGGGAGCTCTCTTGGTCACCTCGGGTTTGAAGAGCATAAAAGCGGTTTTTCTTGGGAGCATCAGAATTTGAACCGCTAGGAGGAACTTGCTTGGCCTCTCTTCCTTGAACTTTAAGCATGGGACAATACCTCATCAAATGACCACTTTTCCCACAACTATAGCAACCATCCGTGCCAACTAGGCACTTGCCATCATGTTTCTTACCGCACTTAGTAGAAGTAGGCCTAGCCATAGAAGATCCACCACTATTGCCTCCTTGAGGCTTAGGGTTAGGCATCCTATCTTTGTTGACCCTTGGAGCACTAGAGGAGCCTCGGTTGGAGAACCTTTGCTTGAACCTTGTTCTCCCTTGACCCTCAGACTTACCCTTGGAAAAATTTCCATCATTGGTTCTTGCTCTTTTTGCCTCTCTATTCTTTTTCCTAAGTCTTGACTCGTCAACTTGTTGAGCATACACCATTATATGTGAGATTTCCATATTATCATGGAGCAGTACCCCACGACATTCTTCTTCAATCAAGTCGGACACGCCCGTCAAAAACCTACTCATTTCATCCCTCGGATTCGACACCAAAGATGGGGCATACTTGGAAAATTGAGTGAATTTTAGGGAATACTCTTTCACGCTCATGCTTCCTTGACGAAGATTGATGAACTCTTCAACCTTAGCCTCCCTCAACTCTCGGGGGAACTATCTAGTAAGAAATTCCTATTTGAACACTTCCTAATCTATGGGACCCGCTCCTACCGGCCTATTGTTCTTCCATTGAGTATACAAAACTTGAGCAACACTCTTCAATTGGTAAGCGGCTAGTTCCGCTTTCTCTACCGAAGTCACCCCCATAATATCAAGTATCTTGAAAACCTCTTCCACAAACTCATGAGGATTTTCTCCCCCTTTGGAGCCATGGAATTCGGGAGGGTTCATTCTAGCAAAATCTTGAATCCTTGAAGCGGCCGTATTTATATTGGGATTAGCCGGAATAACAACTTCCCTATTAGCTTGGGCCGTCATGGCTTGGGCTTCAGTTGTCATGGCTTGAGTCAATATTTGGATACCCGAACTAATTTCCATATTTGTCATAGCCACCGGATCATTCGGGGCTTGAGGAGGTTGAGGATCTTGAGGAGGAACTCCTTGATCCACATTCTCTTCTTCCACCCTTCTAGCGTTAGCCCTTCATGTATTCATATCCTGAAGATACACAATAGAAGGATTAGAAGGAAGACCTTATAGAGTTAAACTCTATCGCACGACCCAAGAGTAATGAAAGAAGTGAAATTTCCTAAACATCTTATAGCCTCTCATTCATAAATGTGGTGCGCTTCACACTCATGAACAATGATCTACTAGACGTGGCTTAGGAGACATCTTCCTAGAATCATTCTATACCTTGTTCTCTGATTACATAGTTTGTCACGACTCAGGGGTACCCCCTAGATGTAACACGGCATACTCGACCCCGAAGGGGTTTCATACAAGCCCTTAACAAATCATGACATAAGATAAATAGAAATGATGCAGAATTTAAAACTTTTCTTTACAATGGAAGTCTTTCATAAATGCAAATGGAAGTCTAGACATTGTCTCAAGTAGCCATCTAATACAATTGAAGTATCAAATAGGGTCACAACACTTTTTACAACATAGTCTCAAAAATAGAATGTCAGAAAGAAACTAGAAAGAAATATCTTCCATCCTAAAACCATGAGGACTCACCAAAAGCGTGGAGAACAGTCGATCCAAGCTTTGACCAAGAAGGAAGCACAACTCAACAATCGGGTCCTACACTTATAGAAAAAATATAGAAAATATGGGTTAGTAAAAAAATGCACTAAGTATGATAGCCAAGCATAAAATCCTTGAAACATGCCAAAAAGGGACATTTTATTTGAAATCATGCAGTTTATCAAGTTTAAGAATCATCATGAGCATTAGTGTAAAATCACAAGTCAAACCATTTCATAAGTAACCCTAAGCTATACTTGTGCAATGCATAGATAAGATCCCATAATCCTATCTAATACTAAGTACACTTTTAGGCCACCCTAATCATACATATCATACTTTTGACCTCATCATAGCCAATACTCATAGACAAGGAAACATTCATATTCATAAACTCATATCAAGGAAGTCACTCATAGCAACCATCCATATCAAGCATGCATAATTCATATATCTTCATATCATAAGAGAACCACACCATGACCACTCTCAAAGTCTACTTGTGCAATGCATGAATATAGTCCCATACCCCCACTCACACTAAGTAGAACTTCTGGAGAAGCCATAAGTCTTAGTTCATGTTCATGTTCTTGTCATAGTTCATATTCATGTTCTTGTCATAGTTCATATTCATGTCATGAAGGTAAACCACCTTAACCGACATAGACCATGTGAGATACATGGAATCCGGTGTCATGCCCCCACACAGAAAGAGGTGTCCTACTTGCCTAAGGTAGAACTAGAATTTGTTAGCTTAGGTGGATCCACTAGCTAAAGACCTATGTGGGTACATAGTTACAGGATAGGGAGATTGATTCTAGAAACCCAGACTTCTAAGGTAGAAGGTTTCCATCTAATGAGATAACTGTTTTGGAAACCCGAACTAACTGATGTATAAGGAACCCATTTGGAAAGCCAGACTAACTGACGTAAAATATTTCATCTCATATTCATATCCACTTGGTGCTAAGAATAATTCCCTTTAAGTTCATGTTAAGTCTTAACTTAAGTTCATAATTATGGAAGAATGCCCTAGCATTCAATCCAACATGATATTATGATAGCTCATAGATTCAATAGGTGAGAATAGCCTTTCAACCTTAGAATCATTGTTATGTGAGTAAACCTTTCACATCATGTTCATAGTGTGTTCATGAGAATAGCCTTTCAATCAACACAACAAGATTATCGTAGTCCTAAACATTTCATACATAGTCATGTGTAAGGGTATAGGGGAGAATGACCTTTCAACAATACCACAATTACACCATAGTCATAGGATCTTCACTCTCAAAGTGAACCTTGAAGCACATGCATAATTCTCATAATCATGTATAATTCTCATAATTTGCCCTTCAAGGACCACGAATCACATTCAACCCAAACATCTTGAATTTCTACATTAGATGTGGATAATAACATGATACAATTAACTCAATCATTCTAAGCATAATCTCTTCACATGCTTCTATAATCAATCAACCCGCATCATGAGATCACAATTTAGTAATATGGGGAATTCATGGGTTCATGGGGGGATTTCATCATAAATCAACAATAAATTATTAATTCAATCATAATCCAACATAAATCAATCATTGAAAACGTTTTTGAAATGACCCCATGACTTGGAGTGAAACCCTAACTTTTTGGGGGAAATCCAAGTTGTGAAATTGAGTTTTGAAGGGACTCTATGGGTGGAGGCTACCCATAGATGAAAAGCTACCATACCTCAATGAAGAATTCACACGAAATTGATTGGAAAAGGCCTCTACTTCAAACCCTTGCTTGACTTTCTTCTTCTTCTTTCTTGGAGATCTAGAGAGAAGATTTTGGGGAATATGGGTTTTGATTTGGGAAGTTGGTAGTTATGAATTAGATGACCTAGTTTAGGGGCTTAAAACACTTATATAGTTAGTCTAAAATAATACAAAACGACGTCACTTAATAGTTAATTAAAATGGAAAACCCTAAACTACCCCTCAACTAACTCCCAAAACTACCTTCCAGGTGTGACCCACGACCCCCTCACCTACGGACCGTGGTTGGACCCACGGCCCGTGCTGGTGAAGCGTGGGTCGGGGTTCTGTGACTTGAAATTGGGGGCTTGACCTACGGATGCAAACCACGTGGCGTGGACCCGTCCACGAGGTGTGGGTCCTGCCCGTGGCTACTGGCTTAGGCAGATTCCAAGGAGGCCTCACCCATACTGCCCCCCCTACGGGGTGTGGGTTGACCCACGAGGCGTGGATGCCCTTTGTGGGTCACTGCCTGGAAGCCTTTTAGGTTTTTTCCTCAAGGACCCATGGTTGGTCCTTGGGGTTTAGGCCTTGACGTTCTAACACGAACACAGGAATTTTAAGGTTTGGGAGGGTACATTCAAGGCTCTAACCCTAACGTCGAGCTCTAGCTTAGCCTACTAGTTTTAGAGTCTTACACCCATAAACTCAGAAGGTTTAACAAAAACAACCAAGCATACACCTCGTGGAAATTCAACCCCTAGACCTGAAAGTCATTGTACCAAAACTCTACTAATCAACAAGTCTAAAATAATTGGGTGCAAGCTCAAAAACTAAACAGAAGTAAAAGTCTGAATATATATAGTCTGAGTCCGAAAAAAATGGACTAAACGAATGATGGATCCATGGCAGTCTGAAAGAACTGGCTCATCCTCAAATTCGGTCTCGGCCAATGATCTCCTAGCTGAGGTCTATCAGTAGCCGCCTGAAGATGCCCTGTACTCAACAAAGAAACAACAAGTGCAGTATTAGTACACGAAACAACGGTGTACTGGTAGGATCACGCGGCTACTCTAGTAAGAGAAATATAAGCAAGTAATTATAACACAGTAAACACACATATACATGATGCATAATTCAATTATCATTTTAGGCGCAATGTGCTATTCCATAGTATCAATAAAAAGTAGATATGACAGTTACAATGGTCCTCTCATGGAACCCACACCCAAACTTTTAGTGTGTCGGAAAATGACACCCGATCCAATATATATGTAGCGGAACGTGACACCCGGTCCAGTCAGCACAACCACATTCACAATCACACCCATAATGAACAGTGCACATAGTCACACAGTCAAGTAACAAGTTCATGGCATGTAAGTGTTTATACTAAATCATTTCATTATATTCGATTCATGTTTCCCTATTCACAGACACGCATGCATACAATGAAGCAATTAATAGACATATATAACATAACGGGAAGTTGAATCACCACCTACCTCAAAACATGCAAGGATCAATAAACAAGGCCTAATTTATCCGAATTATAACAAAATATCAACCCCAGGGCCAAATCCATGATCCTAATGCTCAACTAGGGCTTTTCCCACCATTAACTTCAGGCCTAAACCCACCCCTAACGATAATTAACAAGGATTCTAAGTTCTAAGAATTGAAATACGGATTAGAAGATTAATTAACTTACCTTTGGAGCGAGAATTCATGGAAAATTGATGAGAAACTGCCCTAGGTCGTCCCTTAGCTCTTAAGAACGAGGTTTTGTAGAACAAAAACATTTTTGGGGTTTTGCGCAGTTTAAGTCGCCACTCGACCGCCACAGCGGCCCCGCCACAACGGAATTAATTCTGCCCCAGCGGCCTGCACGGAGACAAAAACTCGGAATTTGAGTTCCAAGATCCTATTTCGCAACACACCTTCAAACCTTGACGTTCTAAAACTATCTTTTCACGCCAAGATCACTTTCAGGAGTTCTACTCGCCCGAATTTGATTCTGTAAATCCGTACAAGATTCTTAACCTCTTGGGTATACACTCACGTGATCAAACTAATAATTAAATCCCCCATCCATTACCGTATTTCCCTATACCTCACCTGACTCAGATTTCATCCAATTCTAGCCTAGGCAGGAAATTTCCAAGTTACTACTCAGAAGTTTTCTGGCCCAAATTCCTTCCCCACTGGCTTTTCCATAACGACGGTAACAGGTTGTTCAATAGCTACCAATTTACCCATCACTTATTCCCGAGTGATAAACATAGGAAAACTGCATAAGGCAAGAGCAGAGTAGTACCTGAATCATCGAATAACTAAGGATACTTGTCTCGCATGTCCTTCTCGGTTTCCCAAGTAGCTTCCTCAACCGGACGATAATTCCATTGAACTTTCACAAACTTTATCTCCTTGGTCCTCAGTTTCCGGACATCGCGATCAAGAATTGCAAGTGGTTCCTTCTCATATTGAGGGGCTTTGTCTAACAAAACTAAGTCCCACTTTATGATATAATCTCAGTCCCCGTGATACTTCTTCAACATGGACACAGGGAACACTGTATGGACTCCAAAAAGGCTAGGCGGTAAAGCCAACCTATAAGCCACTGACCCTACACAGTCAAGAATCTCAAATGGCCCGACGTATCGAGGACTACCTTCTTGCCGAATCTCATCACCCTGAAATGTCATGTCCCTTACCTTACGGTATGCATACTTTTTCTGTCGACTCTGGGCCTCTAGAAGCTTAGCTTAGATGCTTCTCACCTTATCCTGAGCATCTTTCACCAAATCAACCCCCAAAGGTTTCACATCTCCAGCCTGAAACCACCCTTTGGGTGATCTACATCCCCTCTCATAAAGTGCCTCGAACAGTGCCATGTCAATGCTGGAGTGGTAATTGTTATTATAGGAGAACTCACACAAAGGTAGGAACTTATCCCAATGCCCTCCAAAGTCAATCACACATTCCCTCAAAATGTCCTCTAACACTTGAATAGTTCTCTCTGACTGCTCGTCCGTCTGTGGATGGAAGGCTGTGCTAAAAGTGAGTTGAGTTCCCAACTCCTCATGCAATTTTCCCTAAAACTTGGATGTGAACTGCGTACCATGATCCGAGATGATGGAAAGGGGAACCCCATGCAACCTCACTATCTCCCTCACGTAAACCTTAGCCAACTGCTGAGAATTATAGTCTACTCTGACTGGAATGAAGTGGGATGACTTAGTCAGTCTATCAACCACCACCCAAATGGAGTCAAACTTCCCTAGTGTCTTGGGAAGACCAACCACAAAATCAATAGCTATCCTTTCCCACTTCCATTCAGGGATTGGCATTTGCTGAAGCAAACCTGCAGGCCTTTGGTGCTAATACTTTACCTGCTGACAGTTTTGGCACTTAGCCACAAACTCAGCTATGTCTTTCTTCATGCCAGGCCACCAATAAAGTCGTTGCAAATCTCGGTACATCTTGGTCACACCCGGATGAATGGAATACCGTGAACCATGGGATCCTGTCAACATCTTTTTAATAGTGTCATCCACTCGGGGAACACAAATTCTTTCCTTAAAACTGAGCACACCACCCGCATCAAGAGCCACATCTTGTGGCTTGCGAGACACTGTCTTCTTTCTGAGCTCATTCAGACTCTCATCCTCAAACTGCTTGGCCTTGATCTTCTTAATGAATGTGGTCCAAACCTCAATGCTGGCTAACACCCCACCCTTCTATAAGATGCCCAACTGCATGAACTTAGACTCCAAGGTCTGAATCTCCTTGGCCAGAGGTCGCTTGGACACACCCAAGCAAGATAGACTACCCATACTCACCATCTTCCGGCTTAATGCGTCTGCCACCACATTAGCCTTACCCGAATGATACTGGATGGTAACATCATAATCCTTGAGTAACTCCATCCATCTTCGTTGTCTCAGATTTAGGTCCTTTTGAGTGAATACATGTTGTAGACTACGATGATTAGTAAACACCTCACACTTGACACCATAAAGGTAATGCCGCCAAATCTTGAGGGCAAACAGTACCACTGCCAACTCCAAGTCATGCGTCGGGTAGTTTCTCTCATGCACCTTCAGCTGCGGCAATGCATAAGCTATGATATTCTTATCTTGCATTGACACTGCACCCAAGCCCGAATGTGAAGCATCATAATAGACAATGAAATCTTTACCTTCCACCGGCAGCGTCAGAATAGGTGTTGCGGTCAGAAGAGTCTTGAGCTTTTGGAAGCTCTCTTCACATTTGTCGATCCACTCAAAAGGCACCTCTTTTTGGGTCAGCCTTGTCAAATGCATGGCAATGGAAGCAAAAAATTTCACAAACCATCGATAGTAGCTGGCGAGCCCCACGAAACTCCTAATTTCAGTCACAAAGCTAGGCCAGACCTAGTTCTTGACTGCTTCAATCTTTTAGGGATCTACCATTACCCCTTCCTTTGAAACCACATGCCCCAAAAAGGCAACTGAAGTCAACCAGAACTCACACTTGGAAAATCATGCATACAACTTTTGTTTTCCAAGGACACCCAAGACAATACGAAGATGCTCGACATGCTCTTCCTTACTCTTCGAATAAACCAAAATGTCATCAATAAAGATGATAACAAAAGAATCCAAGATTGGTTTAAACACACCATTCATCAAACTCATGAAGGTTGCAGGCGCATTGGTCAACCCAAACGACATCACTAAGAACTCATAGTGCCCATAATGGGTCCTAAATGCCATTTTGGGTACATCCTCAGGCCTAATCTTTAACTGATGTTAACCAGACCTTAGGTCAATCTTAGAGAAAACTGATGCACCCTGCAACTGGTCAAAGAGATCATCTATCTGAGGCAACATATACTTATTTCCAATGGTGACCCTATTCAACTGGCGGTAGTCTATGCACATCCTCATACTACCATCCTTCTTCATAACAAACAAGACAGGAGCACCCCACGGGGAAGCACTAGGATAGATGAAACCTTTATGAAGAAGCTCCTGGATTTGAGCGTTAAGCTCTCTCAATTCTGCTGGATCCATGCGATAAGTAGGAATGGAGATAGGGGGTGTGCCCGGCTCCAAGTCAATGCAAAAATCTATATCCCTATCCGGAGGCATAACAGGAAAATTGGTAGGAAACACTTCCTTGAATTCAGAGCTATAGGAATAGACTCAATAGAGGGAGACTCAGCATCAACATCCCGAATATGAGCTAAATATGCCAAACACCCCTGCCCCACCAGTTTCCTAGCCCGAACTAAAGATATGATCTTAGCTGGCTTAGGCTTGTACACCCCTTCCCACTCTAAGTTTTCCCTACCTGAGATCTCTGGAGTCACATACTTAGCATTATAATTAAGAAAAACATAATAGCGGGACAACCAAGCCATGCCTAAGATTATATCAAAGTCAGTCATATCCAGAATAACCAAATCAGCCCAAGTCTGAAAACCCATAAACAGGACAGAACAAGAACGATAGACATGGGTGACTATGACAGACTCTGCAACTGGGGTAGAAACATGGATGGGGGCATCAAGCACATCACAAATTGTATCAAATCCCAAGGCAAACTGAACTGACACATAGGAATAAGTAGAACCCGGATCAAAAAAATAGTATCCATCCGGTAACAAATAATAATAGTACATGTGATCATTACATCAGAAGCCCCAGCCTCAGTCTTGCCCGGAAAGGCATAAAACTGAGCCCTGTCATCTTGACGAACAACCTCATTTCCTGGCTGCAATGCTCATTTACCTGCATTACCATTTCCCCAGCCTCTACGGCCTCACTGATTTCCTTCTCGCCCACCCTGTGTATGTCCTCTGCCATTACTATCGTTGCCCGCTGGTACCACTACTCTGGTCTGCTGCTGCACGAGGTCTGGCATGCGTGGATGGGGATAATCTCTCCTCATATGTCCAGATTCTCCACAATTGTAACAACTGCGGTCAAAAGATGGCCTGCTGCCAGACGTAGTTGCGGCTACCTGACTATCCTGAATAGGATTCTATTG
The DNA here is from genome assembly GCA_029582245.1 of Solanum etuberosum. Lineage (NCBI taxonomy): Eukaryota > Viridiplantae > Streptophyta > Magnoliopsida > Solanales > Solanaceae > Solanum > Solanum etuberosum. The sequence continues at coordinate 290,907 of JAJONR010000184.1, forward strand.
TGGAGTTCCCGAGTAACCACCTGTAGAACTGGGCATGGCTGACTGAATTGGCCGGGCTGCAATTGCCGGCCTACCTGAACCTCTGGAGTAGGAACCATGAAAGTTACCTGTGTTCTTGGGCTTCTTAGCCAAAGCCTTGGCCTGCCCATCACGTCGAACTCCTTCCACTTTCTTCAAAAAGTCTGTCACCTCATTTAAACTTTTACCTACAGAGGTCATGTGAATAGACAATACGTGTAACTCGGGGTTCAATCCCTTGACGAATAGATGAATTCTCTCCTCCTATGTAGTCACCAACTGTGTAGCATATCTGGACAAGGTATGGAACTTAGCCTCATAAGCAGCTACAGTCATACCACCTTCCTCCAAGGCCATGAACTCATCCTTCTTGCGATCCATCAAAGTCCGGGGCACATACTTCTCCAGAAACAAAGGATGGAACTGCATCCAAATTAGTGGGGGCAAGACGAGCGATCTGCATTCCACATAGGCCCTCAACCACTTCTTAGCCTCACCTTGAAGCTGGAAGGTCACGAACTCTACTCCATGCTGGTGTACAAAGCCTAACTTCTGAAGCCTCTCATAGCAATCCAGAATGAACTCATACGTATCCTCACTCTCAGAACAATGGAACACAGGCGGCTTCAGCTTCAGAAACTCAGTCAACATCTCATGCTCAGTACCAGTCATCACAGGACCCAATAGAGGACGGGAGAAGGCATGAGTGCCTAATCCTCCATCCACCTAGGGAATAGTAGCATCAATGGGGTGGTTGACTGGAGGTTGAGCAGCTTGCATTGTGGGAAGGACTCCAGCACCGACCAACCCCCTCAGAAAAGTCATGATCTGAGCTATCACTGGGTCTAATGGAGGAAGACGTGTAGTCTCAGCCTGTGCGTCCTCCTCTAGTTCAACATCCTCCTCGTCTTCGATCTCCACATTTTCTTCCACATCTTCTTGGGGTGCAAGAGGGACCTCTTCCCTGAGAACATTCTCTACTGGGGCTCCACCCCTTGCGGGTTCTATCCTTCCTTGGCCTCTGCCCCTTCCTCTTCCTATACCCCTGCCTCGGCCACGGCCTCTTCATGTGGGTTCCTCTACTGGCTTATTGATGGGAGCTACGGGTCTAACGCCGTTGTATCGCGTGTTAACCATCTGCGGACAGAAGAGGGAAGGAGATTAGATACCAATTTGGATCACCAAATACCAATTGGAATCAAGTCATAGCACGAGGGGATAAGAAGACAGAGAGATTTCCTAAAGTTCTGTAACCTCTCGAACAAAAGTACAGACGTCTCCGTACCGTTCCGCCAGACTCTACTAGACTCATTTTGGTACAATGAGATCAACGAACCTAGGGCTCTAATACAAACTTTGTCACAACCCAAACCGCCGTGATTGGCACCCACACTAACCCTACGATGGGAGAACCACTGCCACAACCCAACTAAGCAACTTAAAGAAACTAAACCATTTAAAGCTACAGAAGCAGGTTTAAATGATGAATTAAGTTCTGAGTTCCATAAACTCAGAAGGTTTAACAAAAACAACCAAGCATACACCTCGCGGAAATTCAAGCCCTAGACCTGAAAGTCATTATACCAAAACTCTACTAATCAACAAGTCTAATAAAAAGGGGGTGCGAACCCGAAAACTAAACATAAGTAAAAGTCTGAATATATATAGTAGGAGTCCGAAAAGAATGGACTAAACTAATGATGGATCCATGGCAGCCTGAAAGAACTGTCTCGCCCTTGAATTTGGTCTCGGTCAATGATCTCCTAGCTGAGGTCTATTAGTTGCCACCTAAAGATGCCCTGTACTCAATAAAGAAAGAGCAAGTGCAGTATCAGTACACGAAACATCGGTGTACTGGTAGGATCACGCGGCTACTCCAGTAAGTGAAATATAAGAAAGTAATTACAACACAGTAAACACAAATATACAGGATGGATAATTCAATTATCATTTTAGGCGCAATGTGCAATTCCATAGTATTAATAACAAGTAGATATGACAGTTATAATGGTAATCTCACGGAACCCACACCCAAACTATTAGTGTGTCGTAACATGACATCCGATCCAATATATATGTGTCGGAACGTGACACCCGGTCCAATATATGTGTCGAAACGTGACACCCAATCCAATATATATGTCGAAACATGACACCATGTTCAGTCAGCACAACCACAGTCACAATCACACCCATAATGAACAGTGCACATATTCACACAGTCAAGTAACAGGTTCATGGCATGTAATTGTTCATACTAAATCATTTCATTAGATTTGATTCATGTTTCCCTATTCACATACATGCATACAATGGAGCAATTAACAGGCATATATAACACAATGGGAAGTCGAACCATCACCTACCTCGAAACCAAGCCTGAACACTCCTAAGACACTTGAGCATTCCCTTTCCGGAGTCTTTCAGCTTTGTCTTGGTCTAAAACAAGTAATTAATGCAAGGATCAATAAAAAAAGGCCTAATTTTCCTGGATTATAACAAAATATCAACCCAAGGCCAAATACAGGATCCTAATGCTCAAGTAGGGCTTTTCCCACCATTAACTTCAGGACAAAACCCTCCCTCAACGATAATTAACAAGGCTTCTAAGTTCTAAGAATCGAAATATTAATTAGGGGAGTAATTAACTTACCTTTGGAGTAAGAATTCATGGAAAATTGATGAGAAACTGCCCTAGGTCGTCCCTTAGATCTTAAGAACGAGGTTTTTGATAGAAGGGAAAAATGTCTCAAACACACCTCATCCAATTCTAGGTGTAAACGATCGTTAGTCAGTATAAAACCCAACGAAGAGTTGGGGTCGAACCCACAGGGAGTGGTACATGTCTAAAATTCAGTTATGAAGTATGAACGTGTTCTAAACGGTTATAGAAATAAAAATTATCGAAAACATACAAATAAATCTAAAGGGGTGACAAGAAATGTCAGATGGGGGTTTGGATTTGCAGTGAACAGCTGAAACAATAATGAAAATAGGGGAAAATAACAATATAGAGAGGAGTCTTTTGGGATGTGATCGTTTATAAGCTAATTATGCAATATGGGTAATTGAAATTTAACAATGTGTTGCTGAAACACTGTGAGTAGGCTAGACTTTAAGTGTATTATCTTTCTCTCAAACAACTATTACGATTCATGTGATTTCTTTCAAACATCAATAAGCTTAACAAGGTAATCTTCCCACAACCTTAATACATCCATTCTCTCGAGCTAGATGGGTAGGATTGGATTCAAGATTCACTCTCTCGAGCTGAACCCATGTTGACCCAATACCCACAAATCATTAATCAAAATCTTTGGTTCCAAAATGCTTTCTCAAGCAAGCTAAGAACTCAAAATTAGAATTGCATTTGCAACTACAATTCATAAATTAAAACTCAGCTAATGATTAAACCATATTAAAACAACAATTTCATTATCAAACAACAATACCCATAAGAGAATTAGACAAATAAACACATGATCACACCCCAAGAATTGGGGTTTTAGCTACACATCATAAAAATAGAGAAACGGTTACCAAATGCATTAGCCATGATCTGGGTAAGAGTTTCAAGCCTTTACAATGCTTTCCAAAGATAAAATTCAAAGACCCACTTTCAAAATCCTCAAAAATTATACAATTTGAACTCCAAAATTAAGAGAAAACTCTAAGTCTAGAATGGAAACTGTAATATCTGGGTGAGGACTTTGGGACTCTTCGACTCTCTTTCAAAATTCCATTTAAAATCCAATTTATAGTTTTCCACAAAGTAGCCTGAAAATCCATTCGGCCAATTAAGTCGCGCCTTGCCGATTGTCCTCTTCCATTGCCGTTTTGCATTGACCTTCAACATATCAGGTCCTGTAACTTTGGGCGATCCTATTTAGTGTCATGGAACTGATCGGTGATCCGCCGACTGCCAATTTCTATCGCCAACTCGGCTTTTCCTCAGGGCTGGCATGCTGGAACTTTGGGTGAGCTCAAAAGCAATTCGGCGGTGCGCTAAGTGGTCTTGGCGATCTCCAGGCTTTCTTTTTTCTTCACTTCTTCAACGCTTTAGTTCCTTTTTATCCGGTTATGTCCTTGCCTTTCTATTTAGCCTTCATAGTTGTAAATCAACACTTTGACATTAGTTTATAGCATAAAATAGGCATTTGAGGACACTTAAACTATCAAAACAAAGCCCAAATGAGTCAAAATCTCAGACTCATCAACACCCCCAACTTAAACTTTTGCTTGTCCTCAAGTAAAACACAAGATCAGCAGTTCAATAAGGATGTCTACAAATAGTGCTGCATAAGACTCAACATAAATACACACAACAAGGTTCAAATTACTCATACAATGATCAATTGCGCACTCAAAGTTTCAAATTGTGACTCACCATCATCAAGAGTACTCAAGCTCACAATGCTTGCTTCAAAAGCAAGTTCAAGCTCAACAAAGGTATTCAAATACCCTCACAACAAAGATGATTCAATATTCACACAAGATTTCTCAACAATTTAAGGCTCCGAAATCACATATACTCTCACACTCACAAAGATGAACACATACATGACTCCACCCATAGGCTAGCCCTTATTTTCCAATCAACATTCGTTTCTGCTCACTCAAGATCAAAAAGGTCTTTTTAAGGCTTTTAACGGGGCTGAGTGTAAAGGTATGATCATTTAGACTTAGTGGCTTCTACCTTCATTAAGTATGACCTGAACAACACTTTCCACCTTTTCTTTAACATTTCAAAAATGTTCAAACTCCACTCCATTATTCAACTCATCTTGAATCACTGGATACCCCATTATTCTTCATTCTCTTCACAAACTTTATTTCCCAACTCTTTCTCTTTTTCAGTCATTTTCTTTCTTCTTTTTCATTTCTTTTTCTCTTTTCTTTCTGTTTTTTTTTACATGGAGGGGTTCTATTTTATTCAAAACAATCCAAGATCAAGGGGGAATTTTTCATACTTCTTGACTTTCCTTCTCTTTCACCACACCCCCAACTTAGGCTTTTAGCGTAAGTTGGCTATTCAAACAAACAATACTTCATGAAAGTTAAGGGTGAAGGGATAAAGAGAGGTCACAATTGTTCAAGTTTCTTCCAAGAATAGGCTAGGCTCAATGGGTGGCAAAACAAGATTCACACTTATTACAAGGGTGGCCACAAAAGAGGTATAATGTCAAATTGGCTCACTCTTCAAAAAATTTGCCTAAGATCATTTCAGTTGTTCGCATCACTCAGTCAACCGGACCAACGGGGCAAGTTCTAGGTATCATCAAATGCAATGTTCAAAGTAATCTTACCACACAAGGCATTGATACCAATATCAAACAAGACTTCACACTTTCTAGCTAGCGTGCAATGTTCATCACAAAAGACTTCATCAACAATCAGCTAGTCACAACAAGATGCTAAAAGTTCACATATTGCCTATGTAACTTTGTTTGCCTCATTGTAGCTGCACATTCATTTTGTTCGATTAAGAGCACCATTTAATTTATCGGTATTGATCACAACTGACACTCAAATTTGCACAAGAACAGCCACATTCACACACAAAGAGGTGGCAAAATTCTAAAATTTTGTTCAAAACCATTTTCAATCAAAACAATGGGCAACAAGCTAAGAACATCCACAACTCAATTCAACAACCAAGATATATTCATCAAAACCAAATAAGCCCAATATTCATAAAAATAGTCAGAAGAGGTAGGTATGGAAATACCTCACCCCACCCAACAAAATAAGCAGTTGTCCTCAAATGCAACTAAAACAACAGAATAGTTAATAAAAACAACAGAGAGGGAGGTAAAAGGTCATCCTTCCAGGCTAAGCCTAGGGTGAGGTCTGTATCTCAGTCACTCTGTCTGTCAGGGCATCAGTGCTCGATGTCTCATCAACCTTGGCTCCACTAGAGCCCACCATGGATACATCCCTCAAATAGGCCTGCACAGCTGAATCTACCATGGACTCCTCTAAATTAGTCAGTCCCTCAAAAACAGCCTCCTCACGCACACCAAGCTGCTGTTCATCAGTCTCAGCCTCAGAATCATCAGCAGCAACATTAGCTCTAAGCTCATCTCCGGTGGTAGCCGGAGGCACATCATCACAAGCTGGAATATTTGCACTCTGATCATCGAGGATCTCCACCGTCCCAAAGAGTGAGGTAAAATTTATGGACTTCAGCTAGTCCACATCCTTCCTCAGCCCAATAATATCGGCCTTCAAGGCCGTCAGCTCCTCAGAAACTCTCTGTCCTCACTCACACACCACTACTCTCGCTGTGAGGGCATCAATAGAAGCCTGGAGAGGCATCAATACAGTAGTAATATCCCTCTCAATCATCCAGGGAACCTCGGCCTCTAGCCGTGAAGCACGCACATCAGTAGAATGGGCTAGGTGCCCCATCTTGAGAAGTATAGCCTGAGTGATCGGAGGCCTAGAGGCAGAAGTGACAGCAGTAGACCTAGAGGGAGGGGGAGCAGAAGTACCTGGAGTGTTAGAAGGAACAGAGCTAGAGGTACCTGAAGGCCCAGTGGCCAGAGTAGGCATGGCTGCCTTTGCAGGTATCGCATCAACATCAACCTCCAGGGACGTGTCGACCGGAGCTGCTCTCCTTTTATCTACCTCATCCCTTTTGTACTCAGACCCTATACGCCGGATGTCGGTAGAGGATATGGGTGTGATCTCAACATCCCTCTTCTCGTCTCAAGGAACATCGGCCCGGTGACATAATTCTATGATCAATACCAGGAATGGACAAGATGCCTGGTGCTGCTTGGCCCTCATGGCCATCTCCTGTTCGATGATCAACCCCAAATTTAGGCTCTTCCTAGCTATGATAGATCCAAAGAAGGCCGCCTTTGGGTGGTGGAGAATGGACTCATTCAGCGACGACATGATCATGCTGCTGATGAACCCAAACCAGTATCTAGAAACTACATTTAAGTCCTTCTTCTCTATAGGCGCTCCGGCCTCAATCCACCTCGAGGTGGTGTCAGAAATCAGGGGGGCTAGCCAACCCTTCAGGTCATCCAGAGTCTTTGTAGTGATTATACTCTGGTACTTTTGCTCAAAATCTATAGCCCTCTCAAATACAGTGTTGATATCATCGCTGTTGCATATAAATTCCCTCCCTCGGACCATCACTAAGTCCACCGACTTGAAGGCACTAGCCTTCTTCTTCCCTCGAGGCACCAGGTCACTGTGGGCATCATAGAACTCCCGAACCCATGTAGGAATGTATTGGCCACGGGGCTTGGTGAAGACCTCGAACTTGTGGAACTTGAGGGTGTCCCACACATTTGGATGTCTGTCCACTACACCGTCTATGGACAGCCTCTTCTCCTCCAAGATGGTCCTCAATCCCTCGGCCTTTAACTGATTGAGTGACCGGGGAGGAGGACCCTAGACTGGTGGTTGTGGAACCACCGTCTGTGCCTGAGGAGGTACTAGAGCTGAAGTTGGAGGAGTCGGCTCTGGAATCCTAGACAGATCATGACGAGCTTTGTAGCGTAACTCTGCTTGTCGGGCCTGTAATAACTGATCATCCTCTGGCTCAGAGAATGAAGCCTGAGAATTGTAGGACTCTCCCTCACTGCCAGAGTTGTGCTCCGGTGTCTCAGCTATGGGCGCCTTTCCCTTTCCCTTGCCTCCCTTTTGAGGTGGTTTCCTTGCCTTGGTACTGGAAGCAGTTGCTTCCTCATTTATGATGATTTTGCGTGCCCGCTTTCAGGGTGGCATGCCACTATCAGTTAGGTTTGTTCTAGCCATATCTAAAAAATAACGAAGAAATACTTAGAACAATTTCTAGAAAATTTCAGAAAATAGGTTGGAGAAAGACTCACCGAACCGTTTGGCTGGTCGCCGAGTTACTTTGGCGAGCTAGATAGGGCACGCCGAAAGTATCATTGCAATTTTTTTCAAAACTTGTGACACTCCAGGACTAGTAGGCTAAGCTAGAGTTCGACGTTAGGGTTAGAGCCTTGAATGTACCCTCTCGTACCTTAAAATTCATGTGTTCGTGTTAGAAGGTCAAGGCATAAACCCCAAGGACCAACCATGGGTCCTTGAGGAAAAGACCTAAAAGGCTGCCAGGTAGTGACACACGGAGGGCATCCACGCCTCGTGGGTCAATCAACACCCCATAGGGGGGCAGCGTAGGTAAGGCCTCCTTAGAATCTGCCTAAGGCAGTAGCCACGGGCAGGACCCACACCTCGTGGATGGGTCCACACCATGTGGCTTGCATCTGTAGGTCATTCCCCTTATTTCAAGTCCCAAAACTCTGACCCATGCTTCACCAACACGAGCTGTGGGTCCAACCATGGTCCGTAGGTGAGGGGGTTGTGGGTCACACCTGGAAGGTGGTTTTGGGGAGTTAGTTGAGGGGTAGTTTAGGGTTTTCCATTTTAATTAACTATTAAGTGACGTCATTTTGTATTATTTTAGACTAACTATATAAGTGGTTTAAGCCCCTAAACTAAGTCTTCTAAATAATAACTACTAACTTCCCAAATCAAAACCCATCTTCCCTAAAATCTTCTCTCTAGAAATCGAAGGAAGAAGAAGAAGAAGAAAATCAAGCTAGGGTTTGAAGTAGAGTCCTTTTCCAATCAATTTCGTGTGGATTCTTTATTGAGGTATGGTAGCTTTTCATCTATGGGTAGCCTTTACCCCTAGAGTCCCTTCAAAACTTAATTTAACAACTTGGATTTCACCCAAAAAGTTAGGGTTTCACTCCAAGTCATGGGTTCTTTTCAAAAACGTTTTCAATGATTGATTTATGTTGGATTATGATTGAATTGATGAGTTATTGTTGATTTATGATGAAATTCCCCCATGAACCCATGAATTCCCCATATTACTAAATTGTGATCTCATGATGTGGGTTGATTGATTATAGAAGCATGTGAAGAGATTATACTTAGAATGATCGAGTTAATTGTATCATGTTATTATCCATATCTAATGTAGAAATTCTAGATGTTTGGGTTGAATGTGATTCCTGGACTTTGAAGGGAAAATTATGAGAATTGTACATGATTATGAGAATTATGCATGTGGTTCAAGCTTCACTTTGAGAGTGACTATGGTGTAATTGTAGTATTGTTGAAAGGTCATTCTCCCCTATACCCTTACACATGAATATGTATGAAATGTTTAGGACTATGATAATCTTGTTCTGTTGATTGAAAGGTTATCCTCATGAACACACTATGAACATGATGTGAAAGGTTTACTCACATAACAATGATTCTAAGGTTGAACGACTATTCTCACTTATTGACTCTATGAGCTATCATGATATCATGTTGGATTGAATGCTAGGGCATTCTTCCATAAGTATGACCTTAAGTTAAGGCTTAACATGAACTTAATGGTAATTATGCTTAGCATCGAGTTGATATGAATATGACATGAAAGCTTTTACGTCAGTTAGTCCGGCTTTCCAAATGGGTTCCTTATACGTCAGTTAGTCCGGGTGCCCAAATCAGTTATCTCATGAGATGGAAACCTTCTACCTCAAAAGCCAGGGTTTCTAGAATAAATCTCCTTATCCCGTAACTATGTGCCCACACAGTTCTTTAGCTAGTGGATCCACCTAAGCTAACAAACTCTAGTTCTACCTTAGGCAAGTAGGACACCTCTTTCGGTATGGGGGCATGACACCGGATTCCATGTAGCTCACATGGTCTATGTCGGTTAAGGTGGTTTTCCTACATGACATGAATATGAACTATGACAAGAACATGAATATGAACTATGACAAGAACATGAATATGAACTATGAAAAGAACATGAATATGAACTATGACAAGAACATGAATATGAACTATGACAAGAACATGAACATGAACTAAGACTTATGGCTTCTCAAGAAGATCTAATTAGTGTGAGAGGGGGTATGGGACTTCATTCATGCATTGCACAAGTAGACTTTGAGAGTGGTCGTGGTGTGGTTCTCTTATGCTATGAAGATATATGAATTATGCACGTTTGATGTGTATTGTTGCTATGAGTGACTTCCTTGATATGAGTTTATGAACATGAATGTTTCCTTGTCTATGAGTATTGGCTATGATGAGGTCAAAAGCATGATATGTATGATTAGGGTGGCCTAAAAGTGGTACTTAGTATTAGATAGGATTATGGAATCTTATCTATGCATTGCACAAGCATAGATTAGGGTTACTTGTGAAATGGTTTGACTTGTGTTTTTACACTAATTCTCATGATGATTCTTAAACTTGATAAAGTGCATGATTCCAAATAAAATGTCCCTTTTTGGCATGTTTCAAGGATTTTATGCATGGCTATCATACTTAGTGCATTTTTTTACTAACCCATATTTTCTACATTTTTCTATAAGTGTAGGACCCGGTTGTTGAGGTGTGCTTCCTTTTTGATCAAAGCTTGGATCGACTATTCCCCACGCTTTTGGTGAGTCATCATGGTTCGAGGGCGGACGTTGTTCATTTCTAGTTTCTTCTAACATTCCCTTTTTGAGACTATGTTGTAAAAGGGTTGTGACCCTATTTGATACTCGAATGTATTAGATGGCTTATTGAGATAGTGTCTAGACTTCCATTTGCTTTTATGAAAGACTTCGATTGTAAAGAAGAGTTTTTAATTCCGCCTCATTTTTATTTATCTTATGTCATGATATGCTAAGGGCTTGTATGAAACCCTTTCGGGGTCGGGTACATCGTGTTACATCTAGGGGGTACCCCTGGGACGTGACAAAACTCAAGCAAGGTCGGAGATGTTCATGGCCAACTGGCGAACTAGAAGTAGTCCGCCGAAAGTTACAGTGTATTTTTGGGATTAGGGGCACAAAAAAGGCGATCAAAGACTTTCGGTGAGTCGCCGAGTTCACTCGGCGAGCACAAGCATATTGCCGAAAGTTACAGACCACAAACCAACAATTTGAAGAAATTCAAGGCAATCTAGGGGGACTTTGGCTAACCGCCGAATGGTTCGGCGAGCTCGACCCAGCTCGCCAAATGGCCCAATGTGCCTGTTTTCTACCCCAATCTTCAAAATCTAACCCGCAACCCACGAAAACAAAATTAAACACAAACATTATGAAATTCAATCAAGACCCATACTACCCATGCCCTCAGGGTACTCAGACTTCCCCCGATTTAGCCAAAATTGGCCATTTGACATCTTTTGCCCTTAAGAATGACGTCAAACTCTCGATCATTGGGCAAACTACGTCATTTAGCACAATCCAGGGTTACTAAGACTTCACCCCGCTAGACCCAACACATATTTACCATAACCAAACAATTTAGACTTGATTTTACAAGCAAAAACACGAGAATCGATCAATTTAAGGCAATTAGGCATACATTTAAACAAATTACAGGCAATCCAACACTTAAACACAATTAAAACATGTTACCCACCAACAATCGACATCAATAAACCAATTGCATTCGATTTCAACCACACAATTAAGGTAAGGGGTTTGGACAACCAACCTTAATGTCAAAAAAGCAAGATTTAAAAGCTAGGCGGCAAAGTTCCATACTCCGAGCAAAGAATTTACGCGATAAAGGAGTAAAAGAAAGGACAATATGCAAGATCTAAAGTAGGGAGTGAGAGTACGAGGTTTAAAAATGAGGAAAGATGAAGGATTTAAATTTTAAACCGTTTGGCCTTTAAAACCTTTCAGTTCGCGCTGCCTTCGACGGAGTAAGTCGTTCTTGCCGAATCACTCGGCGATGCACCGAGTGGTATTTTCCTCGCCGAGTTTTACAGGACTCCCAGCAATTTTGGGGGTTCAAATGGCAGACAAGGTCGGGCTTGCCGACCTGTTCAGCGAGTCACCGACGGAGCTTTTACCTCACCGAGATTTACAAAACTCTCCTTCAAGCTAGAGGGTTCCAACAGTGGTCCAAGTCGGGGCTCGCTGACCTGTTCGGCGTGTCACCGACTAGACTTTGGCTCGCCAAACTACCCATTTCCAACACTTTTCACCTTTTCAACCTGCACAATCAACACCCGTTATTCAAAATCAAAATTAAAGCATCAAAAACTTAAGTTGCCTCCCAAGAAGTGTCTTATTTAACGTCGTGGCACGACAGAAGTACCAATTCAAGCTTTATTTTTGGGGTTGGCCGTGGTGTCACTAGCCAACCCCTTTTAGTCTTGGATTCAATTGGGTCGAGATTTGACCCATTTGCATTTCCAGCTGCTTAATAGAGAAGGAGTGAGAGGTCACTGTCTGATTGAGAGTTTAGACATCCTCCATCATCTCTTTTAACACTTTGTCTGACCCTTCAACTTTGTTGAGAATGCGTGATAGCATATCTTCTGTACGGCCACCTTCTGATTCCTTGGGCTTTTGACGCTCATGGGGTGGGACATACCTGTCCTTGTCATCCTCTCTCTCCTTCCAAGTGGCCTTACGATCACGCCAATCTCTGTCACGGTCTCTCCAGCCCTCATCTCTATTCCAACTTTGATTTCCACCCGGCCTTGGGTATTTTGGGCGAAATCCTCCTCCTTGATTAGCAAAGAAGTTCACTTCCTCATTGTACAACACTTCAAATTGTGCTTCATCGGGGTTTACTCCACCAACACCCACAGCATTAACATTCCTCAAAGCACTACCCATCACATTTTTCGACAATAAGTCCAGATGAGTCATCATTTTTGACATGTTTTGGTCTCTCTTGATCCTTTTTGATCTGCTCTTTTATCATTCTAAACGTGAGAGGAGAAACTTGGTCCTCACGAGTGTGCAATGCCGTATTGATCTTGGTCATGCAATCAAGGAGTTGAGATGCCACTCCATAGGATTGTTGCATTATACCACTAGGAACAAGTTGATCAACAACTCTTTTGTTCACCGAATCGAGACTCCTATAGAAGTGTTGCAGCAGCACGTCATTTAGAAGTCCATGAGTTGGGCATTGAAGAACCAGCTTCTTAAATCTCAGCCACGTCTCATGGATTGGTTCACCTTCCAAGCGTTTGAAACCTTGGATGCCATCCCTTAGAGTCATCATCTCTGATGGGGGAAAGAATCTCACTTGGAACGCTGTGGTAAGCTCATCCCAAGAGGTGATGGAATCTCTTGGTAACTCAGCCTACCATTTAGTAGCTTCACCCATCAAAGAGAATGGAAACAACCTGAGACAGACTGATTCTTGTGATATGTTCTTAAATGAGAACGGACCACAAACATCCACAAAGTTCCTAATATGCTCATGGGAATCCTCATGAGCCAGCCCCCCAAATAATCCTTTCAATCATAGGAGCTGAAGCATTGTGCTAGTGATGTGGAAAACAATGTTTCCTTCAGCCGTAGGTAGACAAATTGCACCAACACGACCCAATTGAATTGGGTCATTTACATCATTCAGATTTCCAATAACGTCTTGGTGGCCCACTTGGCTACCATTACTCCCGTTTACACTCATCTCTTCTTCTGCTCAACATAAACAACACAAACACAAACCAAAGTAAGTCGATTCAACTATAACACAAAAAGAACACAATTCAACTTCAATAATAGAATTTCAAACAACACCACATCCAATTCTAGGTGTAAACGATCGTTAGTCAGTATAAAATCCAACGAAGAATTGGGGTCAAACCCACAGGGAGTGGTACATGTCTAAAATTCAGTTATGAAGTATGAACGTGTTCTAAACGGTTATAGAAATAAAAATTATCGAAAACATACAAATAAATCTAAAGGGGTGACAACGAATGTCATGTAACACCCCTAAATATTAAAACCGATATTCGCATTTCGATACACCATTCCTTAATTACTTCAGTATGTTTTTTTCTCATTTTAGGAACACAAAATTTTGTAATATTTGCAAATTTACGTCACATAAATTGTAACAGTAATTTAAGGGATTGTATTGGGATATTTACGTAATATACTAATTAGAATTACCTATAACTTGAAAGGGTGGTGAGGTATATACATATAGGTATATATGTATACATTTTGGGCAGCCAACCTTTTTACTTTTGGGCAGCCAACTTTTCTTTCAGCTATATCTATTAAGTGATAAATATCACTTTTATAACATATATTTTCACTCCTCCTCTATAAGAAGTCATGTTTCTTAACTCTAAGAAACCTGGAAAACTTTCTGTAGCCATATTACTCACAAAATCACAAGAAAACCTTGGTCCTTTTAGTTGGAAGTTGAGACACATCCTACCTTTTGGTGAGTAATCGAAATCTATTTTTGAGCTGAGTAGTGTTTAGTACTTTTAGAATATCTCGTTCTCTATATATCATTTTTCGGTGAATAAATATGATTTGGAAAGATAATACATATACCTAAAACTCTTGTGTTTATGTAAAAATCTAATTTTTCTGTTATCGTTTCGAAATATGGGACACAACATCGGAGAAGTTCTGTCCAGATTTCTTATTTAGAAATCCTGTATGTTCAACTGTTAGTGTTTTTACTATCTATTTTTGTACAAAACATATTTTGCGATGATTCTTGATTATTCGCAACCTTAAGAGATATAAATACATCTTTCATGAAGGATATAAAGTTCAGTTTTTCCGTTTTCCTCTTCAAAACTAAGTTGCGACTTGAGGTACCAGGCTGGACAGATTCACTGTTTTAGGAGCATAGTTGTATTTGTACATGCTAGGCTTACTTGTGATGATGATCCTGTTTTACGTCAACATTATTGAGTTAATAGAAGTTAAATAAGTTATTTCATTGTATTTTTAAGGTTATATATACTCATGTACAAGTTGAGGACCTTGATACGTTGGTCGGTCTATGGTTTGAACTCTTAAAGTTTTGTTGGACTGTTTCTATGATAAAGCCCGAGGTTTGTGTATAAAATTTTACTTGTACTCTTGTTATCTGCTTGTATATTTGAAGGGTTATCTCGATACCTTGGTTACTTCTTGTCACGTTGTATTGTATTGTCATATTGGTATTCTCTGAGACTTTCAAGCCACTTGTGTAACTCACCCACTTGTACGGATTGCTTGATCACCAGACATTCTTGTTGGGACTTTGTCCTTTTTGTGGATTTGATTTTGTCACTATTGGCATGCCTATTGATTCGGATCATTTTCCATCTTGACTTTGGATTTTTGGTTCGTCTTAAGTATGGAAGTTTTCCATTTTAAGTATGAACTAGGAAGCCATTTTTAATATGGTTCTTGATTCTCTTGATTATTAGGCTTTGACCCTTCTTGATACAGGGTATCGGTCCTTCTTGATACTTGTTTATGCTGGGTGTGAAGGTATGATGTATATATTGGGCGAGCCTTGGTATGGGATCTCTTGGGAAATGGTGCTATGAGCGTTCTTGACACTTGGATCTTTAAATATAGAACTTGATACCCTTGATATATTGTTTACTTGATTTATTTATTATGTTTCAATTGTGCGGCCCATGACTTTTGAAAGGTAACTTAGTGAATCTAGCGGCTCCACGCATATAGTTTTGACACCACTAAGCTTTATGCTTAGCGATAGTTGTTTCTATCGTAGGAAATGTTCGAGGGGATACTTGAAGCTGGCCATTAGAGACGGAGTTCTTGAGAGCTTTATGGAAGATCACATTTGCATATAGGCATCTATAGTTTGCATAAATATTGGGACTTGTACATGATCTATATGTTGTACATTTACATGAAATTTTGAAGGCTAATTTGATCATGTCACCATGGGTTGTAAAATAAGTATGACTACATGTTTTACTGTTTTAGGGTGTGTAAACCCAAGTCTTGTAATTTATTCAATTTATAGTTTATTTTGTAGGTTTGTTTGAAGCATGAACCAATCAAACTTCGGTATCCCGAAGTTGGCAATGATTTATAATGTGTCTGGTAGTAGTATAGATAATACATGAAAATCTCTTCGCGTATTTTTTTAAAATTTATTTTGAAAGATTCTTCCGCCATAAATTGAGACTCTTGTCTTGTTTAAATTTAAGATCAACTAAATTTCTAACTGACAAGCCTTTATACCTTCCACTTGTTATTTTGGGCTAAATTCCTCTATTGAATTATAATTTATATATCTTAGATTAATCCCTTTTAAATGTGCAAGTATTATATTAGTTTTTCTGTTAAGTAGTAGCATCCTTCCGAAAGGGTTGCTACATGTATTGGTATCAGAGCCTAGGTTTGTGGTTCTAGGAATTTTATTGTGAATTGCTTGTATACTCGTTTCGCTTTTGAGAAGGTTCTTGTTATATTATTTGTTCACTTACATGGTTTATAATATTTTTATTGCATGTAGAGTGCACATGCATAATGAACATGTCCCTAATGTAATGTGATCTTCCCTTTTGAAGGAAATAAGTTATCGCCTCTTCTTCTAATAGACCATGATAAACACCTTCAGATTGTTTTGCAAATTTTGAAGAAGAAAGAACTTTACGCTAAACTTTCCAAGTTTGAATTTTGGCTTAATGAAGTGGCTTTTCTGGAACACGTCGTATCAACCGAAGGTGTAAAGGTTGACCCTAGTGAAATTCAAACATTTGTTGAACAGAGAACTCTCAAAATTCCGAGTGAGGTAAGAAGTTTCTTGGGCTTAGCAGGGTACTATAGAAGATTTGTGAAAGGCTTCTGCATTATCGCCTCCCCTTTGACTAAACTCTTGAAGAAGGAAGTAAAGTTTACTTGGGATGACAAATGCCAAGAGAGCTTTGAAACTCTCAAATCCTTGTTGACACAAGCTCCTATACTTACTCAACCAATTGAAGGGAAATAGTATGTAATATATAGTGATGTTTCTCATCGAGGTCTGTGATGTGTTTTGATGCAAGAAGGGAAAGTTATATCTTATGCCTCTCGGAAATTAAAACCACATGAATTGAATTATCCTACTCATGATCTTGAACTTGCTGCTATAGTGTTTGCTTTAAAAATATGGTGGCATTATTTGTATGGAGAAAAATGTCATATATTCACTGATCATAAGAGCTTAAAGTACTTGGGTACACAGAAGGAGCTGAACCTAAGACAACGTAGATCGCTTGAACTCATCAAGGATTATGACTGTACGATTAACTATCATTCAGGTAAAGCCAATGTGGTGGCTGATGCCTTAAGTCGAAAAATCCTTCGCAAGCTTAGCTTTGAGTTTGTTGCCCTTACTTCTTGAGTTAAGATCCATGAATGTTTGTTTTGCACTTGATTCGAATGGTTCAGTTATTGCTAATTTTCAAGTCAAACCAATGTTACTTGAACAGGTGAAAGAAGCGCAAAGGTTAGATGAGAGACTCATAAAATTGACTAGAGAAGTTCAACATGGGGAAAAGCTTGATTTTGTATTAACGGAGGATGCTACCTTGTTTTATCAAAAGAGGTTATGTGTCCCTAATGATGAAAAATTGAGAAGAGAAATCATGAATGAAGCACAAACATCGTCATATGCAATGCATCCTGGAGGTACAAAGATGTACCAGACCATCAAAGAACATTATTGGTGGAATGGTATGAAGAGAGACATTGCGGAAGTTAATCAAAATGTTTTGTTGGTCAGCAAGTAAAGGCAGAACACCAGGTCCCAGTTGGTTTACTAAAACCTTTGTCGATGCCAGAATGGTAATGGGAGAGAATAACTATGGACTTTGTTTCTGGACTTCCTCACACTCCAAGAAATCATGATGCAATATGGGTGATAGTGGATAGGCTAACAAAGAGTGCTCACTTTTTAGAAATCAAGATGGATTACTCACTTAAGCGTTTAGCTAAATAGTACATTAATGAGATTGTAAGACTACACGGGATCCCTATGTCTATTGTATCTGACCGAGACCGAGGGTTTACATCTAGATTTTGGGGTAGCTTGCAGGAAGCCATGGGTACTAAGTTGAAATTTAGCACTTCGTTCCATCCTCAAACAGATGGTCCATCGGAAAGAGTGATACAAATTTTGGAGGATATGCTTCGAGCTTGCATTATGGAGTTTGAGGTTGGTTGGGACAAACACTTGGCTTTGATAGAATTTGCTTATAATAATAGCTACCAATCGAGTATTGGAATGCCTCCCTATGAAGCCTTATACAGAAGAAAATGTCGGACCCCTCTTTGTTGGAGTGAAGTTCGTGAAAGAAAGCTTATTGGTCCTGAAATTGTGCAAAAAAAAATGGATGACAAGGTATAAATGATCAAGGACCGTCTAAAGATTTCATCGGATAGACAAAAGTCATATGCTGATCTTAGAAGGCGTGACATTGAGTATAAAGCGGGAGATAAAGTATTCTTAATTGTGTCTCTATGGAAAAAGATTATGAGATTTGGTAAGAAGGGAAAACTTAGTCCTCGATTTATTGGACCTTATGAGATACTTGAAAGATTTGGACCAGTTGCATATAAATTGCTTTGCCACCTGAGTTAGATAAGATCCACAATGTCTTCCATGTTTCTATGCTGAGAAGATATCGTTCTGATCCATCTCATTGTCTTCCAGTTGAATATATCGAGGTTAATCCTGACTTGACGTATAAAGAAGAACCTATCCTAATTCAAGCTCGTGAAGTAAAGCAACTTAGAAACAAGAGAATCCCCTTAGTAAAAGTACTTTGGAGGAACCATTTATGAAAAGAAGCTACCTGGGAGCGAGAATAAGACATGAGGATCCAGTATCCACACTTGTTTTGGGACTAGTGTAAAGTAAATTTTGAGACGAAATTTCTTTGAGGGGGAGAGAGTTGTAACACCCCTTAATATAAAAACCGATATTCGCATTTCGATAGACCATTCCTTAATTACTTCAGTATGTTTTATTCTCATTTTAGGAACTCAAAATTTCATAAAATTTGCAAATTTGCATAACATAAATTGTGACAGTAATTTAAGAGATTGTATTGGGGTATTTACGTAATATACTAATTAGAATTACCTATAACTTGAAAGGGATGTGAGGTATACGTATAGGTATATATGTATACATTTTGGGCAGCCAACATTTCTTTCAGCTATATCTATTAAGTGATAAACATCAATTTTATAACATATATTTTCACACCACCTCTATAAGAATTTGTGTTCCTTAACTCTAAGAAACCTGGATAACTTTCTCTAGCCATATTACTCACAAAATCACAAGAAAACCTTGGTCCTTTTAGTTGGAAGTCGAGACACATCCTACCTTTTGGTGAGTAATCAAAATCTATTTTTGAGCTGAGTAGTTTTTGTACTTTTAGAATATCTAGTTCTCTAGATATCCTTTTTCGATGAATAAATATGATAAGGAAAGATAATACATATACCTACAACTCTTGTGTTTATGTAAAAATGTAATTTTGCTGTTATCGATTCGAAATATGGGACGCAACATCGGACAAGTTCTGTCCAGATTTCTATTTTAGAAATCCTGTATGTTCAACTGTTAGTGCTTTGATTATATATTTTTGTACAAAACGTATTTTGCGATGATTCTTGATTATTCGCAACCTTAAGATATATAAATACATCTTTCATGAAGGATATAAAGACAATTTTTTTCGTTTTCCTCTTCAAAACTAAGTTACGACTTGAGGTACCAGGCTAGACAGATTCACTGTTTTGGGAGCATAGTTATATATACTCGTGTACAAGTTGAGGACCTTGATACGTTAGTCGGTCTACGGTTTGAAATCTTAAAGTTTTGTTGGACTGTTTCTATGCTAAAGCCCGAGGTTTGTGTATAAACTTGTACTTGTACTCTTGTTATCTGCTTGTATATTTGAAGGGTTATCTCGATACCTTGGTTACCTCTTGTCACGTTGTATTGTCAAATTGGTATTCTCTGAGACTTTCAAGCCACTTGTGTAACTCACCCACTTGTACGGATTGCTTGATCACCAGACATTCTTGTTGGGACTTTGTCCTTTTTGTGGATTTGATTTTGTCACTATTGGCATGCCTATTGATTCGGATCATTTTCCATCTTGACTTTGGATTTTTGGTTCGTCTTAAGTATGAAAGTTTTCCATTTTAAGTATGAACTAGGAAGCCATTTTTAATATGGTTCTTGATTCTCTTGATTATTGGGCTTTGACCCTTCTTGATACAGGGCTTCGGTCCTTCTTAATACTTGATTATGTTGGGTGTGACGGTATGATGTATATATTGGGAGAGCCTTGGTATGTGATCTCTTAGGAAATGGTGCTATGAGCGTTCTTGACACTTGGATCTTTAAATATAGAACTTGATATCCTTGATATATTATTTACTTGATTTATTTATTATGTTTCAATTGTGCGGCCCATGACTTTTGAAAGGTAACTTAGTGAATCTAGCGGCTCCACGCATATAGTTTTGACACCACTAAGATTTATGCTTAGCGATAGTTGTTTCTATCGTAGGGAACGTTCGAGGGGATACTTGAAGCTGGCAATTAGAGACGGAGTTTTTGAGAGCTTTATGGAAGATCACATTTACATATAGGCATCTATAGTTTTCATAAATCTTGAGACTTGTACATGATCTATATGTTGTACATTTACATGAAATTTTGTAGGCTAATTTGATCATGTCATCATGGGTTGTAAAATAAGTATGCCTACATGTTTTACGATTTTGGGGTGTGTAAACCCAAGTCTTGTAATGTATTAAATTTACAGTTTATTTTGAAGGTTTGTATGAAGCATGAACCAATCAAACTTCGGTACCCCGAAGTTGGTAATGATTTATGATGTGTCTGGTAGTAGTATAGATAATACATGAAAATATCTTAGCGTATTTTTTTAAAGTTATTTTGAAAGATTCTTCCACCATAAATTGGGACTCTTGTCTTGTTTAAATTTGGGATCAACTAAATTTCTAACTGACAAGCCTTTATACCTTCCACTTGTTATTTTGGGCTAAATTCCTCTATTGAATTATAATTTATATATCTTAGATTAATCTCTTTTAAATGTGCAAGTATTATATTAGCTTTCCTGTTAAGTAGTAGCATTCTTCCGAGAGGGTTGCTACATGTCAGATCGGGCTTTGGATTTGGAGTGAACAGCTGAAACAACAATGAAAACAGGGAAAAATAATAATATAGAGAGGAGTTCTTGGGATGTGATCGTTTATAAGCTAATTATGTTATATGGGTAATTGAAATTTAACAATGATTTGCTGAAACACTGTGGGCAGGCTAGACTTTAAGTGTGATATCTTTCTCTCAAACAACTATTATGATTCATGTGATTTCTTTCGAACATCAACAAGTTTAACAAGGTAATCAGCCCACAACCTGAACTAGATGGGTAGGATTGGATTCAAGATTCACTCTCTCGAGCTGAACCCATGTTGACCCAATACCCACAAATCATTAATCAGAATCTTTGGTTCCAAAACGCTTTCTCAAGAAAGCTAAGAACTCAAAATTAGAATTGCATTTGGAACTACGATTCATAAATTAAAACTCAGCTAATGATTAAACCCACATTAAAACATCAATTTCATTATCATACAATAATATCCATAAGATAATTAGACAAATAAACACATGATCACACCCCAAGAATTGGGGCTTTAGCTACACATCATAAAAACAGAGAAACGGTTACCAAATGCATTAGCCATGATCTGGGTAAGAGTTTCAAGGCTTTACAATGCTTTCCACATATGAAATTCAAAGACCCACTTTAAAAATCCTTTAAAATTATACAATTCGAACTCCAAAATTAAGAGAAAACTCTAAGTCTAGAATGGGAACTGTAATATCTGGGTGAGGACTCTGGGACTCTCCGACTCTCTTTCAAAATTCCATTTAAAATTCAATTTATAGTTTCCCAAAAAGTATCCTGAAAGTCCACTCGGCGGATTAAGTCGCGCCTTGCCGAGTGGATCGGCGATCCGCCTAGTGTCCTCTTCCATCGCCGCTTTGCATTGACCTTCAATATCTCAAGTCCTGTAACTTTGGGCGATCCTATTTAGTGTCGCGGAACTGATCGGCGATCTGCCGACTGCCCATTCTTGTTGCCAACTTGGCTTTTCCTCAGGGCTGGCAAGCTGGAACTTTGGGCGAGCTAAAGAGCAACTCGGCGGTGCGCTGAGTGGTCTTGGCGATCTCCAGGATTTCTTTTTTCTTCACTTCTTCAGATCTTTAGTTCCTTTTTGTCCGGTTATGTCCTTGCCTTTCTCTTTAGCCTTCATAGCTGTAAATCAACACTTTAACATCAATTTAGAGCATAAAATAGGCATTTGAGGACACTTAAACTATAAAAACAAAGCCCAAATGATTCGAAATCTCAGACTCATCATTTTTTCAGAAAATAATATTTTTGTGGTTTTTCCCGAGTTTAAGTCGCGACTAGACCGCCACAGTGGGCCCCATCCCGCCATAGCAGCCCCGCCCCTGGCGGAATTAATCCCCCCCAAAAGCTTGCATGGAGACAAAAACTCAGAATTTGAGTTCCAAGCTCCTATTTCGTAACACACCTTCAAACCTTGACGTTCTAAAGCTATACTTTCACGCCAAGATTAGTTTCGGGAGTTCTACTCGCCCGAATTCGATTGCGTAGAGCTGTACAGGCTTCTTAACGTCTTGGCTATCCACTCACATGATCAAACTCATAATTAAATCCCTAATCCATTACTGGATTGCCCTAGACCTCACCTGACTTAGATTTCGTCCAAGTTTGGCCAAGGCGGTAAATTTCCAAGTTACTACTCAGAAGTTTTCTGGCCTAAATTCCTTCCCCATTGGCTTTTCCACGACGGGAACATGTCATTACAATAGATACCAATTTACCCATCACTCGTCCCCGAGTGATAAACATAGGAGAACTGGCTAAGGCAACAGTAGAGTAGTACCTGAATCGTCGAATAACTGTGGATACTTGTGTCGCATGTCCTTCTCGGTTTTCCAAGTAGCTTCCTCAATCGGATGATGCTTCCATTGAACTTTCACGGACTTTATCTCATTGGTCCTCAGCTTCCGAACATCGCGATCAAGAATTGCAACCGGGTCCTCCTCATACTGAATGTCTTTGTCTAACAAAACTGAGTCCCACTTTATGATGTAATCTCCGTCCCCATGATACTTCTTCAACATGGACACATGGAGCACTGGATGGACTCCAGATAGGCTAGACGGTAAAGCCAACCTATAAGCCACTGACCCTAAACAGTCAAGAATCTCAAATGGCCCGATGTATCGAGGACTAAGCTTGCCCTTCTTGCTGAATCTCATCACCCCCTTTATGGGTGACACTTTTAGAAGAACTAGCTCACCAGCCTGAAATGTCATGTCCCTTACCTTACGGTCTGCATACTTTTTATGTTGACTCTGGGCTGCTAGAAGCTTAGCTTGGATTCTTCTCACCTTATCCTGAGCATCTTTCACCAAATCAACCCCCAAAGGTTTCACATCTCCAACCTCAAACCACCCTATGGGTGATCTACATCCCCTCCCATAAAGTGCCTCGAACGGTGCCATGTGAATGCTGGAGTGGTAACTGTTATTATATGAGAACTCAAACAAAGGTAAGAACTTATCCCAATGCCCTCCAAAGTGAATCACACATGCCCTCAACATGCCCTCTAACACTAGAATAGTTCTCTCTGACTGCCCGTTCGTTTGTGGATGGAAGGTTGTGCTAAAAGTGAGTTGAGTGCCCAACTCCTCATGCAATTTTCCTCAAAACTTGGATGTGAACTGCGTACCACGGTCCGAGATGATGGAAAAGGGCACCCCATGCAGCCTCACTATCTCCCTCACGTAAACAACTGAGCATTATAGTCTACTCTAACTGGAATGAAGTGGGGTGACTTAGTCAGTCTGTCAACCACTACCCAAATGGAATCAAACTTCCCCAGGGTCCTGGGAAGACCAACCATGAAATCCATAGCTATACTTTCCCACTTCCATTCAGGGATTGGAATTCGCTGAAGCAAACCTGCAGGCCTTTGGTGCTCATACTTTACCTGCTGACAATTTTGTCATTTAGCACAAACTCAGCTATGTCTTTCTTCATGTCAGGCCACCAATAAAGTTGTTTCAAATCTCGGTACATCTTTGTCACATCCGGATGAATGGAATACCGCAAACCATGGGATTCTGTCAACATCTTTTGAATCAAGTCATCCCCTCAGGGAACACAAATTCTTCCCTTAAAACTGAGCACACCACCCGCATCATGAGCCGCATCTTAAGAATGAGATTTTTCAGAAAATGACATTTTTAGGGTTTTTCCCCGGCTTATGTCGCGACTGGCCCACCACAGCGGGCCCAATCCCACCACAGCGGCCCCGCCCTGGCAAAATTAATCCTGCCCTTGCGGCTTGCACGGAGAAAGAAACTCGGAATTTGAGTTCCAAGCTCCCATTTTGCAACACACCTTAAAACCTTGACGTTCTAAAACTATATTTTCATGCCAAGATCAGTTTCGAGAGTTCTACTCGCCTGAATTCGATTCCGTAAAGCGTACAGGCTCCTTAACTTCTTGGATATCCACTCACGTGATCAAACTCATAATTAAATCCCCCATCCATTACCGGATTGCCCTAGACCTCACCTAACTCAGATTTCATCCAAGTCTGGCCTATGCGGGAAATTTCCAAGTTACTACTCAGAAGTTTTCTGGCCCAAATTCCTTCCCCATTGGCTTTTCCATAATGACGGGAACAGTTCGTTACAACATCGTTGTAATGTTTTCGGGGCTTTGCACAACCCAAAAGGCATTCTCTTGAAAGCAAAAGTTCCATAGGGACATGTAAAAGTTGTTTTCTCTTGATCTTCCGGTGCAATAGAAATCTGGTTGTACCCGGAATAACCATCTAAAAAGCAATACCATCCACGCCCCGCGAACCTATCAAGCATTTGGTCCATAAATGACATAGGAAAATGATCTTTCTCAGTCCATGCATTTAATTTTTGGTAGTCCATGCATACACGCCACCTGGTAACCAGTCTCATAGGCACAAGTTCCCCTTTTTTATTTAGAATCACCGTGACGCCTCCTTTCTTTGGTACACATTGCAAGGGACTCACCCATTTGCTATCCGCGATGGGGTATACCACACCCGCATCGAGCCACTTGATGATTTCTTTCTTCACCACTTCTTGCATCGGTGGGTTTAGCCTCTTTTGGTGTTCAATGCTTGGTTTACATTTACTATCCAATTGGATTTTATGAGTGCAAATTCTGATGGGAATCCCCACAATATCAACAATTGTCCATCTGATGGCTTTAATGTATCGTTTCAACACATTGACAAGTATTTTTTCTTACCATTCAAGCAGATCTGCGGAAATGATGAAGGGCAAGGTATTTTTTTCTCCTAAAAATAAGTACTGAAGGTGTGATGGGAGCACATTCATCTCAAGCTTCGGTGGTTCTTCGATGGACGTTTTAGCGGGGGGGACTTTCCTAAATTTTTAGGTCGATGTAAAGCTTCAATGGAATTTTAGAATGAGACCCTAAACCAGATAGAGAAGCCACCACTTCATCATAATCCTAAATTTCTTCCTCATCATAACTCGAAAGGACGGCGGCTAAGGGCTCTCCCACACAAAACACTTCACTCACACTAGCCACTGCTTCATCAATCACATCAATGGTTGAGACCACATGAATCTTACTAGGTTTCTTCATTGATTTGCACACATTGAAAGTAACCTCCTCATCATTTACCCGAAATTTCAACTCACCACTTTCGACATCCACAAGGGCTCTACCGGTAGCCAAGAACGGTCTACCTAAAATAATAGGTACCTCGGCGTCAATCTTGCAGTCCAAAATAACAAAGTCAGCCGAGAATATGTACTTATCCACTTTCACCAAAGTGTCATAAAGTATGCCAATGGGATGTTTAATAGATCGATCGGCCATGAGAAGACTCATTGTTGTAGACTTAGGTTCGCCCAACCCAAGTTCTTTGAAAATGGCATATGGCATCAAGTTAATACTTGCCCCGAAATCACACAACGCTTTGGCAAATTGAAGCATCCCAATAGTGCATGGAATAGTAAATGCTCCCGGATCAGCTTTCTTGAGAACCACATTGCTTGTCATGATGACACTACAACTCTGAGACACATCAACAGTTTCAAAACCCGTACTCCTCTTCTTGGTGACCAATTCTTTCATGAATTTATCATAGCCCGACATTTCATCCAATGCTTCCACTAAAGGAAGATTAATCTACAGAGACTTGAAAACAGGTAGAAACTTTTGAAACTTTGCATCTTCATCCCTTTTTTTTAGTCTTTGATGGAATGGTGGGTTAACTTTGGGTAACCATTTTGTAGGTTTCGAAGAAGAAGCAGCCCCCTCATGTGATGTTTGCAATTCCTCGGTGATGAGTTGTCTTGGAGTTTCATCAACCTCTTTATGTGTGTCATTTTACGGTTCTTGGTCAGACCCCTCTACATAATTGGCATCATTTCCTTCTTTATTGGTGTTTGCCTCACCATTCACTTTCACGTCACCACCTACTGCTTTTCCACTCCGCGTCAACACCGCCAAGCATTTATCATGATTAATCTTTGAATTCACCATCATATCATTGGCAAAACTCTCTTGCGAATTGGACTCTAATTGGGCTGAAAGTTGACTCATTTGACTTTCAAGTTGCTTGATAGAATCCGAGTTAGAGTTTACCTTCTTATTCAAGGATGAGAAGTCTACCTTCATGTCTTTAAGCATTTCGTCAGATCCTTCCACCTTATTTAGAATGTGAGACAACAAATCATCTACCCGAAAGCTCCCAAAACTATCCCTAGATCTTGGACTATCACCCATGTGCATGTAACAAGCATCATCGTTATCATCTCTCCTCCAAGATTTATTTTGGTCAGCCACATCTTGATTGTAACCTCTCCATCCATCCTCACTAAACATGTTCCAACCTTAATTTTCTCCTAGCCTTAAAGAGCTCGAACTAAAACCCTTCTCTAGTTTTGACACTTATTGCACCTCCCTATTTTCAAATATCGCTTCAGTTGGATTCATAGCTTCGTGACCATTCCCCATGACATGCTTGTTCAATAGCTCCATTTGGGTCATCATTTTGGCCACATTTTCATCTCACTCTTGGTTCTTTTCCATTTGTTCCTTTGTAATCCCAAAGTTCAACGGAGACACCTGAACTTCTCAAGTGTACCAAGCTTGATTGATATTTGTCATCTCATTAAGAAGGGCAGATGTTATGTCAAACGGTTGGTGCATGGTTCCTCCACGAATGAGCTGGTCTTCCACACCCTTGTTGACTGATTTGAGGCTCCGATAGAAATATTGTAACAACACATTGTTTGGTGGTCCGTGAGTTGGACATTGGAGCAGCAACTTCTGGAACCTCAACCATGTTTCGGGAATAGGTTCACCATCCACTCGCTTGAAGTTCTTAATATTATCCCTCAACTTCACCATCTTTGAGGGAGGGAAAAACTTTACATAAAACGCATCTGTGAGCTCCTCACAAGAAGTGATTGATTCCCTTGGTAAATTGGCCAACCACTTTGTTGCCTCCCCCATTAGAGAAAACGGAAACAAACAAAGTCGGATTCACTCCTGAGTGATGTTCTTGAAAGAAAATGGCCCACACACATCCAGAAAGTTTTGGATATAGTCATGAGGGTCCTCGTGAGCAAGTCCTCCAAAGAGACCCTTCATTTGCAACAGCTGCAACATAGTGTTGGTAACATGAAACACCGCATTACCCACAGTCAGAGGCAATCGGATAGCAACCGCACTTCCTAACTGATCTTCATTGAAATCGTGTAAGTTCCCGATGTCAACATTGTCCCAAGTTGGCTGGCATTGCTCTCATTAACACTCATCTCTTCACTTGTTTTAGAGTAGCCAACAAAGAACACAAATAAGTTGATTCAACTACAACAAAACCAGTTCAGGACTAAACTTCAATAAAAGAATTCTAAACACCACTCCCCGGCAGTGAAGCCATTTTTGATAACGCTCAACTACACTTCATCCGATTCTAAGTGTAGGCGGTCGCTAACAAGTATAAACCCAAATAAGAGTTGGGGTCGATTCCACAGGGAGTGATACGTTAAAAAATTCAATTAAGAAGTAAAATGGTATTCCAATCATTTGTAGATGTAGACATTTTTGCAACAATAAATTAAATGACAAGGTTTTGACAATTAATGTCAAATGAGGGGATTTGGGTAACTGAATTACAACTACTAAAATTGGGGGTAAACTGTAACACCCCGGATCCGAAAGATGGTAAATAGCACTCTTAGTGAGCTGCAGGTGCCACCCACAGCCCATGGATGGGACCACGGACCATAGATGTGATCCGTGGATGGCTCCCCAAAGGCAGATCCTGAAGGCCAAAACCCACGGCCTGACTAACGGACCGTTGGTCAGACCACGGTCCGTGGTTGGGGCCCGTGGTTCAATGGTCAAAGAGTCACCTTCTGACCAACATCGACGGCCGTGCAGGACGGTCCGTCGTCCTGACCACGGTCCGTCAGTGGGGTCTCATGGGTCACCGCTGGTAGTTGAGTTTCAGGGGTAGTTGGATCTTTTCCTAATTAATTAACTCATATACTATGTCATTTTACCCTTCACTAAGACCCCTATATAAGCATTTTAATCCCCAAATTCAACCCATTCAACTCATTCTTCCAAATTCACAAAAGAAGATCAATTGTCCTCTCAAAAATATTTCTCTCTCTAGAAACTTGAAGAAGAAGAAGGGTTCAACCTAGGGTTTCAAGGCAAGCCTCCATTTTCACCATTGAAGATAAGCATTTGGTTTTGAGGTATGATAGTTTTCATCAATGGATTCATTCCATTCAAGGAGTTCCCAAATTCCTCTATTTTCAAAGGTAGAAATCCCTGATTGAGTTAGGGTTTTCTTCAATTGCCATGGGTTCTTTTCCTTATCGATTTAAATTATTGGATTATGATCTCTTATGAATGAATTGATGAAATACTATGATTTTATGATGAATTCCCCAAGAACCCATGTAATCCCCATGTTTTCAAGTTATAAATCATATGATGTGGGATTTTGGTTATAAAGAAAGAGTTTTATGAAATTAAGCATGTATTGCTAGCTTTACATGAATTTATGATGAAATCCATATCTAACCCATATTTTCTAAAGGATGATGATTGAAAGTGGGTTTTGAGCCTTGAAAGTAAATTATGGACTTATGCATTTTCTTATGAAATCTATGCCAATATTTTAAGGGTTCTTTGAGAGTAAAGTATCAATAATGATGTTGTTGTTATGTTGTTTAAAGGATCATTCTCATATAAATATGATAGTATGATGTGAAAGGTTTCCTCACATAGTAAAGGATTATAAGGTTGAAAGGCTTTCTCACCTAATTGAATCAAAGATCAAGAGCGATCCTAATGAACTTAGCTTGGATTGGTTATTGAAAGATGCCTTTCCATGGATTATAAGAACAAGTAAGAAATGACTATTATGTGGGATTTATGCTTAGCCCCAAGAAGATATTGAGATGGAAGCTCTATCGTGAGTAGAGGCCAGGTTTCTAAAAGAAATCTCCTTATCCCTTACCTATGTTCCCCCATAGGATGATTTTCTAGATAGACATTATCTAGTGGATCCACTTAAGCTAGAAGTTATGGTCCTTACCTTGGCAAGAAGGCCAACCCTTTTCGGTGTGGGAGACACCGGGAGATCATGTTATAGCTCACATGGTCTCTATGTCGGTTAAGGATAATTCCCCACATTAATAATGAACTAATGTAACTTCAAGAAGTATCTCATATGTGCTCAAAGGTTTTATATGATGTTAGCTTGCATTGACCATGTTTTATGACTTATGTTTTCTAACCCTCTTATATCATGTTTTAGCTTGGTCAATTGCATGTCATGAAATGAAATGTTCCCTTTTAGCATGATTTGAATTTTTTATGAATAGCTATCATACTTGGTACATTCTTCTGTACTAACGTATACTCTTGCCTACATTTACCCAAATGTAGGGTCCGACAGTCAGGTTTCTGAGTTTCGTGGCTAGTGATTGATTTGAGATTCCCGAGCTTTGGTGAGTCCTCATGATTCAAGGATGGATGTTCATTGTTATACTTTCTTTCATGTATTTCACTTTTGGACATGATGTATGGGCTAGGACCAATTTCATTCTATTGTATAAGATGACTATTGAGACAAAGTGTTTAGACTTCCGCTTTACTTTTATAAAGACTTGTTGGACTTGGACTATTGTTTTACTCTTATTGTTCTATTTCTTATGTTATGAAAGCTAAGTGGCTTGTATGGGGTCATTCGGGGTTCTATATGACATGTTACATCTAGGGGGTACCCTTGGGATCGTGACAAACTTGTTAATCAGATCACAAGGTTTAGAATGGTCCTAGGATGTCTCATAAGCAACGTCAAGTAGAGTCTTGTTCATAAGTGTGAAGCACCCCACATTTATGAATGAGATGCTACAAAATGTTTAGGAAACTCCACTTATTTCATTACTCTTAAGTCGTGCGATAGAGTTTAACTCTATAAGGTCTCTCTCCTAATCTTTATCTGATGCTCTATAGGATATGGCTACTCGAAGAGCTTATGCTAGAAGGAATGTGAGGGAGAATGAGAAACAAGAAGCTCCTCAAGTTCCGGTTGATCCTTTTCCCAACAAGTGACTAATGCAGAGTTTAGGGCTGCTTTTCAAGTGTTGGCTCAAGCTGTGACGGCCCAAGACAATAGGGAGGTTGCAGTTCCTGTGAACCCAAATGTGGGTACGGCGGCTTCTAGAGTGGGGGACTTCACTAGGATGAATCCTCTAAAGTTTCATGGTTCTAAAGTTGAGGAAGATCCTCAAGAGTTCATCGATGAGGTCTATAAGGTCTTGATGATCATAGGAGTTACACCGCTGGCAAACGTAGAGTTGGCCGCTTATCAACTAAAAGGTGTTGCTCAAACTTGGTTCAAGCAATGGAAAGAAGGGAGGCCGGAAGATATGGGTCCTCTTGATTGGGAGAAGTTTGAGGCCACTTTTCTTGATAGGTTCTTTCCCCTTGAGATGAGGGAAGCCAAATTGCTTGAGTTCATTAACCTTCGACAAGGGAGTATGAGTGTGAGGGAATATGCTCTAAATTTTACAAAATTGTCTAGGTATGCTCCAACGATGGTTGCCGATTCAAGGGAAAGAATGAGTAAGTTCGTTTTGGTTGTGTCTCAAATGGTGGTTAAAGAGTGTCGTACCGCCATGCTCATTAATGACATGGACATATCTCGTCTTATGGTTCATGCACAACAGATTGAAGAGGAGAAACTCAAGGAAAAGTCTAGAGAGGAAAAGAGGGCTAAGATCGGTCATGGTAATTTTTCTCTTGCATGGTCCGATGGACATGGTCGTTCTAGATTTCGACAAATTTTTTCCGTTCAAGGTTCCTCCAATGCTTCTTTTAAGTTCAACAAAGATAGGGTGTCTAACCCTAAGCCTCAAGGGGGAAAATTAAATTCCTAAGGGTCAGTTTGTCTCTTGTCTCAACGCTAGAAAGATGATTTCTAAGGATTGCATTTACCATCTAGTTAGGGTGAGGGATGTAGAATTTGAAACCCCTAATCTTGAGTCGGTCCCCGTTGTAAATGAGTTTCCAGAAGTGTTCCCAGATGACTTACCCGTACAATTGAAAGACTTGTTGGATAAGGGTTTCATCCGACTGAGTATCTCTCCATGGGGTGCTCCAGTTTTGTCTGTTAGAAAGAAGGATAGTTCTCTTCGTATGTGTATTGACTAACGTTAGTTGAACAAGGTGACTATTAAGAATAAGTATACTCTTCCAAGGATAGATGATTCATTTGACCAACTTCAGGGAGCAAGTTATTTCTCTAAGATTCACCTTAGATCAGGTTATCACCAATTGAGGGTGAAAGAAGATGATATTCCGAAGACGGCTTTTCGAAATCAGTATGATTATTATGAGTTTTTTGTAATGTCGTTTAGGTTAACTAATGCTCCAACGGTGTTTATGGATTTGATGAATAGGGTGTTTAGACAATACCTTGACATGTTTGTGATCTTGTTCATTGATGACATATTGATTTATTCAAGAAGTGAGAATGAGCATATTGATCATTTGAGGATCGTGTTGCAAGTTCTTAAAGACCAACAACTCTTTGCTAAGTTTAGCAAATGTGAGTTTTGGCTAAGATCTGTAGCTTTCCTTGGCCATATTGTTTCAAATGAGGGTATTGAGGTAGATCCTAAGAAGACGGATGTGGTCAAGAGTTGGCCTAGACCTCTAACTCCTTCGGATATTAGAAATTTCTTGGGTTTAGTCAGTTATTATAGAAGGTTTGTTGAGGGATTCTCTTCAATTGTCTCTCCTTTGACGGTTTTGACTCAAAAGAAGGCCAAGTTCATATGGTCTGAAGCGTGTGAGAAAAGTTTCCAAAAGTTGAAAGATAGACTTACTTCCACTCCGGTGTTCACTTTACCTGAAGGGACAACTGGCTTTGTGGTTTATTGTGATGCCTCAAGAATTTGGTTAGGGTGTGTGCTTATGCAAAATGGGAAAGTGATTGTCTATGCCTCTAGGCAACTTAAGATTCATGAGAAGAATTATCCTACCCATGATCTTGAACTAGCGGTGGTTATTTTTGCCTTAAAGATTTGGAGGCATTATTTGTATGTTGTGCATGTAGATGTGTTTACCGACCACAAGAGTTTGCAATATGTTTTCAATCAGAAAGATCTAAATCTTCGCCAAAGAAGGTGGCTTGAGTTATTGAAAGATTAGGACATGAGTATTCTCTATCACCCCGGAAAGGCAAATGTGGTGGTGGATGCTCTTAGCCGGTTATGTATGGGAAGTGTTGCTCATATTGAAGAAGAAAAGAAAGAGTTAGTTTGAGATGTTCATAGATTGGCCCGATTAGGTTTTAGGTTAGTTGACTCTACCAAGGGTGGTGTTATGGTCCACAATGGTTCAGAATCGTCTTTAGTGGCGGATGTGAAAGCTAAGCAAGGTCTTGATCCAATTTGGTCGACTTAAAATAAGAGGTGCTTAAGAAATACATTGAGGCTTTCTCCCAAGGGGGATATGGGGCACTTAGATACCAAGGTCGTTTGTGTGTTTCGAATGTTGATGACTTAAGGGAACAGATCTTGTCAGAAGTCCATAGTTTGCGGTATTCCATTCACCCGGGAGCCACCAAGATGTACCGTGATTTACGGGAGGTCTATTGGTGGAATGGAATAAAGAAGGATATTACGGAATTTGTGACTAAATTTCCTAATTGTCAACAAGTGAAAGTTGAGCATCAGAAACCGAGAGGTTTGTCCCAAGATATTAGCATTCCTACTTAGAAGTGGAAAGATTTGAACATGAATTGTATTGTTGGTTTGCCTCGCACACGGCGACAACATGACTCGATTTCTTTTATAGTAGATCGGATGACAAAATCAGCCCATTTTCTTCCCGTCAAGGTTTCCTATTTGGCGGAGGAATATGTCAAGTTGTACTTGAGAGAAATGGTAAAGTTGCATGGAGTGCCTTTGTCCATTATTTCCGATCGTGGTACCCAATTCACTTCAAAGTTTTGGAAGTCTTTGCAAAAGGGTCTTGGTACTCGGGTTAAGCTTAGTACGGCCTTTCATCCCCACCGATGGTCAAGTGGAGCATACTATTCAAACTTTTGAAGACATGTTGAGAGCTTGTGTGATTAATTTTAAGGGTAATTGGGATGACCTTTTGCATTGATTGAGTTTTCATATAACAATAGTTATCACTCTAATATTGGTATGTCTCCATTTGAGGCTCTTTATGGTGGGAGGTGTAGATCTCCTATAGGTTGGTTTGAGGTGGGTGAAGTTTCCCTAATAGGTTCCGAATTGGTACATAAGGCGATAGAGAAAGTTCGACTCATTAGAGAAAGGTTAAAATGACTCAAATTTGGCAAAAGTCATATGTCGATGTAAGGAGAAGAGATCTTGAGTTTGATGTTCATGATTGGGTTTACTTGAATATTTCACCCATGAAGGGTATAATGAGGTTTGGTAAGAAAGGGAAGCTTAGTCTCTGTTATGTAGGCCCATATCAGATTTTGAGACGTGTTGGTAAGGTTGCTTATGAGCTAGATTTGTAAAAGTTCAAGTTTTGAGAAAATGAGGTTGTTTAGTTGACTCTTACATGTTTATGTGAACATGAGTATCAGTTGCATGTAGACTACTTAATTTGATGTTATGAGCATGTTTTTCACTTGGAGTCATGTTTCCTCCTTGGATGTTAGCTTGGAGTTGATGTTTCCTCCTTGTAGATGTGCATTGCATGCATGATGGGCTGTTAAATTTAGTTTCACCACTCTGATGATGCTTTGATAACATCATAGCTTGGAGTCGATAGTTCCTCCTTGGTTGTATGCATTGCATTGTAGGTTGGGTTGTTAGTTCCTCTCCTACTATTTTCGTACCAGCTCGAATCTCATTCAAGGATGAATGGTCCCAAGGGGGAGTTATTGTAACACCCCAGATCTGAAAGAGGGTAAATAGCACTCTTAGTAAGCTGTAGGTG
This sequence comes from Solanum etuberosum, assembly GCA_029582245.1. Lineage (NCBI taxonomy): Eukaryota > Viridiplantae > Streptophyta > Magnoliopsida > Solanales > Solanaceae > Solanum > Solanum etuberosum. The sequence goes on from JAJONR010000184.1 coordinate 325,354, forward strand.
CCAACCCATGAGGGCCACCGACGGCTCGTGGATGGGACCACGGACCGTAACTGTGGTTCGTTGATGGCTCCCCAAAGGCAGATCTTGAAAGCCAGAACCCACGGCCTGATCAAAGGATCGTTGGTTAGACCACGGTCCGTGGTTGGGGCACGTGGTTCGATGGCCAAAGGGTCACCTTCTGACCACCATCGACGGCGGTGCAAAACGGTCAATCGTCCTGACCACGGTTAGTCAGTGGGGTCTCGTGGGTCACTGCTGGCAGTTGAGTTTCAGGGGTAGTTAGGTCTCTTCATAATTAATTAACTCCTACATTATGTCGTTTTACCCTTCACTAAGACCCCTATATAAGCATTTTAACCCCCAAATTCAATCCATTCAAGTCATTCTTCAAAATTCACAAAAGAAGATCCATTCTCCTCTCCAAAATATTTCTCTTTCTAGAAACTTGAAGAAGAAGAAAAAGGGTTCAACCTAGGGTTTCAAGGCAAGCCTCCATTTTTACCATTGAAGATAATCATTTGGCTTTGAGGTATGATAGTTTTTATCCATGGATTCCTTCCATTCATGAAGTTCCCAAATTCCTCTATTTTCAAAGGTAGAAATCCCCAATTGAGTTAGGATTTTCTTCAATTTCCATAGGTTCTTTTCATTATTGATTTAAATGATTGGATTATGATCTCTTATGCATGAATTGATGAAATACTATGATTTTATGATGATTTCCCCATGAACCCATGTAATCCCCATATTTTCAAGTTATGAATCATATGATGTGGGATTTTAGTTATAAAGAAAGAGTTATATTAAATTAAGCATGTATTGCTAGCTTTACATGAATTTATGATGAAATCCATATCTAACCGATGTTTTCTAATGGATGATGATTGAAAGTAGGTTTTGAGCCTTGAAAGGTAAATTATGGACTTATGCATTTTCTTATGAAATCTATACAAATATTTTAAGGGTACTTTGAGAGTAAAGTATCAATGATGATGTTGTTGTTGTGTTGTTGAAAGGATCATTCTCATATACACATGATAATATGATGTGAAAGGTTTCGTCACATAGTAAAGGATTCTAAGGTTGAAAGGCTTTCTCACCTTATTAAATTAAAGATAAAGAGCTATCCTAATGAACTTAGTTCGGATTGGTTATTGAAAGATACCTTTTCCATGGATGATGACTTAGCTTGGATTGTCAAAATGACGTGCCTTTCCATGGATAATAAGAACAAGTAAGAAATGACTATTCCGTATAATTTATGCTTAGTACCGAGAGGATATTGAGATGGAAGCTCTCCATGAGTAGAGGCCGGGTTTCTAGAAGCAATCTCCTTATCCCTTACCAATGTGCCCCCATAGGATGATTTTCTAGATAGACATTAGCTAGTGGATCCACTTAAGCTAGAAGTTATGGTCCTTACCTTGGCAAGAACGACAACCCTTTTCGGTGTATGAGACACCGGGGGATCATGTTATAGCTCACATGGTCTCTATGTCGGTTAAAGCTAATTCCCCACATTAATAATGAACTAAGGTTACTTCAAGAAGTATCTCATATGTGTTCAAAGGCTTTATATGATGTTAGCTTGTATTGACCATGTTTTATGACTTATGTTTTCTAATCCTTTTATATCATGTTTTATCTTGGTCAATTGCATGTCATGAAATGAAATGTCCCCTTTTAGCATAATTTAAATGTTTTATGCATAGCTATCATAGTTGGTACATTATTTTGTACTAAAACATACTCTTTCCTACATTAACCCAAATGTAGCCGACAGTCAGGTTTCCGAGTTTCGTGGCTAGTGGTTGATTCGAGATTCCCGAGCTTTGGTGAGTCCTCATGATTCGAGGACGGATGTTCATTGTTATAGTTTCTTTCAATTATTTCACTTTTAGTCATGATGTATGGGCTAGGCCCAATTTAATTCTATTGTATTAGATGTCTATTGAGACAAAGTGTTTAGACTTCCGCTTTACTTTTATAAAGACTTGTTGGACTTGGACTATTGTTTTACTCTTATTGTTTTATTTCTTATGTTATGAAAGCTAAGTGGCTTGTATGGGGTCCTTAGGGGTTCTATACACCATGTTACATCTAGGGGGTACCCCTGGGTCGTGACATAAACAAATATAGAGAGTTTCTTGGGAGTGTGATAAATTGAATGCCAATTTCAAAAAATGGATGATTATTATTTACTAAAAGTCGTTGAATCTCAGTGGGTAGGATAGGCTTTAGGTCCAATAGCTATTTCTCAATCAACTATTACGAATCAAGCGAATTCTTTGGAACCTCGATAAGCACAACACATATTAACAACCCATTACCTTAATCAATCTACTTTTTCAAGCTAGATTTGTAAGATTGCATTTAGACCCACTTTTGCAAGCTAAATCTGTAACAACACAATTACTACAATCATCAACTAATAATTTTAACTCTAATACTTCTTTCTCAAGCAAGCTTACAGTACTAAACTAGAATTGTATTTGCAACTACAATTCCTCAATTAAAACACATACTATTAATAGAACCCACTTCGAATCAACAATAAAATTAGTAAATATCAACACCCATAAGCTAATTTAAGCATTCAACTACATAATCACACCCCCAAGAATGGGGGTTTTAGCTAAACATAATAAAGAACAAGAAATCGTTACCAACGAAGTTTTCCATCAGGTTGGGCAACAATCCACAAGTCTCCAAATGCTCAAAATTAAGCTAAAAATCAAACAAACCCTAAATCTCTACTCAGAAAGTATAAAAACAATGCTTTAGAATGTTCAAGATCAAAAACCCCAGAACTGGAGAGTGGGAACTACTCTTTTTCTTTTGAAAATTGCATTTACACGTTCCAAGAATTTCAGCATCGGAGTCACTCGACAAAGTAATTCAGACTCACCGACATGATCGGCGATGCGCCGAGTGCTCTCTTTCTCGGCTTTTTGGCTTGTCTTTTCACCAATTCCTCTGTAACTTTTGGCGAAGTAGGTCGGGCTCGCCGACCTAGTCGGCGACGCGCCGAGTGCTCCTCTTCTCGCCTTCTTGACATGGCCTTGCACAACCTCTGTCTGTAACATTTGGTGAGCTACATTTGCTTCGCCGAACACTTTCAGCGACTCACCGAAATAGTTTCACGACCCAGGGGTACACCCTAGATGTAACATGGCGTATAGGACCCCGAGAGGCCCCATACCAGCCATAGCATTCATAACATAATAAATAGAACAAAGGAAATAAAGACAACATTTCATGTCCAAAGTTTTATAAAAGCAAAGCGTAAGTCTAAACACTTGTCGCAATAGCCATCTAATACAATAGAATGAAACTGGACCTAGCCCATACATCATGTCCAAAACTAAAAATAAGAAAGAACTTGAAACAATGAAAATCCATCCTCGAAGCATGAGGACTCACCAAAGTTTGGAAACCTCGCAATCAACCACTAGCCATGAAACTGACAACCCTGACTGTCGGACCCTACATTTGGGGAAATGTAGGCAAGAGTACGTGTTAGTACAAAAAAATGTACCAAGTATGATAGCTATGCGTAAAACATTTAAATCATGCTAAAATAGGACATTTCATGACATGCAATGACCAAGCTAAAACATGATATAAGAATCTTAGAAAACATAAGTCATAAAACATGGTCAATGCAAGCTAACATCTTTAGAACCTTTAAACACATGTGAGATACTCCTTGAAGTAACTTTGATTCATTATTATTGTGGGAAGTAGCCTTAACCGACATAGAGACCATGTGAGCTATAACATGATCCCCTGATGTCTCCCACACCGAAAAGAGTTGTCCTACTGTCCAAGGTAAGGACCATGAACTTCTAACTTAGATGAATCCACTAGCTACAGTCTATCGAGACAATCATCCTATGGGGGCACATAGGTAAGGGATAAGGAGATTACTTCTAGAAACCCGACTTGTACTAACAGGAGATCTTCCATCTCAATATCCTCTCGGTGCTAAGCATAAATCCCACAGAATAGTCATTTCTTACTTGTTCTTATTATCAATAGAAGGGCACGTCATCTTGTCAATCCAAGCTAGGTCATAAGTCATCCATGGAAACGTATCATTCAATAACCAATCTAAGCTAGGTTTTATTAGGATAGCTCTTTTTCTTTGATTTGATTAGGTGAGAAGACCTTTCAACCTTAGAATCCTTACTATGTGAGAAAATCTTTCACAATCATACTTTTATGTGTTCATGAGAAATCCTTTCGACAACACAACAACAACATCATCATCATTGATACTTCACTCTCAAAGCATTCTTAAAACATTTACATAGATTTCATAAAACATGTGTAATTCCACAATTAACCTTTCAAGGTTCAAAATCCACTTTCAATAATCAACATTTAGAAAACATGTGTTAGGCATGGGTTTCATCATAAATTCATGTAATTCTATCAATTCATGCTTCATTTCATAAAACTCTTCCTTCATAATGCAAGACCCACATTATATGCTCATAACTTGAAAATAAAATGGGGATTCCATGGGTTCATAGAGGAAACATCATAAAATTATTGTATTTCATAAATTCATGCATAAGAGATCATAATTAAATCATTTAAATCAATAACCAAGAGAACCCATGGCAATTGAAGAAAACCCTAACTCAATTGGAGATTTTTAACGTTGAAATTAGGAGAATTTGGGAACTCCATGAATGGATGGAATCCATGGATTAAAACTATCATACCTTGATGCCAATTTTTTATCTTCAATGGAGGAATGGAGACTTGACTTGAAACCCTAGGTTGAATCCTTTTTCTTCAAGCTTTCTAGAGAGAGAAATATTTTGAAGAGGATACTTGTTCTTCTTTTAGAAATTTGAGAGATAGTATTAGGCTAGACTAATTAGGAAAAGACCCAACTGCCCCTAAAAATAGTTACCGACCTACCAATAACTCCTTGGACTGACGGACCGCGGTCTGACCGATGGCCCATCCTGTTGGTTCATCGTTTTGGGTCAGAAAGTGGATTTAGGGGTCATGATCCATAGACCATGGACACAGCGACGGTTCGTTGGTTCGGCCGTGGTTCATGGTCCCCTAATCCTATTTGGGTAGCCAATCCACAGACCATACCCACAGTCTGTGGCTGGCCTACATCGGATGGCACCAAAAGCTTGTGAAACTTGCTATTTTGCCCTTCTCGAATCTGGGGTGTTACATTATCTCCCACTTGAAATCATTCGTCCTCGAATGAGATTCAAGCTAGTTCAAAAAGAGTAGGAGAGAACCTAACAACCCAATCGTCAATGCAACTTTATCTAAATGTATTTAACCAAGGAGGAAATCTGACTCCTAGCTAAAACATACCCAAAACATCATAAGAGGGGTGGAAACTAAATCTAACAGCTCATCATGCATGCAATTAATACACATATCCGAGGAGGAAACTTCAACTCCAAGATCAACACATCACAAAACATCACATCATGAAGTCTATATGCAACTAGTACTCAAAGGCACATAAACATGTAGATATTAATCAAATTGACTCATTTTCTCAAAACTTAAACTTTTTCATGAACATCAATAAATGAGGAAATCAAGGAATTATCTAAGCCACATGACTCTAAAACAAAGAGTAAACCATGAGGAACTCATTACCTTAAGGTAATAACACAAGCTCTCAACATATCCTCCAAAGTTTGGATAGTACGCTCTGCTTGCTCTTCGGTTTGAGGATGAAAGGACATACTAAGCTAAATACGAGTACCAAGACCTTTTTGGAAAGACTTCCAAAATTGTGAAGTGAATTGGGTACCACAATCAGAGATAATTAATAGGGGCACTCCATGCAACCTAACCATATCCCTTAGATATAAATTATCATAGTCTTTCGCTGAATAAGAAAACTTGATGGGAATTAAATGAGCCGACTTCGTCATACGGTCTACTACAACCCAAATCGAGTCATGTTGTCGTCGGGTGCGGGGTAAGCCAACAATAAAGCCCATATTCAGATCTTCTCACTTCCATGTAGGAATATTAATATATTAGGACAAACCTCCCAACTTTTGATGCTCGACTTTCACTTGTTGACAATTAGGACACTTAGCCACAAATTCCGCAATATCCTTCTTCATCCCATTCCACCTATAGACCTCCTGCAAGTTGCGATAAATTTTGGTGGCTCCCGGGTGAATGTAATATCGAGAACTATGGGCTTCTGATAAGATTTGCTTTATCAAATCATCAACATTGGAAACACACAAGTGACCTTGCTATCAAACCACACCATCTCCCCCTTGGGAGAAAGCCTCAACAAACTTTTTAAGTACCACTTCCTTCAACTCAATCAGAATTAGATCAAGACATTGCTTTGCTTTTACATCCGGCACAAAATACGATTCTGAACCATTATGAACCATAACACCACCTTTGGTGGAGTCAACAAACTGAACACCCAATCAGGCCAATCTATGAACATCACGAACCAACTCCTTCTTATCTTAATCAACATGAGCAACACTACCCATTGATAGCCGACAAAAAGCATCTGCCACCACATTCACCTTACCAGGGTGATAGAGGACACTCATGTCGTAATTTGTTAGTAACTCAAGAAATATCCTTTGGTGAAGATTTAGATCCTTTTTCTTGAACACATATTGCAAACTCTTGTGGTCGGTAAAGACATCAACATGAACACCACATAAGTAATGCCTCCAAATCTTTAAGGAAAAATCAGTCACTAGCTCTAAATCATGGGTAGATGGTTCTTTTCATGAATCTTAAGTTTCCTAGAAGTATAAGCAATGAATTTCCCATTATGAATAAGAACACATCCTAAACCAATTCTCAAAGCATCACAATAAACAACAAACACATCGGGCTCTTCTGGTAGAGTCAATATCGGAGAGGAAGTAAGACTATCTTTCAACTCTTGAAAACTCTTCTCACACGCTTCTGACCATAAGAACTTAACTCTCTTTTGGGTTACTACCCTCAATGGAGAGGCAATCGAATAAAACCCTTTCACAAACCTTCTATAGTAACCAGCCAAACCCAAGAAACTTCAGATATCCGAAAGGGATAGAGGTCTAGGCCAACTCTGAACCACATTCGTCTTCTTAGGATCTACATCAATACCCTTACCGGAAACAATGTGACCAAGAAAAGCAACAGATCTTAACCAAAACTCGCATTTACTAAACATTGCAAAGAGTTGTTGGTCCTTGAGGACTTGCAACAAAATCCTCAAATGATCGGTGTGCTCATCCTCACTCCTTGAGTAAATTAAAATGTCATCGATGAACACAATCATGAACATATCAAGATATTGTCTAAACACTCTATTAATCAAATCCATAAATGCGGCCAGAGCATTAGTCAAGCCAAATGACATTACCAAAAACTCATAATGACCATACTGAGTCTAGAAAGTCATCTTCGAAATGTTATCCTCTTTCACCCTCAATTAGTGATAACCTGATCGAAGGTCAATCTCAGAAAAGTAACTCACCCTTTGGAGTTGATCAAACAAGTCATCTATCATTGGAAGAGGATACTTATTCTTAATGGTAACCTTTTTCAACTGTTGGTAATCAATACATATGCTAAGTGAACCATCCTTCTTACGAATAAACAAAACTGGAGCATCCCATGGAAAGATACTTGGTCGGATAAAACCCTTATCTAACAAATCATTCAATTGCTCTTTCAATTCCTTAAGTTCTACCAGAGCCATTCAGTAAGAAGGAATAGTGATAGGTTGCATATCTGGGAGAAGGTCAATACCGAAGTCTATTTCCCTCTCAGGAGGAACACCGGGTAGATCATCAGGAAATATTTCTGAAAAGTCATTAACAATGGGGACTCACTCAAGAGTTGCGGTTTTGGAATCCGTATCCCTAACCCAAAAAAGATGGTATATACAACCCTTAGAAATCATTTTTCTAGCTTTAAGACAAGAAACAAACAGACCCTTAGGCATAGAATTTCCCCCATTCCACTCTAGGATAGGGTCATTTGGAAACTGAAACTTGACTACTCGGGTTTTAAAATCAATCAGAGCATAACAAGAATGCACTCAATCCACCCCAAGAATAATATTAAAATCTAACATATCAAGCTCTACAAGATCAACATGATTGACTCTATGGGATAAGGAGACAGGACAATTTCTATAGACTCTCTTAGCCATAATAGATTCACCAATCGGAGTAGAGACATAAAAAGGATCTAACAACACATCTGGATCCACTAGCTAATGTCTATCTAAGACAAACTTATGGTGGCACATAGTTATCGGACATGGATAATCGCCGCTAGTCCACTGGATGCTAAGAATAGATCCCATGAAATAGTCATTAATAAAATTCATATTATTATCCATGGAAAGTCAAAATTAAGTAACCAATCCAAGCTAGAGTTCATTCAGAATAACTCCTAAATCTTGATTCAAACTTAGTTGAGAAAACCTTTCAATCATACGAGTCCTTCATGTGAAAATAACCTTTCAGAATAACACCATCGATGCTTTACTCTCGAAGCAACCTCAATCTTTCATATCAATTCAATAGAAAGGACATTCATATCTTCATAAATTTATAATTCATAGTTGATAAACTTAATGATATGCTCATACTCTAAAATTCATGGGGCATGAATTTAACTCCAAAACATATAATTGCTTCAATTCATGCATAATAGATAAAAAACAATCAATTTGATCAAGATTAAAAAGAACCCATGAACATTTAATAAAACCCTAACTTTGATTGGGTAATCTAGCTTTGTAAAACTAAAGAATTTAAGAACTCTATGGAGGAAAGGACATCATAGGTGAATACTAACATACATTGATTCTTTAAGCCCAAAAAAATGGTGAATTTGGAGACTTGAATAGAACCCTATATCTTCTTCTTCCTTAGACTTGAGAGAATTTGAGAGGATGAATTTGTAGAGTTTTAGGGAATTTAGGAGAATGAGTTGAGTGTAGGTGATTTAGGGATTTACAACATTTATACAAGGCCTAGGGTAGAAGGTAAAACGACATAGTATTGCGTCAAAATAATAGGAAAATACCCAAATTCCCCTTTAAAATAACTGACGGACCTCATCTATGGTTTGGACCTATGGTCTGTACGTCCGTCTACGGACAGTACTTGTCAACCGTAGATAGGTTATTTTGACTTCAAATTTAACCAGTATTAACAGAACTCTATGTACGGCTCGTAGGTTTCCTACAGACCGTACAATCCAAATTTACCCTCAAAATTTTACTAAATCTGCGACTCACCTACGAGACCTACCTACGAATCGTACATAGGTTAACGGACCGTCCTAGTGAACCCTAAAAAGGGTACTAGGACTTGATTTTTGAAAAACTATTTTCTCACTTCCTATGGTTGCCATCTATGGCCCGTAGAAGCATCTACGGTTCGTGGATGGGACCCGTAGACACAGACACCAGCCCAAAAACTACATTTTCCTTCTTTTTCAAACCCGAGGTGTTACAGACAATTAGTCTAAACACCTAGGAGTTTTGTTCTTGGTCATTCTAGTTATTTTCTTGAGTCTTTCTAGTTTTCATATATATTCAAAAGCATGAATTCAAATAACTTTGAATTCTTCAATGTTCATTTCATTGGAAAAAAATATTTTTCCTGGAATTTCAATTTCAGTTGTTTTTCACCGAAAAAGATCTATGGGGACATATAAATGGGAAGTTATCCTACTTCTACTAATCCTACAAAGCTATATGAATGGAAGTTTAAAAATTCTTAGGTGATGACATGAATTTTAGGATAAATGGACCCTCTTATTATTCTTAATCTCTCCCTATACAAGATAGCTATGGCCATGTGGAATTATTTATAAATATTTACAACAAAGATAATAGTGCAGGACGTTTTAAGTTAGAGTATGAAATTGCTGAACTCTCAAGGAGGTCTCTTTGTTTAATTTATTTTCTTGGATTTCAGAAAATATGAGCTGAATATACAAATATTGTCCATACCAAAAGACCTATCGAATCTCTTTATTCGATGTCACTATTGCATTTGCTATTCAGGGTAAAGGAAAAGGCAGGAATATGAGTACATATCAAATGCAATAGTTGTAAGGAAAATGATCATATTGCTAGCAGTTGTGGCAAGAAGTTGTGTAATTAGTATAAATAACAAGGAAACATTATCAAAGAGTATCCCACGCGCCATAAAAATCATAGGGTCAATACTTTCAAGATGGGATAAATAGTTCCAATATTAGTAACTCATCTTCAAGACAAGTTCTTACTCTTGAAATGGCACAAAAAATAATCATGTCATTCTTTTAAGTATTGGAATTACAAGGTAATGATGTGACAACAAATTTTTGGTGTGTTGATACATTGCTTCTAATCATATGAAAAACCTAAACTATCATACTACAAAATATTGTAAGTATCAAGGTACATCACAAATATTGATTGACAATGGTAGTAATTTACCCATTCCCAAGGTTGGAGACATAACTTCAACTTTCAAGAATATTTTTATTTCACGAAAGGTCAAACTAGTCTTATTTAATTTTGATGATTGGTAGATAATAATTGTGATGATTTTTTCTCGTAATGGTTAACTTTTACATGATTAGGTGTCGAGGACAATAATCTCGAAGGAGCCTAAATTTGGACGACTGTTTCCTATACACGTTTCTATTCCTTGTATTATATCTTTAGCTTCTACAACAAGTAAGATTGGGGATCGACATAAGTATCTGGGAGATTCAAATTCTATTGTGTCTCATTTATAAAATTCTTGTTTATTGGGAAATAAAATCAATTTCCAGCTGCTTCCATTGATTATTCTACTTGTAAATTAGGCAAAAGTAAAACTCTTTCTTTTTCTAATTCTGGTAGTCGTGCTATAATGTGTTTTGATGTCTTTTATAGTAATTTTTTGGGTAATTCTGTAATGACCCTTAAGGTGATTTTCTTTGGTTTCCAATCTTTTCAGCATATAGAGCTTTTATGTAGTGACCCCAGGTCATTTATGACTTGTTGGAACTAATAGTTCTATTGCCAGGTCATTCGTTTGGATTTTGTGAAACTTACCATGTTTTAGAGCCTTTGAAACTTGAATGGTTGACTTCTGTCAAAAATTCTGGAAGACAGCCTCAAAATGCAATTCTAACAATTTCATCATCTTTGAAAGGGCCATTTTAGGCTAGGCACTTTATTGGTTAGGTCCCCTAAGACTGCTACTGTGAGTTTGTGCCATTAGGCATTCTAGCTTTGAAGCTTAAGACAAGGTTTGACTTCTTGGGTTTGGATTTGTGGGACTTCTCTGATGGTACAATTACATCCTCTCCATTCATATGCATTGCCTATTCCCAATATACTTTTTGTTGATTGTACCCTCCGGTTTATGGGGGCTAGTTGGGTTATGTTTGCAGCATGTACCTTTCGAGCTTATAGGGGTCTAGTTATGTTATTGTTTGACTATATCATGTTCTATGTTCTTATTTTCTTGTTAGCTGATTGGCTTTGACTCTAGAATTGTGGTTGTGGGTCCTCCTGACCCCAGATAGTCTACTTGGTATATTAGTTGCATGCCATTAGGTTGTTGGCTCGTGTTCCAGGTACGTTCTTGACTCCACTTCTCACTCCTTATATCCTGTTTCTACTCTCATTTGTCTATCTACTTTGGCATTCCCTATTTAATTATTTGTGTTATGCTCTCCTTATTACTTTTTGTTTATGTTTGTGTTATATTTGAGCTCAGTCGACTGATGCCTACTAAGTACCATTTTCATACTATACTTTTGCTCCCTACAAATCACAGTATGAGTTATTGTCGTTTATTTGGAGTTGTGTGGAGCAACTTGGAGTTTCATAGACTAGGGTCAGCTCATGGCGTCCAGAGCTAATGGTTTATGCCTGTTTTTATAGGCTTAGCCTTTATATTATATTCAAAGATAGCTTGTACTTATGTTAGGTTTTTAAAAGCCTTGTACTCTTATTTTGGATTAGATGCTCGACTAGTGACTGATGACAGGTTTTAAGATGGTTCTTATATTGTATTTCCTGTTGATTATCCTTTCTCCTCTTTGTTATAATTTCTTTTCTTCTTGTTGTTGGCTTCCGCTTGGTAGTCGGGGTCTTATGGCTCCGAGATAAGGGTTAGGCTTACCTACTAATTGGTACAAAATTACCCTTCATCCAACTTTCGACCCCAAAATATCCCTAACGTCAACCTTTCGGATCAAAATTACCCTTATGTCTAACAGTCCACACTCATAAGGTGGGTGGAGGAATATGTTGTACCAAAGCTCATAGTTTAAGCATATTTTGTTTTTTTTCCGTTTAAATAATTTGAAATTACTTAATATATGAGCTCAATGAAATGGTTGAATAATTGAAAAATGAGATTATTCAGGAATACACATGGAAGGATCCCAAAGAATCGATCTTTCTTTTCGTTGTTGAATCTCTCTTTGATTAATCAATGTGTGATATTCCGAATCCTCATTACTAATGGATCGTATGATTGGTCTAATTTTGTTCTATAGTAAATTAAAAAAGGTTAATCATTTACTCTCTACTCCCCCCCCCCCCACCCTTTCACTCTTTCTGTTTTCTACTTTTTTTTTCCTTTTTGAACCATGTTTACCACTTTAAATTTTAATTATTTTCAACATAGGACAAAAGAAGGAAGATAAAGGAGGAAGATAACGATGATATATATATAGAAACAATTATTTCAATAAAAGATGATTTAATTAAGGAACTATGTACGTATATTGTTTTTCTTTTATGTGTATCAAAAATTCAAGATAAAAGAATAAAAAAAACCTTTTATCCTATCCAACGAGAACCCCCACACACCATGATAATAAACAAATTAAAAGAAAATGAAACAATGATGAGGGGTAGATTTACACTCATTTAAGGCCTATTTATCTCAACAATTTTGTCCTCAATGACAAATTTAGTCTTATTCTAATTATATTTTTATAATTTGCATCTATAAAGGCTAAGGGACAGGACAAGGATGAATATGTGAAAGAGGGGCCAAAAACATCAAAAGAAGGGTAAACTCTACATTGGTGATCGCCTAACATGAAGGGCGCCGAATGGGTATGACCTCGCCCAAGTTGACAGTGAGAAACAATTAAATTAATTCAGGAAGGTTGGCGGAGTAAAAGAGGAATGACGACTCACGGAATGCAAAGGGAGGACAAAGGTGACCATCACCGAAGGTGACAGTACTTGAAGAAAATTGAAGGCTTGAAAGGGGAAAAAGGTTGTACTCGGTGATACACCGAATGTGAAAGGCAGACTTGAACTAGCTCACCGACTGAGGTTCAAACACCTCAAGCCTAAAGTATGAGAAAGGCGAGCTGGGGAGTAGTTGGCGATTCACCTAATGTGATCGGCGAGCCCGACTAACGTCGTCCAATGGGTCACACATTGAGTTTTGTGCCAAATTTTAGAAAACTATAAATATCCCAAAGATGAGAGAAAATAAAAAAAAGGGAAACATAGTGAAAGATTTTTGAATAGTTTAGAGAGAGAAACACTTTCACTTTGTGAAGAATACTTTTAATTTTTGGGGTTTTTCAACATTTACTCTTGAAATTGACAATTTGAAGTTGAAATTCAAATTGGGTATTGCTTGTAATTGCTAATTTCATGTTACCCATGACTGCTTTCATGCAAGGTATAGTTTCTTTACACTTTGTAATGGGTGGCTAAAACCCCAAGATCTAGGGGTGCATTTATGGAGTTGGGTATTGATTTAATGTCGTGGGTATTGTATTATGCTATTTTTTGTTGGTGTTCATACGTAGATTTGGGCTAATTAACATGGTGTTAATTTATGGGTTAAGGTTTCAAACTTAATTCCTACTTCCGATCTCCAATTGATGCTCGAAAGAGATTGGTTGGAGGGGATAGTTAGTTCCATATTAGCATTTTAGGTTTGATGTCTGTAATTTGCTTGAAAATAGAGATTATGGGTCGGATCTATTTGCCCTATTTCTGCATCAAAAGAGAGAATAGAGTAAAGTATTGGGTTGTTTAGTTTTGCACATAGATGAGACCGAAAGGAGATTCTAATTAGTGTCATTGAAGATGACCCAGCCTATCCATGAATGTTCAACACTATAGAGCCACATAATCACCCCTATGTGATATTGATTTCCAATCCCCGCACCCCTAGATTTCTTGTTACTTATTTGATTTTCTGAAATTCTAGTTTAATTTTGACTATTTATAACCACTCTTTTCTTAAATTTGGTGGAATTATCCACCCACTTGTTCTTATTACTACAAATAAATGAATTTACATTCCAAATTTCTTGATAGAATTCCCCGTGCTATATTATTCTCAGTGGGATTCGACCCCGACTCTTAGTTTGATATTTTTATTGACGACAACCGCTTACCTTTTAATTGATTTTGAAGAGTAGTTTGAGCATTATCAAACATGTAAGTTCATTTCGAGTTTGAGTTCCTGATATCGAGTTTGAGTCCCTAATATCCAAATTAAGAATAAGCGATTAAAAAGAATAAAAAAAGTAAATGAACAAAACATTTGGAAAATTGATAGAAAATTTTATATTTAATAAAAACTATAAAAAAAAATTAGATGGACAATCAGTCGAATCGAGTATGAATTTTAGTTGGATCCCCATTTATTAGTTGGGTTATAATAAATTAAAGGTTGATTTCAAATAGGTAATAGGAAAATATCAGGAAATTAATATTTTTTTTGAATATTATTTTGAAGTGTATCACGCCAATATATAAATCACATGTGATTTTTATTATTTATTTGAGAAAAATTTAAATTTGAACCAATCACATACGTCAACATATAAATAAATATTTAATAATTTTAGATTAGGGGAGCTGTTAAAAATAAGGGCAAATATGAGCCAAAAGGTTAATATTGAGTGTAATTTTTAGCTAAAAGGTTGACGTCAAGGGTATTTTGGGGCTATAAGGTGGATGGAGGATAGTTTTATACCAATTCAAATAGTCGAGAGACATTTTAGACCCTTCTCCATTAATGTAATTATATAGAGCTCTAAATAAGTAAAATTATAGAGATTTGTTGTAGAATAAAAAATAAACAAATATTGTGATAGAATAGAAGATTCAAAGGGATAGCATGACGAATTTAGAGGGATTGAATAGCAAATTTATAGAGATAGAATAGCTGATATTTAGGGATAAGAATGATGGATCTTATGATATATGTAATCTTTATACTCTATATTTAATGGAAACATTCTCACACTATGAGAAACATTCAACAAAAATTTGACAGTTTATTCATGTTTTCGTATAGAATGCCTCGACATTACGATTTGTAGCTACAATTTCTCTATTGGAACTATATTAAGCACTAACATGTAAATATGAACCAAATTTTCTATTGCTACTCCATTATTTTCAACATGGATTCTTCATTAATGTATTTCCTTTTAAAACCTATTTGTATTGCTCTACTTGAGCCAAGGGCAGAGGCATATCTAGGATCGTAGGTATGAGTTCAAATTGAACCCAAAACATTCTACGTGGAGCACAAACTTCTATGTAAAAATTTACTAAAATTGTAATAAATAGTATATAGGATGTGATCAATGCTAAGAATCTTATGATTGAACCCATACAATTGTGTCATTTTCCCCAGAATAGTTCTTACGAAAAAATCATGTCGACACCTACAAAATTTATGGGATGTGTATCTAATATAGTAACATTCCACAGTCTTTTGCAGTATATTTATCTTGATCAAGGACGTGTTGGAATTCTAGAAGAGTGTGGTGTTGCGGTTAGACCAAAGGTGGCATAATTGGAAGGGGCTGAAAATGTAACAGTTGTACTGTATTATTTTCTAAAAATAATATTTTGATAGATTGTGTATTTTTTTACAATTATTTGATAATATGCTTACTATTTCATTTGGTCATATAATATTCATAACAAATTAAATTTATCAATAGTCCTCTCATAAAATAATTTAACATAACTTATTTTATCCTTATGTGACACTGCCGTCATTACATAACAAAAGAAAAGGAGAAAATAAAAGAAAAAGAAAAAATTGGCCATATAATATTCATAACAACTTAAATTTATCAATAGTCCTCTCTTAAAATAATTTAATATAACTTAATTTTTCATAATGTAACACTGCAATCATTACAAAACAAAAGAAAAGGAGAAATAAAAGGAAAAGAAAAAAGAAGAAAGAAGAAATGACGAATGTTATGGACGTTCGTAGAAAAGCAACAACAACATTCATGGTGACTAAAATGGTTTATCGAAAATTATTCGGTTTTTCTTTGGCGACTCATTTCACTGAATCTTCACTCGGTATACTCTTTACTGAGTTTGCTTCATGTAGTTTTCACGATCCAATATATACCCTAGACGTAACATGTCGTATAGGACCCTAAGAGGTCCTACACAAGACATTTAGCATACATCATACAAGATAATAGAAAGTCAAGAGATTTTAAAAGACAATTCAAAACATAAGAGTTTATTAAATGTAACGGAAGTCTAACATAGCCTCAAAGCCATCTAGTACATCAAGAGGAATCAGGGCGTAACCCGTACATCACATACAAAACTAGAAATGTAAAGACAATATGAAATAAAGGCTCGATCCTCAAAGCATGAGGACTCACCAATCTTCAATATCTACTAAGTGAGTTCTAACCACGGGGATGCGAAATCGGAGCGTTGGACCCTACATTTTTATAAGAATGCAGGAAAGAGTATGCATTAGTACAAAAATGTACCAAGTATGATAGAAATTCATAGAGTTATAAATTCATGCTAAAAAGGATCTTTCATGTCATGCAAACACCAAGTTAAAACCATAAGATAAGAGGTTAGAATACATAATCGTAATCATGGTCAATACAAGTAAAACTCGTCTTTGAACACTTGGGAGATACTTCTTGAAGTAACCTTAGTTCATCATTATTGTGGGGAGTATCCTTAACCGACATTTAAGACTATGTGAGCTATAACTTAAAATCTGGTGTTTACCCCACACCGAAAAGAGGTGTTCTCACTTTCCAAGGTAAGAATCATGAACTTCTAGCTTACGTGGATCCACTAGCTAATGTATATCTAGACAACCTATGTTGGCACATAGTTTATGGGATACGGGTAATCGTCACTTGTTCACTCGGTACTAAGTTTAATTTCCACGGAATAGTCATCAATCATGTTCATCTTATCTTTTAAGAGACATGGGTAATTGCCTCTTGTCCTTTACTATGGCGACATGGGTAATCGCCTCTTGTCTATTACTATAGGGACATGGGTAATCGCCTCTTGTCTTAACATTAAAGGGCATGGGTAATCGCCTCTTGCCTCATCATTAAAATAGCTCCTTAACTTTGATTCATTTTAGGTGAGAATACCTTTCAACCTTAGAATCCTTTTTGTGAGAAAACCTTTCACATTAATTTACTGAGTAATTATGAAAGAAATCTTTCATAACAATCAACAAAAACAACATTATTTATGTTTTACTCTCAAAGCAACATATTTCATCAATTTCATAAGAACATGCATATTTCCATAACTCAGCTTTCATAGTTCAAAACTCACTTTAAATCATGAAAATATAGAAAACATGGTTTAAGCATTGGTTCATGGGGATTCATCTTGAAAACATGGAATTATCTCAATTCACACTTAATAGATCATAAAACAATACATTATATCAATATTGAAAGGAACTCATATTATAGAAGAAAACTGTAACTTCAATTGGGAATTTCTAACTTTAAAGTTGGGGAATTTAGAAACTCTATGGAGGAAAGAGTTGCATAGATGAAGACTACCATACCTTAGTGTTCAAAGACCACAAGTAATGGTGAATTGAAGACTTGATCTTGAAACCCTAAGTTGACTTCTTCTTCTTCTTCTTCTGGAGAGAGAAATATTTGGGGGAGGATGAACTTGTTGAACTTTTGGAATTTTAGAAGAATTTATTGCATTGGGTGATTTTGGGGGTAAAAATCATTATATAGGGCTTTGGGTAGAGGAAAAAACGACATAGTATTGAATTAAAATAATCTAGAAAAAATCCAAAAGCCCCTGAATTAAAAGCTGATGCAATAACTTCACGGAGACCTTCACAACCTGTCAAGGGTACCATGAGCCGTTATGGCCGCCATGGTCCTTGACCAGTGGTTAGGGGAGGGACCCCTTCCTGGTAGGACACTTGACGACCTCCACCACGGCCCGTCAACCTCACCGCAGACCATCTAGGCCTTCGTGGGAGGGACACTGGCCATGGCAGTTTCTGGCAAGTCCTCACGAGCCCTATAACGAGTCGTGGTCCCCTTCATGGCCCGTCAAGGGATCCGTGGAGGGTCCCATGGCCCATATTTGGGTTGGTGACTTGCCTGCTTTGCCCCTTTTCTAGCCTTCTCGATTTCGAGGTGTTACAATATCTCCCCCTTGGGAACATTCATCCTCGAATGAGATTCTAATCATCATAAGGAAGGTACGAACTCTAACCTATCAGCCCAATCATGCATGGAATGACATAAATGCACATATCCGAGGAGGAAACATCAAATCCAAGCTAAAACATGTTCAAAATATCATTTCATGAAGTCTATATATCACTACAACAAATATGATATTCAGCTACAAAATTATCAGCTACAACACAAAATTCGTCACTAATTATTCATTTTTTGTGACAAAAGTACATTTCGTGGTTAAATATACTAGCCACATATTTTTATTGACGAAACACAATATTTCCTAGCAATAATTTTGTCCCCTAACGTTTCCAAGCATGAAATGAGGTGGCTTCATTTATTGAGTAATATTAGCCACAATTTTTAGGTTATGAATGACATTACTTTTTGTCACTAATAATGTACCCAATTTGTTACGAATTAAGTTGTCTTAGAATTAGTTAAATTTTGGACACGAAAAAATTTCCTCATAAAAAGTAAATTATTCAATAGCAACAAATTAAAATTTGTAGTTAAATATTGTAATCTTTAGCCACAAAATTTATATTTATTTCGTGACATTAATTTTCGTCACTAATTATATAAACAGTTAGTGACAATCACTTTATTGTCTTTAATCAACATGTGATTAAGTGACAACAAAAAATTGTTACAAATATCGGAAGTGTTAAATAGCAACTACTTAAAATCTATAGTTGAATAGTTCAACTATTTGATATGAAAAATAATTCATAGCTAAAAATTTTAAAAAATTGGCTATGATATTAATTATTAGAAGTTACAAGGAAAAATAATAAGTGTTTCATAAGAAATAGGCTGCATTAATTGGTGGTATTTGTTTTAAAAAAGAAAATGATGAATCTAGTGATTTTTTCAACAAAAAAAAATGACGAAATTCATCGATTTTCTTAAATTACACAATTATAAAATGAAAAATCTAGAAATTTAATGGAGGTTTGTACAGTAGTAGAGTATTATTCTACCACTAGATTATTGGTGCTTGCTGTATAAGAGTTTTGTTTTTTTAACTTGATATTCTTTTATCAATAGACACAATAGAAAAAATAATTTATCGATCTTTGATGCTAAGAAAACTCACAGTTACTTCAAAAAATTGGAAAAAATATATTTGTATTTTTTGTGCGTGTCTACTGATTTTGTGATCGGTAAACATCATATTATATTTTACTTCTCTATAACAACATTCTACCTATAACAACAATGACAATCATTATAGCAGTACATTCTTTATAAAATTATTCATCTATAATAGTCATACTCAAGTATTGTGTATAATATTAACTTCAGATAAGAAGTCCACATTGGCAAAACACAAGAGAGATGTTGGGTATATAAGTAAGCAATCCTTACCTATTAGTGACGTGTTTTAAAGTCGTGTGGGCCGAAACCCAGGCCCAAAGCACATCTGAGTGATGCAGAAACAGAGGACCCTGCCCCATCCCTGCAACTCCCCATTGTGCCAAAGCTTTCAGCTAGGAACCACCTATTTATCATATATTAAGAATTGCTTTGGTTTTTTCCCCATTTGGGGTATATACTAGACATCTGTTTCCTTTCTTTTCACCTTTATATGTTGCACATGGATGCTGGTTTTTAACTCCCTTATAGTAAATGCATGCTAAATTTGTGTTTTAATAGATTTGTATTAATTCCACAGTAGTTCCCAACTATATTAATGATTTGAAACACTCTTGGAATGAAAATCAAATACAGGGAAAACATGGCAGAAATTCTATTCTGCCCTCCCCACTATAGCAGAAAAATTTCTGCCATAGCGGGATCGCAGTAGTGGATCAGCCTTGCTATGACGGTCTTGACGGGATGAATCCAGAAATTGATTTTTTCTGGAAAGTTCCCCATTCCCCAATTCACGTTATCAATGCTAACTCTTAAAATCACATTATAGTCTCAAATATGACCCCAAGACTAACCCCAAAGATGCATAATTAAGAATTTCGCACCAACTTAACATAAAATCAGTCATGTAGTATATCAGAAAATTGTTCATCACATCATATTCCACTATCATATAAGAATAGCCCTTTCCCCCATGGTTCCCAACCAAGCCCGACTGACACAAAATCAGAGTTTCCCAACAACCACAATTCATTTTGTCCCCTTATCAACGATAAATATGTGGCCAAAATTTTTAAAATTAAGTTTTAGCTAAACCATAGAGAAATTTATCACCATTCTATCATACCTAACCAAGTTATGACCTTTCCTGATTCAATTTCTCAGTAATACAAGCAATTACATCTCACACATCGGCAACCATTCAAGCAAAGCATGCATATAGTCGTAATCTCAAAGTTTTTTACTAAATTAAATCATATTCATTACCTTTTATTCGTATTATGGATAACTATTAGCCGATCATCCATGCATTCACATAGCCTCTAAGACCAGATACCAATTGGAACCTTTTCAGTTCAAACTTTCCTTGCTTATGTCATTTCAGTCGGGAAAATGACATTAAATTCACTTCGTTGAGATACCAATTGAAATTCAGAGATGTCAATTGAACTCAACCCATAAAAACAAGAAACAGACCACACGAAAGGAGTGAAGAAGTGGAACGATTTCCTATAATGCTTCATAGCTCCCTAATGATTAAATGTGAACGTAAATACACTAATCCTCATGACTTTATTTGACATTTGTTCTTGTATTGGACCCAGTAATCTAGGCTCTGATATCAAATTGTCATGATCTTGATAATCCGATCCCGCGGGCACCTACTCTAGCACCTAAATAGGAGAACCTTTACCAATTAATTTTAAATTGATAATACAGAATAAACAAAATATCAATATATCACCTTATTTAAATAAAAAAGTTACTCTCAACCTTGTTTTAACTAAATATTTTTGTAAAATACACTGAACCCTCCCAAGAAACTAGTCGAAATAGGTACAAGACCTTTTAAGAGACCACAATATTTAAAAGTAAGACACAACTCCCACTGTATGGAAGAGAGGAGTAGAAGCTGCCAAAGATCATCATCGTTTGCACATAAGAAACATCATTGATCCTGCAATCAGACTATGTCAAGTGTCATAACGAGAGTAGTATTAGAACAAACAACATATACTGGTAGGCATCATCGATCGACCCAAATCCACCACATAATATTATGTAAATATTCAGAAGAAACATATAACTTGAAGTTATATAACCCCAAATCCTTTAAACACCATCCTTACTACCAAGTAATACTACCTCTAAACTCTTACACTCCATTACAAGTCTCGATACCTCATTCTGCTGCCAAATCCACAATTGGAAGTCATTCCACCCTCTTATCTTGTCATAACCTAGCCCCTTTATTTACGTGAAGACTTTTCAAACATGCTCATTCCACCAAACACTAGAATTAGCTCATTAATTCCATCTCCTGAAATTAAATCTACTATCTCTGTTAATCGATCCGTCACCTCTTCTAAAATCCTCTACCATCACTCGGGCCCTTGGCCGATATTGGGCCGCCTGTAAAACTTTTTTTACTTATTCCCCGTGACTTAAACCATATATGGTTCCACACACCTTTCAAGTAATTCAGACTATCCAAGGATTCCTAATATATCATATGTGGTATTAGACATGCAATTTCGGTCTACACAAGGACCATCTTAAAGTTTAAAAACAACAATTCTGCTACTCATCGATCAACATGTGATGGATACAACATAATGAATAAATCTGATTCACTCATAGAACTGATACACATAAAAACAATTAATATATATCAAACGTGGTATCCGAGCCAACCGAGAATCATGAACATCACACAATCACAACCATAAGGAACACAACCACACTTGTAAGACTACAAAAAATTAAGACAAGTTCATTGCATGAGATTGACAACAAGATATCATTTCACATTCATAACCTTTTACTCCCTAACCACGTATTGTACAATTTATACTAGTGAAAAAGTTAACATGCATACATAACGTAAAATTGAGAAACAACTCAATCATCACCTACCGTTACCAAGCCTAAACCCACCTCAAATTTACAATCATAGAGTAACGTCCACCGCCAATAATAGAGTCAACACTACCTACAACATTTGTTCCTTACCCTAAATAACAATAATCAACAAGTTTTAGCAACCTAGACTCTGTGCCCGAAGGGCTAAGCATGAAATCTCTTGTCAATCACTCTCTCTCTCTCTCTCTCAATATATATATATATATATATATATATATATATATATATATATATTATGCATTCAAGAACATGTCAAACTATTCAATTAAGCCCAGGTTCCCTTGATGCAGAGAATTTGCTGAAGAAATTTGAACACGAACTTTTGGCTCAGTGGGGGGAATCATGACGGAAATAGACTTGGAATCCATGGGTTTTGACCCCATTCCGCTGAAATCCTTCCTCTCCATTGGTCCCAAGCTTGGAGCAGCCTAGGGTATTTTTTTGGAGTAACCATCGTCCCTTTTCAACCTGAAGAGGAGGAGTAAAACTATAAAATTTGTGTTTTCAAGGTTCTGGTCCCGTCAATTCCTCTATAGCGGCCAGACAGTCGTTACAACGACGGCTCCATAAGGAGAAAATTTCCGCTATAGCAGGGTGATGTCAGCCCAAATCAAATTCAAATTTTAATTTTTTTGTCGTGTCACCCCACTTCAATTTGGTAGCATATTTTTAAAAAATTGAGATCCCGCACGAGATTCTTTGGAATTACGATGAAACAACTCGTTACATTTATAAATCCCCAATTACAACCAGGGACAAACTTAGGGGGTAGGGAGGATGTTAACTCAAACCCCCTTGGGAAAAGAATACATTGTATATATAAGATATTTTTTAAAAGTATATATATGAAATGTGAATACACTAAACACAGAACAAGAGGTTGACTCAGTGATTTAGGGAGTTCAAAACTTACGTTTAGGTTCCATATTCAAATCCTAAGCACTACATTTTTATTTTTCGAATCCATAAGTAAATTTCTCAAATCTATTAAAACAATAGGTTTCTAAAAACCAATAGATATTAAAAATTTCCTAACACATAATTAACAAACACATCATTTGTTGACAAAGTTGATTTTCATGGATTGATCATAGGTGTATTATACTTCCTCTTTTTGTCGTTATTATAACTAACCAAGCCACTACAAGAGCAACAAAGTCTAGTTCTTTCAAGAAGAATTAATTTTTTAAACAATTCCTCAACCATCCTTAGTATTTTAAGAACTTAATTTAGATTAAAAAAACAAAAAACAAATGTAGATGAACAATTTGGCTCAACTTCTGTGCGGCTGCACATGAATGTCTGTCGCTTTCAGCAACAAATTTTCTTATCAAATCCAAAATGAAAATTCTCAAACATTGCATGTAACCAAAAAGTTCTTAATGTTTGTTAATAAAAAGATAAAAAGTAGTCGACATGTCTCATATCCTCCATTATGGCTAGGAAACTGGTGGGGCAGGGTTGTTTGGCTTATTTGGCTCATATTCGGGATGTTGAGGTTGAGTCTCCCTTTTTTGAGTCTATTCTGGTGGTGTCAGAATTTAGAGAAGTGTTCCCAACCGATTTGCCTGGTATGCCTCCGGATAGAGATATAGATTTCTGCATTGATTTGGAGCCTGGTACTCGTCCCATTTCCATCCCTCTATATCGTATGGCTCCGGCAGAATTAAGAAAGCTTAAGGCTCAAATCCAAGATCTCATTGATTCTCACCTATGTTTGAGTTGTGTTTTAAGGATCTATTCAATGTTTTTATTTTAAAATGTGCATTGGTATTGATCATTGTATTTTCTATGTTATAATTATATTTTATTCCTATCTATTCCATTGGGATTTTGACTTAGCACCGAGAAGGCTTTGGGGGGAGGCTCAAATATGGTAGTGTCTAGTAGATACCTCTAGAATATTTCTTCAATGACCTAGCTAGAGGATCCACTTTAGCAAAAAATTATTTGTACGGGTTCTACCTTGGCAAGTAGTATCCCCTTCTTTTGGTATGAGGGATATACCGAATTCCATGACATGGCTCTCATGTTCTTATTATCGGTTAAAGCTAATATCCAGATACGCATATGTTTCTTCAAAGCTTTCTTATGTCTCTTATTTTAAATGTGTTGACCATATGTTATGATTTATATGTTGTTGCTTTTTTAAGCTTTCAAATATGCAATGTTGGTCATGCATTACATGCTTCAGCTAACCATGTTATTATGTCTATTTATGCATGTTTCCCCGTACTTAGTACATTCCATGTACTAATATATACTTGTTACTACATTGTCTCATTAATATAGGGTCTGACGTTCCTACTCTCACACTTGTGGCTAGTCGGTCATTCTACCGGATTTGAAGAGTTGGTGAGTCCCCATGTTCCGAGGACTGAGACACATTTACTTGCTTTATATCTTTCTAGTTTTTGGATGATGTATGTGGTGTATGGGTTATGTTCTAACCACTCCTTTTAATTTACTAGATGAATTGTTGAGACAATGTTAGACTTCCGTTGTGTCAAACTCTTTTGATATGAAAATGCTACTTTTGAAATCTTTATTTTTATTATCTTGTATTATGTATGCTAAGTGCCTTGTGTAGAGCCTTTCGGGGTTCTATACGTCATGTTACAACTTTGGTATACTTCGGGTTGTGACAAACTTGGTATTCAAAGCACAAGGTTTAGAAAGGTCCTAGGATGTCTCACAAGCCACGTCGAGTAGAGTCTTGTTCATGAGTGTGAAGCACGTCACACTTATGAATAAGAGGCTATAAGATGTTTGGGAAATTCCACTTCTTTCATAATTCTAAAGTCTTGCGATAGAGTGTAACTCTATATATCCCTCTCCTAATCCTTCTTCAGTACTTTTTAGGATATAGCCCCTCGAAGAGCATACGTTAGAAGGAATGCGGGTGAAAATGTAGAACAAGAAGCTCCTTAAGTTCTGACCGACCCTTTCACCAAATAAATGACTAATGTGGAGTTCTGAGCCGCTTTTCATGTTTTGGCCCAAGCCACGATGGCTCAAGCCAATAGAGATGCCGTGGTCCTAGTGAACCCAAATGTGGGTTCGACGACAACTAGAGTGAGGGACTTCACTATAATGAATCCTCCGGAGTTTTATGGTTCCAAGGTTGAGGAAGATCCTCAAGAGTTCATTGATGAGGTGTATAAGGTTTTGATGATCATGGGAGTGACTCCGGTGGAAAAGGCGCAATTGGTCTCTTATCAACTTAAAAGCGTTGCTCAAGTTTGGTTCAACCAATGAAAGGAAGAGAGGCTGGTTGATGCGGGCCCTCTTGATTGGGAGAAATTTAAGGTTGTTTTTCTTAATAGGTTCTTTCCCCTTGAGATGAGGGAGGCAAAAGTGCTTGAGTTCATCAACCTTCATCAAATAAGTATGAGTGTGAAGGAATATGCTTTGAAATTCACACAATTGTCCAAATATGCTCCTACCATGGTTGATGATCCTAGGGAAAAGATTATTAAGTTTGTGTGGGATGTGTCCGACTTGCCTTTCAAAGAATTTTGTACTTCCATGTTGATCAAGGATATGGATATTTCTCGTTTAATGATTCATGCCCAACAAATTGAAGAGGAGAAGCTTAAGGAAAGGTCGAGGGAGTCCAAGAGGCTAGGACCGATGGTGGTGACTTTTCACATTTGCAGTTCGATGGACATGTTCTTTCTAGGTTTCGACAAAGATTTTCCGGTCAAGGTTCCTCCAATACTCTGACTCCTAAGTTCAACAAAGAAAGGGTGCCTAACCCTAAGCCTCAAGGAGGAAATTGTGGTGGATATAGATCTTCAGTTCTCGCATGGCAAAAGTATGGCAAGAGTCATTCGGAAAATGCTTGATGGGTACAGATAATTATTTTGGTTTTGGTAAAAGTGGTCACCGCTTGAGAGATTATCCATCTAGAATCGACAAGGGAAGAGATGGTAGTTAAGCTCCGCCTAGTGGTTCAGTTCGAGTGCTCCAAAGCCAAGCCGATTCTATTGACTTCAAATACGGTATGATCAAGAGGGTTCTCCTGATATTGTTACCAGTATGTTGAATGTCTTTCATCTTGATCTTTATGCTTTGCTTGATCCCGGTGCTACATTGTCTTTTGTGACGCCATATGCGCCTATTCGATTTGATGTTTCTCCGGATTTATTGTTGGACCCCTTTTTCAGTCTCTACTCTTATTGGTGAATCTATTGTGGCTAAAAAAGTCTATAGAAATTATCCTTTCTCCTTATCCTATAGAGTCACTTATATTGATCTTGTAGAGCTTGATATGTTGGATTTCGATGTTATTCTTGGTATGTATTGGCTATATTCTTGTTATGCTTCAATTGATTGTAGAACCAGTGTGGTTAAGTTTAAGTTACCAAATGAGCCTGCCCTAGAGTGGAAAGGGGGAAATTTTATGCCTAAGCGTCAGTTTGTTTCTTGTCTTAAAGCTAGGAAAATGATTTCTAAGGGTTGCATATATCATCTCATTCAGGTTAGGGATACGAATTCTGAAACCCCTACTTTTGAGTCGGTCCCTATTGTAAATGAGTTTCTGAATGTTTTTCCCGATGATCTACCGGTGTTCCTCCCGAAAGGGAAATAGACTTTGCTATTGACCTTCTCCCAGATAAGTAGCCTATTTATATTCCTCCTTATCGTATGGCTCCGCCAGAATTAAGGAATTAAAAGTTCAATTGAAAGATATTGAACTGAGAGGACCAAAGACTTGTTGTGCATACAATTATTGATGAGAATGTGGAATTGTAAGTTGATCCTGAAATGATATTAATATTGTATATGTTCGGTGCATGCATGTTTATGATGTTGTAATTACGTGCTTATATTACACTTAGTGGGATAACCGTGTGATCCTACCAGTACACTGTGGTTGTGTACTGATACTGCACTTGCTCTTTCTTTGTTGAGTACAGGGCATCTTCAAGCGACTACTGACAGACCTCATTTAGAAGATCAGTAACCAATCGAATTCAAGGGTGAGCCAGTTTTTCCAGGCTTCCATGAGTTCTCTTTTTGCTTAGTCCATCTTATTCGGACTTAGATTAGCACATTAGATATTCTCTTGTTTAGTTTGGGTTGGACCCATTTTCCTAGATTGGTTGAACTTTTGGTACATTGACTTTCAGGTTCTAGGCATTAATTTCGCAATTCGTTGTTAGACTTTTGGAGTTTATGGGAACTCTACTTTATTTCTGCATTCAAACCTGCTTTTGTATCTTTAAATGCGTAGTTTCATGGTTAGTTGGGTTGTAGTAATGGTTCTCCCACCGGAGGGTTAGTGTGGGTGCAAATCATGATGGTATGGGTCGTGAAAAAGTTGGTATCAGAGCCCTAGGTTCGTTGATCTTGATGGACCAAAACGAGTCTAGTAGAGTCTTGCGGAAAAGTACGGAGACGTCTGTACTTTTCTTCGAGAGGCTATAGGACTTTAGGAAATCTCTCTGTTTCTTTTGTCTCCTTTCGTGCTATAACTTGGTTCCAATTGGTATTTGGTGATCCAAATTGGTATATAATCTCCTCCACTCTTCTGTCCGCAGATGGTTAACACTAGGTTCGACGGCGTCAGGCCTGTAGTTCCCGTCAATGCGCCAGCTGAGGAATCCACAGAAAGAGGTCACGGTCGAGGCAAGGGCAGAGGTAGAGCAAGGGGCAGAGGCCGAGGAAGGGTAGCACCCGCTAGGGGTGGAACTCCGGTTGAGAATGCTCCCAGAAATGAGAATCCTCCTGCGCACCATGAAGAGATAGAGAAGAACGTTGAGGTTAATAATGAGGAGGATATTGGACAAGAGGAAGAGATGCATGCTGAGACTACAGGTATCCCTCCCTTAGACCTAGTGTTAGCTCAACAGATTAAGTAGTTCTTGAAAGGATTGGTTGGTCCTGGAGTGCTTCCCTCATAACTAAAAACTCATAGTGCCCATAGCGGGTCCTAAATGCCGTTTTCGGTATATCCTCAAGCCTAATCTTTAACTGATGGTAACCAGACCTTAAATCAATTGGTCAAAAAGATCATCTACCCGAGGCAATGGATACTTATTTCGAATGGTGACCCTATTCAATTGTCGATAGTCTATACGCATTCTCATACTACCATCCTTTTTCTTAACAAACAAAACTGGGGCACCCCATGGGGAAGCACTAGGACAGAATCACTTGCGGGTTGGGTCATCACAAATATTTTGCAAGAAATACATTATGTATAAAATATTAAAATATTTATTATAATCATCCTCGTGAATATGGAAAAACTAAAAAACAAGAAACATAAAATAAAAATTGCAAAAAGACATAAAAACAAGAGAAGAACACAAAAAAACAATCGTATTGATAATGATATATGTATTATTGAGCAACATAAAATACATTGTCAAAGTATATTAAATTTATAATACATAAATATGCCCTTTAACTTGGCCTGAATTCACATTTATGTCTTTCAACTTTAGGTGTGAACAAGTAGATACTTAAAACTTGTATAAAGTTGAACAAATAGATACACAAGTTTAAGTGTCTACTTGTTCACACCCCAAGTTAGAGATTCTAAATGTGAAATGAGGTCAATTTAAAGGGAATGTTTATATATTATGCCTATATTAAATAAGTGACTGATGAATTTAAGATATATTTGAATAAAAGTTATATCATTATCAAATAGTAGAGAGACTTTTTTTTTTTTTTTTTTACAATACTAAAGGAAATTTAAGATAGTTGTAGTCATATATTAGGAATTTGCATTAATTCAAATAAATATAGACTATAAAATACGTCTTAAAATATAGAAATTACATTTAAAATTATTAAATATTGAATAAAAAATAAAGCGCTCAATTTAATTTCATTCCCTCTTTTAAGTTTTTCTCAATTCCTAAGGCGGGTATTTCCGCCCCCCTCTAAGTGTGCTCTGAAACCCTACAGTTCACCAAAGATCAGTTGCGTTCTCAATTCTAGGGATCGAATGTGTCTCCAAGATCCAAGCTCTAGTCTATGGTCGATAATTTTCAGCAAGCCATGAAAAGGTAACTCGTAGAGCATAAGCGAGAATTACGCACAATATTGGTTTCATGATTTCGTATATCTTCTTGCTTTTCTTCTAGAAAATTCCTAAATCTCCTTTGTATACAATTTTGTGTGTTTGAAAACTTTATTAAAGTTGAGGATCTGGTTGTTGAGTGATGGAAAATGGGAATATTATATTCCTTTATAGATTCTAACCTTAGATGGAATTAACGAAATGTCTATACTCTTGCAATTGGTAATGAGATTTTGACACATAATGTCATTAGTTTATATTTTGTACCACATTAGTATTAGTGTTAGTATGACGATGCAGAATTCATATAGTATTAAGTTTGAAGAAAACTAGTTGCTGCATATGCAAAAAGAGATTTTCCTATCTTTCGCTTGGTTCAATTATTGGTGTAACCTCATACTCGTAGTGACGAATTCAAAATTTGAATATTGTAGGTTCATATTGTGTGTGTTTTTGTATTTCTTGTATACACACACAACACATACATGCGTATGTGTGTTTATTTATAAATTAGCTCTAGAATTTTTTTTGGCTTGAGCTTTTACTTTATTGTTTTGAAAGGTATCAACTTCAATGCATATGATATTCACTTCTGGGCGTGTTCTTTCTCCTGTTATCATTTTTTTCTTTCCTTTTTGCTTCTTCAAACAAATGATGAGGTTCATTGTATACATTCTGCATATTCTTTCAACTAGGGGAAACAACATTAGATAGTTGTTTTACTCTTCTAATTGGATTATACTATATTCGAAGCACTTCTTACTGCTCTGTTTCTGTACCAGAACCTCCAGCATGATCTGTACAAATAGGAGGTCATCACTGCCCATATCATAGAATATAAAGAGGATAAACTATGTACAATTATTTTCTGGTTCTCTAATATTTTGCTTGTTTGGATTCATTATTACTTATTTGCAGGGTGTTTTTTATTTTAAAAAGATTCAATATGCAGATGGCATTACATATGGAGAGCTATTTCTGGAAAATGAGTAAATAAGCTTATTCAACTAGAAAGCTTTCTCTATTCTTTATGTTGATTGCCTTACTATTAGATTAATTATTTTTTCTTCTCAACCTTTTGAGAAATGTTATAATATATTGTTTTTTAAGGCTTGAGCTATCTTGGATATGCAGATAGTATCTTCATTTTCTTGTTATTGTGCATAAATATTGCTTTTAAGTTTCAAATCATAACTGTATAAGAAAATGAAACTTGCACTTATAATGTATAAAAGGAAAACAATAGTTTTAGATGGATAATGCATAGCATATGATATTTTTTTTGTTTGTCATGCAAGCAAATTAGACTATTTGCAAAAGCTCGTCGTTTGCTTGATCTGGGTCTTACAATACATGCGTGTATATGTGCTTATATCACAATACTATTTTTTCTTCATGGAATGGCGATAAGAGTAGATCTTCTGTTAGCTTTACATTGAGTAACATCATTTCCTACATGTGCTAGGTATGATTAGCTTTTGAAGACTTCTCATGCTTTAAGCATTTTAGATTCTAGAGGCTTTATTGAGGTGATAGAGCATACTCGTTATTTTGGGCGTATGCCTAGGTAGACATTTGTATCACTTCTTTTGGTAACTTTTCTTTCCAGAAGGTTTGTCGAGCTTTCTTTAAGTTTGGTAGATGATTGAGAAGTCTTACCTTTTTGGGCACATACAAAAATTTGCTCCTGCATGTTCCAGATGCTAGTACCATGCTTAACATATATTTCATATGTACTATTTTATATTACACTCTTTCAATTTAGTTTACTCGATAAAGAACTACACATTTCTATGTTTGGATTGGAAACTCTTTAACTGTATACCTCTTATTTACTTCTAATTACTTGCTCTTGGAAGCATAGAAAAGACATGTTTAATACCACAAATTCTAAGGATGCTTTTGATAGGTGCCAGAAGTCTTCCTTTTTTTCTCTCTACCTCTGTGCCTATTCTAACACTGCATGTAAATTGGAATTAAGGGAGTAGATCTTTATTACCATAAAGAGAAGTTAGATACATTGATGCCAAATCTTTTTTATTCCAAATGAGTTTGAAAGTCTCAAGTTTAATTTTTTTGTTTTTATGTCTTTTTTTTGTCCTCCCCTGCAGTTTAGATCAATGCGCATAATTAATTGAAGATAAGGGAATCTCTTGACCATCCACTAGGTATTCTTTCTCATAGTGATCAGATTCTCGTTCAAAGAAAAGTCTCTGAGGAAGCAACGAAAAAGGTATGTTTTTTTACTTAAGACTTTGCTTCGAAACTAGAGAAAGCATAAATATTTAAAAGTGTAGTTTTCTATAAGTATGGTCTTTGAACTTAATTGAAGGAATGAACGTGTAATATAGATGATGTTTTTGTAGAGAATCATATCATTGAATAGGTTCTCTATTGGTCTAAAAGATTTGTATCCTGCTGTTTTCCATCCAAATTAATTAAAAGAAACTTCATAAAAAGAAAAGAAGTGGTTATATGTTATTTTTCCTCTTTTTGAACTTATTCTTAAATGATATAACATTTTCTGTCACTATATGTGTAGGTAACATCCATACTTAAGCAAATAGGCATACACTTTACTATTGTTTTCATCTCCATTTTAGTTGTTGGATGTGTTTGACGGACTTTATCTAAGTTGAGGGCCTATCAGAGTTGTCTCTCTGTCTCTATGAGGTAAGTGTAAGATCTATGTATACTCTATCCTCCCCAAACCTTACTTATGAAATTATGTTGGGTATGTTATTGAACTAAAAATGATATATTTCTTATAACTTTTTATATCTTAATGGTAATTCCCTGGGTTTGTCACTTGTATTGTTATTTTTGTCCATTGATTCAAAATAGTGATGTCACTTATTATTTTGATTTTTGTTTGTTACTCTAAATATTCCTTAAATTATTTTAGTTGTAGGTATGATCCATCACCTTGACTGTATCTTTAAACATGTCTATAATCCTTTGACAGATTACTATATTATTCTTCCTCATGAAATTCTTATAGGAGATATTGTTGCATAGATATCTGATTTTCCAAAGGATAAAATTTTGAATTTGAATTCCAAAGGTCACACTAAAGTAATTTCTTGGAATTCAAAATACATACTAGACGTGAGTCTTTGCAGCATTAGACAGTAGATGCATCTTCCTCTTCTTCCTCCCCCTTCTCTTTATTGAATTTTTTGCAGCTTTTTCATATTTCATCTTCCTATCATCTCTTGTCTTATGATTCTTTATTTTTCAATTATTCCCTGGGATGTTATAGAATTAGAGATAATTTTTCAATTTGTTCTCAACCAAACAAGTCCTAAGAATCCATAATTTTCACCTGAGATTTTCAGTCCAAAATCTAACATTTCAGTTTTTAGTTTTGATACTATGTCATTTTTTTCATTTAAGATAGTATTCTGAATTGATTTTTCTTTTTAGAGATGCAGATCTAACTGGAATCAAGATTAAAGTTCATGAAAAGCCTAAATAAAGGTGTTGCGAAATGAAGTCGTCAAAATGATATTAGAGATTCAGTTGGTAAAGGGAGGTGTGTTACGACAATTCATCAACAAATCTAAATTTGGGAATAACAACTCAATTTTGTTTCGCTCAAAACAAGTGAAGCTCACGAGATAGGAGAAAGACGTAATGATTAGATCACATTGTATCTTTCAAGATAAGCATATCTTTGTTATAGGACATTATTTTGTTATAAATTTTCTACATTTGTGACAACATTTGTCTTCGAATTATTTTTTGATCAATAATATAATTTATTTTTAATTACAAATTAAATTTTTATTCTATCACAATTGTATTTGTCACTAATTCCAATAATTTTTAGTGACAATTTTGTTGTGTCAGTAAAACTAATATTTTTGGTGACGAAATGATTGGTTTTAACTACAAAATTATAAGTCATTTTTGTAAAAGCAAAATTGTCACTAATTAATAAATTTGGAGACAATATATTTTTGTACATAAAGATCGTCTTTAGTGACGAAACTACTTTTATCTGACTACGAAACATA
Source organism: Solanum etuberosum (assembly GCA_029582245.1). Classification (NCBI taxonomy): domain Eukaryota; kingdom Viridiplantae; phylum Streptophyta; class Magnoliopsida; order Solanales; family Solanaceae; genus Solanum; species Solanum etuberosum. The sequence goes on from JAJONR010000184.1 coordinate 358,930, forward strand.
TTTAACTTTAGAGACAAATGATGTCGTCACTAATTAAAGTGAAAATTTAGTGACAACTTAATTTTGTCGGTATTAATAACTTTTTTGTGATGAAAATATACTATCAACTACAAAGTTTTAATTTTTTTTTGACGAAAGAGTTTTTCATAAATAATATGCATTTGGGGACAAAAATAAATTTTGTAGTTAATGCAACTTTATTTGGTGACGAAACACTAAATTGTCATTGTATACCTTTAGTGACCCATGATTTAGGGACGAACAAGCGACGTTTTTTTTATCACAAAATATTTTTTGTGACGAAAAATAAGTTTTAAGTGAAAAAATAATTCGTCATTGATAACCAAGTTTGTTATAGTACTCAAATGCACATAAACATAGAGAAATCAATCAACTAACTTATTTTCTCAAAATATAAGCTTTTCATGAATCATGCATAACGAGGAAATCATGGGAATAGCTAAGACAGATGACACCAAAAGAGTAAACCATGAGGACTAAATACCTCAAACTAAAGCAGGGACGAAAGGAAAGAGATGAGGATAAAGGGACATCATATCGGTCTCAGCCTCCCAAGTAGCACCCTCAACTAACTGATTCCTCCATAGAACATTTACGGAAGCAACCTCTTTGTTTATCAACTTCTTAACTTGTCGTTCTAAAATCTCAACCGAAACTTCATCATAAGAAAGATTCTCCTTTAACTCCCAAACATTCTAAGGGAACTATAGATTTCGGATATCCAACACGTTTCTTTAGCAAGGAGACATGGAAAACTGGATGCACCGATGCCAAGTCTTTAGGCAAATCATGTTCATAAGCAACTTTGCCAATACGCCTCAAAATCTGATATCGGCCCACATCACGGGGACTAAGCTTCCCTTTCTTTCCAAATCTCATTACAACCTTCATGGGTGAAATTTTCAAGTAGACCCAATCATTAACATCAAACTCAAGATCTCTTCTTTGAACATCGACATAGGAATTTTGCCGACTTTGAGCTGTTTTCAACCTTTCTCTAACAAGCCGAACTTTCTCCATAGCCTCATGCACCAACTCGGGGCCTATCAAAGAAACTTCCCTCACTTCAAATCAAACTATAGGAGATCTACACCTCCTACCATATAGAGCCTCAAATGGAGAGATTCCAATGCTTGAGTGATAGTTATTGTTGTATGCAAACTCGATCAAAGGCAAATGATCATCCCAATTACCCTCGAAGTCAATTATACAAGCTCTCAACATATCTTTCAAAGTCTGGATAGTACACTCCTCTTGCCCATTAGTTTGTAGATGAAAGGTCGTACTAAGCTTAACACGAGTACCAAGACCCTTTTGGAAAGATTTCCAAAACTGAGAAGTGAATTGGGTACCACGATCGGAGATAATAGATAAGGGCACTCCATGCAACCTCACCATTTATCTCAAGTACAACTTAGCATAGTCCTCCACCGAATAAAAAACTTTGACGAAAATAAAATGAGCCAATTTCATCACACGATCTACTATAACCCAAATTGAATCGTGTTGTCGCCGGGTGCGAGGTAAACCAACTATAAAGTCCATATTCAAATCTTCAAACTTCCAAGTAGGAATGCTAATTTCTTGAGATAAACCTCCTGGCTTTTGATGCTCAACTTTTACTTGTTAACAATTAGGAACTTAGCCACAAATTCCACAATATCCTTCTTCATCCCATTCCACCAATAGACCTCCCACAAATCACGGTTCATCTTGGTGGCTCCTGGGTGAATGGAATATCGAGAACTATGGGCTTCTAACAAGATCTTCTCTCTCAAGTCATCTACATTGAGAACACACAAACGACCTTGATATCGAAGCACACCATCTTCCCCTTTGGAGAAATCCTCTACGAACATTTTAAGCACAGTTTCCTTCAATGAAACCAAAGTCGGATCAAGACCTTGCTTGGCTAGCACATCTGCCACAAAAGATGATTATGAACCATTGTGAACCATAACACCACCTTTGGTAGACTCGACTAACCGAACAGCCGACTCGACTAACCGAATACCCAACTCGACCAATCTATGAACATCTTGAACCAACTCATTTATATCATCTGCAATATGAGCAACACTACCCTACGATAAATGAATAAGAGCATTCACCATGACATTTGCCTTGCCGGGGTGATAGAGAACACTCACGTCATAATCCTTTAGTAACTCAAGCCACCTTCTTTGGTAAAGATTTAGATCTTTCTGTTTAAACACATATTGCAAACTCTTGTGGTCAGTAAAGACATCTACATGAACACCATACAAATAATGCCTCCAAATCTTAAGAGCAAACACAACTGTCATTAGTTCAAGGTCATGGGTAGGAGAATTCTTCTCGTGCACCTTAAGTTGCCTTGAGGCATATGCAATGAATTTCCCATTTTGCATAAGGAAACATCGTAATGCAATTCTTGAAGCATCGCAATAAACAACAAAACCATCAGTTTCTTCCGGTAAAGTCAACATCGGAGCGGAAGTAATTCTATTTTTCAATTCTTGGAAACTCTTTTCACATGCTTCGGACCATATGAACTTAACCTTCTTTTTGGTCAATGCCTTCAATGGAGAGGGAATCGATGAAAACCCTTCAACAAACCTATTATAGCAACCGACTATACCCAAGAAACTTCTAATATTCGAAGGGGATAAAGGTCTAGGCCAACTCTTAACCACATCCGTCTTCTTAGGATCTTCCTCAATACCCTTACCGGAAATAATATGGCTAAGAAAAGCTATTGACCTTAACCAAAACTTGCATTTGCTAAACTTTATAAAGAGTTGTTGGTTCTTGAGAACTTCAACACAATCCTCAAATGAGCGGTATGCTCGTATTCACTCCTCGAATAGATTAGTATATCATTAATGAAAACAATCACAAACAAATCAATATATTGTTTAAACACCCTATTCATCAATCCATAAATGCCGCCAAATCATTAGTCAAACTGAACGACATTACCAAAAACTCATAATGGCTATATTGAGTTTGAAAAGCCGTCTTCGGAATGTCATCTTCCTTCACCCTCAATTGGTAATAATCCGATCGAAGGTCAATCTTAGAGAAGTAACTTGCTCCTTGAAGTTGATCAAACAAGTTATCTATCCTTGGAAGAGGATAATTGTTCTTAACGGTACCCTTTTTCAATTGTCGGTAGTCAATACACATATGGAGTGAACCATCCTTCTTTCAAACTAACAAACCTGGAGCACCCCATAGAGAGATACTCGGTCGGATAAAGCCCTTGTCCAACAAGTCTTTCAATTGCTCTTTCAATTCCTTAAGTTCTGCCGGAGCCATTCGGTAAGGAGGAATAGAGATATGTTGTGTATCTGGTAGCAAGTCATATCGAAGTCTATTTCTCTTTCGGGAGGAATACCGGATAGATCATCTGGAAACACTTTCGGAAAATCATTTACAATAGGGATCGACTCAAGAGTAAGGGTTTGAAATCCATATCCCTCATCCTAACTAGATGGTATGAGCAACCCTTAGAAATCATCTTTCTAGTCTAAGACAAGAAACAAACCGACCTTTCGGCATATAATTTCCTCCTTCCCACTCTAGGATAGATTCATTTGGAAACTGGAACTTGACCACTCGGTTTCTACAATCAACAGACGTATAACATGAATGCAGCCAATTCATACCAAGGATAACATCAAAATCTAGCATATCAAGCTCTACAAGGTCAACATGAGTGACTCTATGGGACAGGGAGACGGTACACTTTCTGTAGACCCTCTTAGCCACAATAGAATCGCCAACTGGAGTAGAGACAAAAGGATCTAATAACATATCTGGAAGAATATCAAACCTCATAGCCACATATCGCGTCACAAAAGACAAGGTAGCACCGGGGACACGTAAAGCATAAACATCAAGTTGAAAGACTTTCAACATACCGGTAACCACATCGGGAGATCCCTCTTGCTCATGACGAGTCTGAAGTCCATATAATTGGTTTTTCTTATAACTTCCACTAGAACCTGATGAAGGGTAAGGTTGAGCCCGTCGATGATTATCTCCTTCATTCTTAGCAACTGAGAGACAATCTCTTATCTTATGATCCGTCTTGCCACAACCAAAACATGCATTAGAATCAACTAGACATTTACCCTCATGCTTTCTTCCATACTTAGCACAAGTAGACAATGAAGATCCACCACCATTCCCTCCTTGAGGTTTAGTTTTAGACACCCTATCTTTGTTGAACTTAGGAGGAGCGTTGGAGGAACCTTGACCGGAAGACCTTTGTCAGAATTTAGAACGACCATGTCATCGGACGTTGAATGTGAGAAGTTACCATCAACGGTCCTTTCCTTCTTTGTCTCCTTAGATCTTTCCCTAAGTTTCTCCTCTTCTATTTGTTGAGCATGAACCATAAGACGATAAATGTCCATATCATGGATAATCATGGCGGTACGACATTCCTTAACCACCATTTCGGATCCACCCGAAACAAACTTACTCATTCTTGCCCTAGGGTCGACAACCATAGTAGGAGCATATCGAGACAATTGTGTGAAATTTAGAGCATATTCCTTCACACTCATGTTTCCTTGAAGAAGGTTGATGAATTCAAGCACCTTTGCCTCCCTCATCTCAAGGGGAAAGAACCTATCAAGGAAACAAACCTTGAACTTTTCCCAATCAAGAGGACCCGCATCTTCCACCCTCTCATCTTTCCATTGGTTGAACCATATTTGAGCAACATCCTTAAGTTGATAAGCGGTCAATTCTGTCTTTTCCACCGGCGTCGATCCCATGATCATCAACACCTTATACACTTCATCAATAAGCTTTTGAGGGTCTTCCTCAACCTTAGAACCATGAAACTCCAGAGGATTCACTCTAGTGAAATCCCTCACTCTAGATGTCATCGTACCCACATATGGATTCACGGGGACCACAACCTCCCTATTGGCTTGAGCCAACACTTGAAAAGCAGCGTTAAACTCCAAATTAGTCACTTGCTCGGCCAAAGGGTCGATCGGAACTTGAGGAGCTTGAGGAGGAGCTTTTCGTTCCACATTCTCATTCACATTCCTTCTAGCATATGCCCTTCGAGTGGCCATATTTTGTAGAGCATCAGATAAGGATTAGCAGAGAGACATTATAGAGTTAAACTCTATGGCACAACTTTAAAGTAATGAAAAAATTGGAGTTTCCTACATCTTATAGCCTCTCATTCATTAGTGTGGCGTGCTTCACACTCATGAACAAGACTCTATTCGACATGGCTTATGAGAAATCCTAGGATCTTTCTAAACTTTGTGCTCTGATACCAAGTTTGTCACGATCAAAAGTATACCCTAGGTGTAACATGGCGTATAGGACCCCGAGAAGCCCTACACAAGCCACTTAGCATACATCATACACGATAATAGAAAGTCAAGAGATTTTAAAAGACAATTTAAAAACATAAGAGTTTATAAAATGTTACGAAAATCTAACATAGTCGCAAAGCCATCTAGTACATCAAGAGTTATCACATACAAAACTGGAAATTTAAAGATAATATGAAATCAAGGCTCGGTCCTTGGAAAATGAGGAGTCACCAATCTTCAATATCTACAAAGTGAGCTCTAGCCACGGGGATGCGAAATCAGAGTGTCAGACCATACATTTTTATAAGAATGTAGGAAAGAGTATGCATTAGTACAAAAATGTACCATGTATGATAGCAATTCATGGAGTTATAAAGTCATGCTAAAAAGGACCTTTCATGTCATGCAAAGACCAAGTTAAAGCCATAAGATAAGAGGTTAGAATACATAATCATAATCATGGTCAATGCAAGTAAAACTCATCTTTGAACAATTGTGAGATACTTCTTGAAGAAACCTTAGTTCATCATTATTGTGGGGAGTAGCCTTAACCGACATTTAAGACCATGTGAGCTATAACATGGAATTCGGTGTTTACCCCACATCGAAAAGAGGTGTTCTAAATTGCCAAGGTAAGAACCATGAACTTCTAGCTTACGTGGATCCACTAGCTAATGTCTATCTAGACAACCTATGTTGGCACATAGATTATGTGACACGGGTAATTGCCACTTCTCCACTCGTTAGTAAGCTTAATTCCCATAGAATAGTCATCAATCATATTCAACTTATCTTTTAAAGGACATGGGTAATCGCCTCTTGTCTTTTACTATGGGGACATGGGTAATCACCTCTTGTCTATTACTATAGGGACATTGGTAATCGCCTCTTGTCTTAACATTAGAGGGCATGGGTAATTGCCTCTTGCCTCATCATTAGAATAGCTCCTTAACTTTGATTCATTTTAGGTGAGAAGACCTTTCAACCTTAGAATCCTTTATGTGAGAAAACCTTTCAGATTCATGTATTGAGTAATTATGTGAGATATCCTTTCACAATAATAAAAAACAACAACATCATTTATGATTTACTCTCAAAGCAACATATTTCATCATTTTCATAAGAACATTCATATTTCTATAATTTACCTTTCATAGTTCAAAACCCACTTTAAATCATGAAAATCTAGAACATATGAGTTAAGCATGGGTTCATGGGGATTAATCTTAAAGATATGGAATTATGTCAATTCATGCTTAATAGATCATAAAACAATCAATTATATCAATATTGAAAGGAATGCATAACATAGAAGAAACCCCTAACATCAATTGGGAATTTCTAACTTCAAAATTGGGGAGTTGAAGAACTCTATGGAGGAAGGGCTCCATAGATGAAGACTATCATACCTTAGTGTTCAAAGCCCACAAGAAATGGTGAATTGGAGACTTGATCATGAAACCCAAAGTTGACTTCTTCTTCTTCTTCTAGAGAGAGAAATATTTGGGGGATGATGAACTTGTTCAACTTTTAGAATTTTAGAAGAATGAATTAGATTGGGTGATTTTAGGGGTAAAAATCATTATATAGGGCTTTGGGTAGAAGAAAAATGACATAGTATTAAATTAAAATAATCTGGAAAAGACCCTAAAGCCTGACTTAAAAGTTGACGCAACCACTTAACGGAGGCCTTCACGGCCCTTCAAGGTTACCACGAGTTGTTATAGCCGCTGTGATCCTTGACCAGTGGCTAGGGGAGGGACCCCTTCTTGGTAGGCCACTTGACGACCTCCACCATGGCCTGTCAACCTCACCACGGACCGTCTAGGCCTCCGTTGGAGGGACGCTGGCCATGGAAGTTTTTGGCAAGTCTTCATGATCCCCATAACGAGCCGTGGTCTCCATCACGGCCCGTCAAGGGCTCCGTGGGGGGTCCATGGCCCAGTTTTAGGTTGGTGACTTGCCTAGTTTGCCCCTTTTCTAGCCTTCTCGATTCTAAGGTGTTACAGCGGTATTAGTAACAAAAAAATGAGTATGAATGAAAGGATCAACTTTGCAAAAGATCTAGGAAAGTTTGAAGTCCACATAAATATTGTAGATTAACCATGTCCAAGGATACTAATAATAATGTTCGATTACAGTATCATAATGAATACATAGTGTGTCCTTAAGGAAATTATTTTTCTCAAGTACTTGAGGTTAGAGGGATATATCCTCCCAGGATAGAATAATTTTACTCACCAGTATATTGGTACGAAAAATAATGGTGTCAGCAAACCACTTAACAGGGGCAAAGTACACTAGAATACTAGATTTAGGTATGGAGAAAAAGAAGAAGAAGTTCAGAAAATTAGTAGTGAAATTTTTTAGGAATCAAAGGTATTTATAGTTCCTAAAGTATTGTTTCTAAAAGTTGGCAACGTACCTTCCAAAACAATCACTTAAGAAACAATTGTTTCAGAAAATTTGCAATCTTTTAGAACAGTCATTTAATAAACGGTATGAAATTTGAATAAATAGGGGAAAGAAACAGGTCACACAGATCCGGTTCGAAACTGGGTCGTTTGGATTGGCTAATTTAATTATTAGATAAGTAATCATTAATTAAATAGACAAGTAATTAAATAATTAAATGATTAATAAAACTTGTCCGAAAAAAAATCTCTTGATCATTTTCCAAAGCCGAAACTGAAGCCGAGTTCAGCAAGCGAGCAATGACGATGGTGCGATGGAGTCTCTATTTCCAATCCTTTTAACAACAAGTAGAACTGTCTCCTTATTTAAAAACTTGAACAATTCTTTCCACTACTAATAAGCTAGGGAGAAATGTTTTTCATTAAAGCATAGGGACCACTTCACATTCTCTCCATTTTCCATTTATTCTTATTATTTCCAACTGTCACGACCCAAGACTACCCTTAGAGATGACAAGATGCCTCGAACCATGAATGACCCCAAGCCAACCAAAAGTAAAATAACGACACTAAGATAGCATACCTAACTAAAATACCATGGAAAGCTACATAAAGTCTCACCTGACTAACATAACATACAAGCAAAAGAACGACACTAAGATAGCATACATAACTAAAATAGCATGGAAAGCTACATAAAGTCTCAACTGACTAACATAACATACAAGGAAAAGAACGACACTAAGATAACATACATAACTAAAATAACATGGAAAGCTACATAAAGTCTCAACTGACTAACATAGCATAAAAGAGAAATTTGAATACAAAGACAACATATGTGGAATACTAATGTCTGAAAAGCCTCTAAACATAAGTGAGTAGCTAGAAAAAATTCCTAACTCGCTTGAACAATCTGAAACTAAAAGTAAATTCTGGAATGAACATAATAAGGTATGTCCCCAAACCATGAGGACTCACCAAAATAGTGTTGGCTAACATAAATTTGTACTAACCACGAGCTTGATGGGATGCCTCAGAACCTATATTATGAGACAATAGAGGAAACAAGTACGCGGTCAGTATTCGAAATGTACTGCGTATTGGGAAATACATAAACATGACATAACAACATAATAAGTCTGAAAACATGCTAATGTAATGACCAAGTAAACATAACATGAAAAATGATAATATGATTCTAAAAAAAAAAAACACAGTACAAGGTCATCCAATATCTAAAAATCATAGCATATATGGGGGAGATACAATCAACCGACATAAGCCATGTGAGCTATAACATGGTGTTAAATGTACTGCTCCAAAACAAATATAAAGAGTATCCAACTTGCCAAGATAAGGACCATGAATATCAATCTAAGGTGGATCCACTAGCTAAAGTTTATAATGACTAAGTCCTACGGGGGCATGTAGTTCTTGGACAAAGGTATTTCTACTAAAGGTCGCATGCCTCTACTAAAGGATAAGTCTTCATCCCTAGGTCCGTTCGGTGTTAAGTAAACTCCTACCAGAAAACATGAATAATCATAGAAACATTAAGAATTTGATAATACTGAATCATTCATGCGACATCTTATAATCTGAGTAGCTCCTTAAAATCATGATATAATCATCTAAAAAAGATAATCTTATAAATTGAATGATACTTTATCTCAAAGCTCCTTAATTCATGAAAATTTGAGTTCATAAAGCATGCATGTGAAAATAGCATAATTTTGATTATGAAAATACTTGCATATGGGTTCATGAAAATATTATTGAAATCATTGGATTATAATTAATTAATTCATAATAAGATCAATCAGGGAGGAGAAGATAAAATTCAATGAGAACCCATAAGAAATCATGAAACCCTAGAACTTAGGAAGATCATAAATTGAGAAATTGAGGTTTCGTTGGTACTCAATGGGTGAAGAAGGCCCCATTGATGAAATTATGTCATACCATGATAGAAAACCTATGGGAAATCCTTCAATGGAAACTTCAGATGTTGGAGCCCTCGATTGCTCGAGGGAGAAGACTTGTGAGAGAGGAAATGAGAATTTGGGAGAATGAGAATGAATGAGATGGTTAGGGGTCTTAGGAATCAGTTATAGTTTTCTAAATAAACCCAAAATGACATAGTATAGGAATTAAAAGAGTAGTAAAAGACCAAAATACCCTTGGTTAAAACTCTCAAAATGACCTTTACGGACACCGTCCACGGACATTATAACCTTCTACGGTCTGTGAGGTGGTCCGTAAAAGTCAGAAGGGAAAATCCTGAATCTTGAGCTTTCCTTATACAAACCTTTCTATTGTCCATGACATATTCCACTCTATGAAGTCCTCTCATCCTGTTCAAGTCCAAAATATTCCAACTTTCTGAAGTTCCTTTCAATAACCAAGTCTATCGTCCGTGGAAACTTATACGGACAGTAGTGCCTATCATAAGTCCCACAGCTAAATTAATTTTTTTGAAGTCCAGTGCTTTGATCTACGGACCCATCCACGTTTTGTAGAATCATCCACAAGTCATGAAAACCCATCTGTCCTGATTGAACATATTTTCCAACTTTTGAAGTCTGGTCTATAATAAGGTCTATGGTTCGTGAACCTTTTTACGGACCGTATAACCGTTTGTAAACCCTGATCATGAGATTTCCATTTTCTAAGGTTTATTTCACTGGTGGCTTCCGAGACTTTTCAAGCTTATGCGGTCTGTGAACATCTCTTGTAAAAATCAAAGTTGCATACTTCAGTAACATTGCTGCACTTTCCAACTTTATCTGAGTTAGGCACTTCTGAGGTGTTACACCAACAATCCCCCACATGAATGGAAAATAACTATAACATAAAGAAACTCACAGACGAGTGTGTATTTTACAAGCAAGGATCAATTGCATCTGGATAAGTACATTTTCCTTTGAACTTTCCATAGTGATCATATGTCGGATATACTCGGTCAATTGGTAGATTTGATATATTTAGACCGTTGAACTTTTATTTAGACCTTGAAAACCATATGTTACATAATCAACCCTTTACAGTCTCTTGATCTTATGGTTTTATACATTTCATCCACAAGCACCCCATGGTTTCATGAGTGTATAGAAAATGAGATTTTACATTCACTCACTTTGGTACAGCTTACACTTCACACTCACATAGGTGATATCTAACCGTGTTGTCATGTGGACACATTATTTTGTCAAATCTTTCAAACTTAGAAATCATTAGAAAACTATAAACTTTATTAACTCGTTAAGAGGACTTAATATTTTTTTATCGTTGTTCCTAAACATTGTCCTCACCATGAGAATGGATTGAGTTATTTGACAATGTCGAACCATCATTCAATCCTTGAACCTAGGTCTTCTGATCTCTCATCCGCTAGATAGAGTTACCACCTTGATGACTTGACCTAAGATTTAAACCTATTCCCTTATATTATCTTTTAACTCTCTAGCTAGGCCTTTTATAAGTGGATTCGATAAATTATTTCTAGACTTTACATAGTCAATAGTAATAATTTCACTAGAGAGTATTAGTTGTCTCACAATATTATGTTTTCGTCATTTGTGACGAGATTTTCCATTGTACGTAACGCTCCCTGTCCTACCTTTTGTTGCTTTACTATCACAATGTATGCATATAGATCCTACAGGTTTGGCCCGAATAAAATATCTTCTGAATTTTTTTGGAGATGTTCAACTTCATCACTTGCCTTATAAAAAGCAATAAATTCATATTTCATTGTAGAGCGAGTGATACATGTCTATTTGGATGATTTCCAAGAGACTTCTCCTCCCCCAGGGGTAAATACATATCGACCTGTGAATTTTACTTCATTTGACAAGGTGATCAAATTTTCATCACTATATCCCTCAATCACGGTGGGATTTTTGCTATAATGCAAAAACTAGATTTGTGTAGGTTTGTGATACCCCAAACCTTGTTTCATTGTAATCGAGTGAGTTTATTTAGAATTACTTGTGAACCGACTTTATTAACTAATAATATATGCTATATATGGTCATGTACAATTGATAATATATATCAAATTTCCCAACATTCTTGTATAGTCCAATTGTGAATAACTTTAACCTCAGTCATCTGAAATATAAAGCTTACTTAAATTAGAGTCTTGGAAAAATCAAAATTTTAATACATTAACTTGTTTAGTACTCTTTCAATATAATGAGAATGTGATAATACCTTGTATAGTTTTGTGAATTCTTATTCCTAAGATTCAATTGGCAACTCCCAAGTCCTTCCATATCAAATTTGCTAGAAAAGATGTGCTTAGTAACATTTATATTGTCAATATATTTACTCATTATTAACATTTCATAAACATATAAACAAATAATGACTTCATGATTTGGAGTGCTTTTAATGTACACATATTTATCACACTGGTTTATCTTAAATCTGTTCGCCAATATTATTTGATCAAATTTAATTTGACATTGTTTGGGTGCTTGTTTGAGCCCATATAGTGACTTAAGAAGTTTACACACTTTCCTTTTTTACCAGGAACCACAAGTCCCTCAAGTTTTTCCATGTAAATTTCATCCTTCAATTCTCCATTTAAGAAGATTGTCTTAATTAGAAATATTTGTTTTCCTTATATTGCTTAGTTAGAATTATTCTTTTTTATTTCTAAATTTATTTTCAAATACCTTGAAATCAACAGAGAAAGCACCAAGTGATGATTTAAGACCTCTCATTCTCAATAAGACGAAACGTGATATAAATACTATGGAATAAGGTTCGATTCTAGTCATGGAGATTTGGATCCTATGGAACTGTTGGTTATTGTTACCATAATGTGTCTGAAAAGTATTTTGTGGCACTAATTAATCATTTTTTTGGATCAAAAGAAATATGTTCACTCTACTCAATACTATAAAAACTAGAATTAGCCCTTGAAAAAAAGAAGCATATTCTGTCTCAGCTGAGTCTGGATTCCTACTGCAACTGACGATAGGAGAATCTACCTAACTCTTTATTGTCACTTTATCAAATTAATTATCATATCGTTGCATTCGAGGATGAGACATAATGGTCAATGCATTGATGAACAAAGTTATCCAATACATGTGCATGGGCGAGATAGCAGGAACCCGAAGTCTACACAGGCTTACCCAAGCTCCATGATAATATAAAAAAATGGTTATCCTATCATCTTTGTGTTTTTGTAGTCTTATGATAAGCTATATTTTTATTCCTAATACGTGTCTCATTTCTAAAGCTAATATGATAAATCGAATTCTTGGTTAGTCTCATCAATATTGTAGTAGTCAGATTTTTTATTCTTCCATTTAAGTGTTTGGCGTATCATTGACCGACCTATTTTGTTTGCATGTGAATTGAATGTTTACCAATATGAGCAAAAACTTGTGGTTCCTAGATTAATGGATTTCTTTTAAAGAGTCTCTTAATATAAAGTTTGACCTATTTAGTTGTTACTATGTTGCATTAAGTTTGAAAAAATGTATTTTTTGTAACTGGAAAAAATGTTCTTTGTTCAGTTAGGTCCGTGCGAGAGCAAGAGAGGATTAATGAATTGCTTTTAAAGAGACTCTAGAAAGTAAATGATCTGACATATCGCGCTTTGCTGATGTGTCATTTTCTTATCAACAATACTTCTTTAAAAAAATTCCAAAAATATATGGGAATATATTATAGTAAAATCAGTTTCAGGGCACGCACAACACCTCATATCCATAAGTATATGATATTTTAAATAAAGTTATAATTAGATAATGTGTTTGAATAATAAAATAAAGTTAAAATGACAATTTGTCCTATCCTATCATCTAGAAGACAGAGCTTTTTAAATTGAATGACTTCGACCAAAACTTTCAACAATTGAAATTCAAATTGTTATATAAATGCATTTAATCATTATTCCAAATCTATACCTTTTTTTTTTTGAATACTACGCAATCGGCTTATTCCATACATTCATGTGTATTAATAATCCGTATAATCATAAAATTCGAATAAGTTATGATCTATATTCTGATTTATGTATTTAAAAATTGATAATGCTAATTTCACAAATGCAAAATAAATTGATATAGGCATCAAAAGAATTCTCACATAAACTTTAGAATGTTAGAGGAACTTTGATACAAATTACTTTCATGTTAATATAAATGGGTTTCACATTTATGTTTTCTTTTAGAACTCAAGCATATAAATTTCAATATTTAGTTTATCTTACATATTCGACAAAATATAGAAATAAAACAAAATAGTCAGCAACAACTATGATTTTTTTTTATGCATTGACAATATATAGTTAACTATAAGGATTCTTTAATTTTGATCAATTTATCTAACAAGAAGAAAAATTGATTTCTTTGAAAACATTTGGTTAATGACAAAATTGTCTCACCAACATTGATGTGGCATAACCTTAATATTCTCAACATGATATACAGGCAGATATTGCTATTGATATTGATAAAACATTATTGGAAGAATGGGAACTCAAAAATGCTATCACCGTTATTAATGGACCATAATAATCACTTCTAGGACTATTTCACAATTGTTTTTTGATTCTATATTCCAACCAACACATGAAAGTAGAGATTTTTAATATGCAATATGAAATTTCTTACAATATAAAAAGACAATCAGTTAATTTTCTTCAATCCATATGCAAATTTTTTTATGCTAGTGTTAGAACGTTCATATGATAAATAATCAGAAATAATCATTGAATGTAGTTTTATGAATAGAGAAGGAGAGGAGACTTTGATTTTCTACAAATTCTTGCTAGCTTTTTTGTTACCTTAATATGTAGAGTTTAAAATAATTTTTTTAGAATCAATGAATAATTTAAATTAGTAGTTATATTCTTCAAATCAATGACTCGTGTAACATTTTAAAACAATGATTTTTCCTACTTGATGTTGATTCAACATATATTAATAATGATATAGTCTCTGCATTTATTTAAAACTGTAGATTATTGAAATTTTATTCAAGTGCATTTAAGTATTTCAAGATTTGAATTGGTCTACAATATTATAATGGGAGGTAATGAAAAGACTCATTGCATTTATAATATAATTTTTATTTCTTGTGAATTGATTATATATATATATATATTGGAAACGGATCCAAAATTGAGTCAAAACAGAAATGTGGGACCCGCATATATATATATATATATATATATATATATGAAATTTGTTGGTTTCTTTTAATAATATGTATATAATTACATAGAAGATATTTGAAATGTATTTAAAATTAAATTAAATAGATAATCATATATGACTAAAAAACTGTTACAATCTGAATTTTAAAAAGAAAACCTTGTAAAAATTTAAACGACTCCAAAAATTCTATAAAATATAAAATAATTTTAAGTTATTTAAAAGTTTGTTTTTTGTAGTGCAGACACATATGCACTATCACCTCTCCTATTATATATATATGTTATATTGTATTTATTTATTTGTTGTATATTATTTTAAAAGCTGACACCTTTTCACAATGATGGGTAGTGACTTTTCCGAAGGGTTGTGACTTTTTATAGAGTTTTGACTTTTTCGATGAGTTATGACATTTTTGAAAAGTTGTGATTTTCCTGAAGCATTATGACTTATCTGATAAGGAATGATAAACACCTTTTCGACTATGCTTTGTTGTATATAAATAGAAAGGTTTTCTCACACTTTTAACTACGAATTTTGTAAGTTTTCTATTATTCTTCTTAAAACAAGGAAGATTGTGAGGGTTGTTCAATTATGCAATTACAATAGTTTTTTTTTTTAGTAAACTAGACAAATCAACAAAAATAGATGCAACAAGGAGAATGGAATAACTCAACTTCAAATGAGAAGACTATCTAGATAATTAATATGTACTCATTTTCATAGCCATAACAACACTTATGTAACAACTTCTACTTGACAAGAAGTTCAATGATTTTTTGTTGCACAAACTACAAGTTGGTGTTCAAGCTGTGTAAGTCTCAAACTGTTGGAGAAAAATGATTTGATCAAAAAATTTATTTGAAATGTCTAAACTAGATTTAATAGGTACTCCCCTGTTTCTAGTTTATTTGTTGTACTTTTATTTTTATTCAGTTTTGTAACACCTCGGACATCGAAAGAGCTAAATAGAAATTCGTGCAAGTCACCCATCAGTTTTTGATTTTGGGTCAACTTCAAACAATCATATCTTGTATAACATAAAGAATTAGGTGGCCCGTGATCAATCAAATCGAAGGTCTTTGAGTCCTCTTTCCAACACATCCAAGTTTGCTATATTTCGAGCTTGGAGTAACAAGTTATGCCTATTTGAGTAAAGTCTCTCTATTTAAGGGATTTCACTCATTTTAGGAAAGGGAATTTTGGTCATTTCCTTTTCCTACTAGGACTAAAACATTTTTTTCACCCCAAATAACGGTCTAATATAATTTAGACCATTTTTTCACGTTCCTAAGCAATTAGGAATTTACATCGAGGTTTCAAGAGGAGAAAAATGGTTAAGTTCAAGAGTTCTTCAAGTCTTGTGGATTTCGCCAAGCACATCGTTCTTTCCAGGTATGTAAGGCTTCTCACAATGATGGACTTGTTCGTCCTCATGCCATACATATTAGTTTATCCCTGAAATCGTTGAAATCAAAGAGTTCTTGAGTAGTTTCTTGATTTTTGTTCAATTCTTGAATAATGGAGGTCTTGAAATCTTTTGTATTGTGTATTGTTGGTAAGAGTCATGTTTCAAAGAGGTTTGTATGAGAAATTCTATGAATTTTTGTTGGGTTTGAGAATCAATAAGAGTTTATAAGAAATCACCCAATTCTAGACGAGTTAGGACTCTAAATTGAGAAGAAAAATTCATCAATTTTCTGGGTAAGGGGCTGGGGCGGCGCGTCACCCATAGCGCCAAGGCTGAACTTCAGTAGTTCAGGCCCTGGCGCGATGCGCCAAGGCATGACTTCTGAAGTTCAGGCCCTGGGGCGATGCGCCACTCAGTGCGCCAGGGTCGCCTGATCCTTTTCTTTCAGTGCTTCATTTCCAGACGTGTTCCTTTGAATCGTGACTACATTCTCTTCTTTGTATTAGCTTCTAAAGTCTCCATTAATCCTTGAGAAATCCTACATGTCTTAATTTACATTCCAAATTAAAGCAAGTTTAAGAGGAAAGTTCAAGAGGTCTCACTGCAGGAAAAATGTGAATTACATGGGGATTTTCCTAGGGATTAGTACGAAAATCCGCAGGAAACTTATTTTCCTGTAAATTTTCATACTAATCCCCAAAAAAATCTCCATGTAATTCACCCTTTTCTTGTAGTGTTTTTGAGTCATTTTGAGGATTCTTTTGTAATCAACAATGATTTTGAACTAAGTCTTGAGAAGGTAAGAATGAGAATGAGAAGACTTGTATTCATGATTTAAAAAGAGTATAAGAGAAGTAAGTATTCCCAAATGTAACACTTTTACATTTAAAAAAGAGAGAAACATTGTTTTCTAATTAGTTTATGAGTTCAGTGATATTTGAGAGTATTACCTCTTTTAAGAGGATCTTTTGAGTAATTACCTCAAATTGAGAAAGAGTTATGTTTTATACATTTGAGCATGAGTTTATATATTATTGAGAGTAGTATTGAGCACCGATACGGGGATGAGTTCAGACAACTCACATTCCTCATAAATCATGTAGCCAACATGGGTAATGGATCATACTTTTTAGACAACTCCTTATTGTTTTTAAGCATAGCTTAGTGGATCCACTTAGTTTAGGTTTTTTATACCCCAGCAAGGTATAGGACAATTCTGGAAGCGTGGGAGAGACATTGCATCATCACATAGCTCATAGTGATGCTTATCAGTTAGAGAATCTCTCAAATAAGAGTAAAGAATAACTTACTGTATTTTATACATCTTTAGTTGATATTTACTGTTTTTAAAGTTCTATATATTGTATCTCTTATTATTGCTTTTATATTAGAGTTGAGTTGAGATGAGTATGTCTTCCAGCCCATTGTCGGTTTAGTTATTTATGCTTTCAGTTTCCCCTTGCATGCTCGTACATTCAATGTACCGATGTCATTCAACATGTATCTTATTTATGATGCAGATACATGTGTTCAGGGTCATCAATAGGCGCTTCGTTGATACGATTTGCATCCCAGCTAGCTTTAGTGAGCCTTCTTACTTTCCGGAGGGCTTCACACTTATTTCCAACTTTTGTTAAGTTGTCGTGGGTCCTGTCCCGACACCAATCTTAGTATTTAGAGGCTTCATAGATAGTTAGAAGCTGAGGAGTTTCTCACTATTTTCCTTGTTGATTTGTTGCGACCTTGAGACTATTACTTATGTGTATTTAAGTATTTCCAGATATTCATTTAGTTAAGTTGTTATTGAGACATGTTGAGTTTAATTATGCACTTAGAGTCCCATTTTGCTTGAGTAAGTCTTCCGCTAAGTATCCAGTCAGGCCAAGGGTTAGCTTGAGATCAGCGATGGTTCTCGAGTGTTGGCCACGTCTAGGGTGTAGGCTTGGGTGACATGTTTAATATAAAATATTTTTTTCTTGGATGGTGGGGGCACATCTTTAAGACCACAAAGTTAAAAGACATTTTTCTATATTCTAAATATCCTTAAATTAAAAGTCTTCTTTATTTTTGAAATTTCATGTCAAATTAAAATTAGACAAATATATATCCCTTTGTTGTCTATAAATAGAGAGTTTTTCTCACACTTTTAAACTACAAATTTTGTAAGTTTTCTATTCTTCTTCTTAAAATAAGAAAGATTGTGAGAGTTGTTTAATTACGCAATTACAATATTTTTATGGGTAAACTAGATAGATCAACAAAAATTGATGCAACAAGGAGAATGAAATAACTCAACTCTAAAAGAGAAGACTATCTAGATAATTAATATGTACTCATTTTCATAGGCATAAATATACTTTTGCATCAACTTCTACTTGACAAGAAGTTCAATGATTTTTTGTTGCACAAACTACAAGTTGGTGTTCAAGCTGTGTAAGTCTCAAACTGTTGGAGAAAAAGGATTTGATCAAAAACTTGTTTGAAGAGTCCAAACTAGATTTAATAGGTACTCCTCCATTTTCAATTTATTTTGTTGTACTTTTATTTTTATTCAGTTTAATATAGAATGTTCTTTATTCTTGGTGGGTGGGGAGCACTTCTTTAAGACCACAAAATTAAAAGTCATTTTTATATATTCTACATATCCTTAAATTAATAATCTTCTTTATTTTTTAAAATTTCATGTAAAAAAATTAGACAAATCTACATCTATTTTTTTTTTATCTATCTATACTATTTTAAAAGAATGAACTACCTAACACAAATGTTAAATTAGTATAATACCCCAAATATAAAACACCAAATTTAGTATTTCTTCTATATTTTGTATTGTACAATATTTATTTATATTATATTATATTATATTATATTAAAAACAGACACCTTTTTCACATTGAAGGGTTGTGACATTTCCAAAGAATTATAACTTTTTCGATGAGTTGTGACCTTTTTGAAGAGTTGTGACTTTTCCGAAGGGTTGTGACTTTTCCAAAGTGTTTTGACTTATTCGATGAGTTGTGACCTTTTTGAAGGATTGTGACTTTTCTAAAGGGTTGTGATTTTGTTTTTATAAGGCTAATAATAAGCATTTTTCCATACACTATCCTTTGTTGGCTGTAAAAAGAGGGGTTTCCTCAAATTTTTTAACTACAATTTTTTAAAGTTTTTCATTGTTTTTCTTCTTCTTAAAACACCCTATTTGGTATATCTTCTGTATTTTATATTACATTCATTTGTTTATATTATATTATATTATATGATATTAAAAGATGACACCATTTCACATTTAATGGTTATGACTTTTTCAAAGATTGTGATTTTTACGAAGGGTTGTAACTTTTATGATAAGAAACAATATGCACACGTTCATGCTACCCGTTGTTAACTATAAATGGAGGGGTTTCCTTACATTTTAAAACTAAGATTTTTTTATGTTTTCTATTCTTCTCTTAAGTTCATTGAAATTTGAACACTCCCTAACATGAATGTTAAATTAATGTAATAATCCAATTAAAATATCCAATCCAGTATATCTTATATATTTTATATCAAAATTTATATTATATTATATTATATTAAAAGTAAGAACTCTAACAATACAATAATAACTAAGTAACACACTATGGGGCAGGGAGGAGAAAGTATATTTAAGAGGTGTAACTAAGTGATTTTAACAGGAGATAAGGTACAAGTATCTCCCTAGACTATGACCAAAATCTCAGAGATACACCTTAACTAAATTAAGGTCCTATTACCGCCCCCCCTCCACCTCAGGACCCATTTTTAAAAATAATTTGGGGCACATTTTTGGCTTACGTGGCATCCAAATATCTAGCACTCTCCATAACTGTGTGGAGTCGCTGAATGTGTCATATAAGCCAAAAGGTGTACAAAATTACAAAAATTAAGTTTGGGGGGGGGATAATAGGACCTTAGTTTAGTTAAGGTGTGTCTCTGAGTCATAGTTGTCACGCCTCGAGCCTACACCCTAGATGTGGCTGGCACTCGAGAACCATGGTTGGCCCCAAGCGAACTCTTGGCCTGGCTCAACTCTCAGCGGAAGACTTACTCGACATAAGATAAACTCAAAAGCACAACTTTAACTCAAATGTATCAAATAATAAACTCATGATATAATAGAATATTCGACTAGCCCGAAATAGGAAACTCAAGTCTTTAAATATTAAACACTGGAAATGAAAAAACTCATGAACTACTACTGTCTATCAATCTATGAATCCTCTAATACTATGAGGGATTTTGGGACAAGACCCCCGATCATCCTAAAAAAAATGAAATAACATAAATAAATGAGCGATCCTTCGGAAGCAAAGAGGCTCACTAAACAACTTTGGGCCTGCAAGTGATATCAACGAAGCGCCTGTTGATGACCCTGGTTACCTGTTTCTGCATCATGAAAGATGCAGGCCAAATGACGTCAGCACATGGAATGTACGAGCATGCAAGGGGAAATCTAAAACATGACATAATCTTGAACTGGAAGTGAAGAAACATACTCACCTCATCTCAACTCAAAGGTACTCAACTCAGAAATACTCAACTCAGTTCAATATAAAAGCAACAATAGAGATGCATTATAAAGAAAGCTTTTAAAATAGTAGATAACAACTCATGTATTTAAAAATACAATAATAACTCAGTTTGTATGTAAAGATACAAAATAATTCTGTTTGGAAGATTCTCTAACCGACAACCATCACTATGAGCTATGTGATGATACAACGTCTCGCCCACGCTGCCAGAACTTTCATATACCTTGCTGGGGTATAGAACTCCTCAACTAAGTGGATCCACTAAGCTATGCTTAAAAAATAATAACGAATCATCTAAAAAGTATGACTCTTTCTACCCACGTTGGCTACATGGTTTATGAGGACTTTGAGTTATCTAAACTCGTCCCCATATCGGTGCTCAATACTACTCCCAAAATATAACTTAGCTCACATGTTTAAAAACATTTCCTCATCCTCAACTTTGAGATTATTATTCAAAAGATTTCTCTTAAAAGAGATAGTACTCAAAACTCCTCGTGAACTCCTTTGGAAATCAGTGTTTCCCCTCATTTTAAATATAAAAACATTTACTCTTGGGAATACTTAGTTCCCATATATTCATTTTGAAAAAATGAAACTCAACTCTACTCATCCTCAAACTCAAGTACTCAAGTCTTAAAACAAGTTTTAAAAGATTGTAAAAGACTTCTCAAAATGATTCGAAAGTACTCTCAAGACTTTACTTTTAACTCTACCTTGAATTTGAATTATGAATTCAAGGATTATGATTCATGTTATGAAGGATCTCTCGATGTTTAGATGTAGTTAGAATCAATAGGGAGTAAAGGTACACTTTAGAAGGACTTAGACGGAGCAAACGACGGAAAAAAAGTGAGGGCAGGTGACCCTGGTGCACTGCTGGCGCGGGGCTCCAGCCCTTGAACTTCAGAGTCTGGATTCTGGCGGACTGCTGGTGCGCCACCCCAGACCCTCTGGCGCATCTGGGGCGCGCCGCCCCAGCCTCTCCCCAGAACTTCCCGACAAATTTTCTTCTTTGATTTTTAACCCTAATTCACCTAGAATCAAATGGTTTCATCCCAACTCACTTAGATTCAAATACTTAACATAAGTACACAAAAATCTTCTCAAAATCAATCCTCAAACTCCTAACATTCATCTCAAGAACTCTTCAAACTCATCATTAACAATTTAAGAACGAAACTTCAAGAAACTCTATAAGAACTCAAGGCATTCAACCTCAAGAATGAAGTTTCGGATTTAAAATCACATGATTGGCGTGTGAGTGAACGAACCCAATACTATCAAAATTTACATTGCTTAATTTGGCAAAATTCCTCGACAATTCTCAAGAACTTTGACAAATGTCTTGAACCTTGATCGTTCTTCCTTTTCTCCTCTTTTCCTCTTCTTGAACTCTTCTCAAAACCCTAAGCGTATTTAGGATTGAAAAAAACTGACCCAAATCAGTTTTGACCCCTAAAATAATAATAAAAATGTTTTAAGCTGATGGGGTAAGGAAAAGACCAAAATACCCCTCATTAATCTGGGTAACTTTCCTTAACTTGATAGGCTGACTTCAAACGAGTATAGCTCCCTCTTACAAGCTTGAAATTTAGCAAACTCGGTGGCGTTGGAAAGAGGATTCATAGACCTTTTATTTGATATCTAATAGACCACCCAAATCATCATGTACTGAAATTTATGGCCATTTGTAGTTGACACGAAACTCACAACTTAAGCATAACTGTCAAACTTCTCAAATTAGTTCTTTCCAAATTAGTTCTTTTTAAATTTAACTCTTTCAAATATCGAGTTGTTACAATATCTCCCCCGTGGGAACATTCGTCCTCGAATGAGATCACTCTAAGTATACTAAGGTGGTAACATCTAACACCCAACTCAAACACTCAACAAGCAAATTAACACAACATTTTAACTTAAAAAGTACCAAGAAAAGAATTAGTACCTTAATTTGGAATTTCTCTGGACTCAAAGAGATGAGGGTATCTCTTATTCATATCCTCATCAGCCTCCCAAGTAGCTTCTTCAACAAACTAATTCCTCCATAAGACCTTAACTGATGCTACCTTCTTGGTTCTCAACTTGCGAACCTGACGATCCAAAATCTGAACGGGAATCTCCTCATAAGATAGGCTATACTTAATACCAATATCTTCAGTAGGTATGATGAGTGAAGGATCACCCATACACTTCTTCAACATTGAAATGTGGAATACCGGATGGACTGCTGCTAATTTTAGCGCTAGCTCCAACTCATAGGCTACATTGCCGATCCTCTTGGATATCCTGTAAGGACCAATATACCGGGACTAAGTTTTCCTTTCTTTCCAAACCTCATAACACCCTTTATGGGTGAAACCTTCAAATAAACCCAATCGTCTACTTCAAACTCTAAGTCTGCTCTCCTAACATCGGTATAGGATTTCTGACGACTTTGCGCTGTTTTCAACCTCTCTTGAATGATATTTACTTTCTCCATAGCTTGATGAACTAAGTCTGGTCCTATCAACCCAGCCTCACCAACCTCAAACCACCTAACAGGAGATCTAAATCTTCTTCCATAATGAGCCTCATAAGGAGCCATCTAGATGCTAGAGTGATAACTGTTGTTGTAACCAAACTCAATGAGAGGTAATTAATCATCCCAATTACCCTTAAAATCGATCACCCACGCCCTCAACATATCATCTAAAGTCTGAATTGTGCGCTATGCTTGACCATCAGTTTGAGGATGGAAAGCAGTACTCAAATTTACCTTCGAACCCAAACCTTTCTAGAAAGACTTCCAAAATTATGCGGTGAATTGTGCACCTCTATCTGAAATGATGGACATCAGAACTCCATGAAGTCTGACTACCTCTTGAATATATAACTTAGCATAATATTCTTCTGAAAAGGTAGTCTTTATGGGTAAGAAATTTGTTGATTTAGTCATCCGATATATAATTACCCAAATCGAATCATGCTGCCTTCGAGACCGTAGTAAACCAGTAATGAAATCCATATTGATCATCTCCCACTTCCATTCCGGAAGATCTATGTTCTGAACCATACCGTCAGGCCTCTGGTGCTCTACCTTGACTTGTTGGCAATTCGGGAACTTAGCAACGAACTCTGCAATACACCTCTTCATACTACTCCACCAATAGACTTCTCTCAAGTCACGATACATCTTCGTGGATCCCGGATGGATAGAGTATCTGGAGCTATGAGCTTCCTCCATGATCCTCTCTTGGAGTTCATCCATCCTTGGCACACACAATCTACCTTGATACCTCAATACACCATCTCCCCCTTGTTCAAAAGCCATCACTTTTTGCTTATGAAAATTCGACTTCAATTCAAGAAAAATAGGGTCTTGGTCTGTTTTCTCTTTCACTTTGGACACTCGTGATGATTCAGCCCCATTCATCATCACCACTCCACCTTCATTGGAATCCATTAACCAGACTCCCAATTGTGCAAGTATGTGCACATCTTTTTCTAACTCTTTCTTGCCTTCCTCAACATGGGAAGTACAACCCATAGCCAACCTGCTCAAAGCATCAGCAACAACATTAGCCGTACTTGGGTGATAGAGAATACTCATGTCATAATCCTTGAGTAACTCCAACCACTTCCTCTTTCTGAGATTAAGCTCTTTCTGAATGAATACATATTGAAGGCTCTTGTGATCGGTGAAAACATCAACATGAACACCATAGAGATAGTGAAGCCATATTTTCAAAGCAAACACTACCGCATCCAACTCTAGATTATGGGTTGGGTAATTCCTCTCGTGAATCTTAAGTTGTCTGGAGGCATAAGGTATAACTTTGCAATTCTGTTTCAATACAGAACCCAGTCCAACTCTGGACGCATCATAATACACAATAAAGACTTGTGTACCCTCCGGTAAGGTCAACTCTGGGGCAGTACTCAATTGCATTTTCAATTCCTAAAAGCTTTTCTCACAAGCTTGAGACCATTGAAACTTTGCTGTCTTCTGAGTCAACTTTTTCAACGGGGATGAAATAGATGAGAACCCCTCAATAAACCTCCTATAATAACTAGTCAATCACAAAAAACTCCTAATATCAGTTGGAGATGTGGGTCTAGGCCAGTTTTGCACTGCCTCAATCTTCTGAGTGTCAACTCGAATCCCTTCACAAGAAACAATATGACTAAGAATGCCACTGACTCAAGACAAAACTCACACTTAGAAAATTTGGCGTATAACTTTCAATCTTTTAGAGTTTGGAGAACTACTCTGAGATGACTAGCATGATCCTCCTCATTCCTCGAATAAATTAGAATGTCATCAATGAATATGATAACAAACATATCAAGATAAGGCTTAAACACTCTGTTCATAAGGTCTATGAATGTTGAAGGAGCATAAGTCAAGCAAAAGGACATGACTAGAAACTCATCATGACCACTGTGGGTCCTGAATGATGTCTTAGGGATGTGACTTTCTCTTACTCTCAAGTGATGATAGCCAGATCTGAGGTCTATCTTAGAAAAATAGGTGGCACCCTGAATTTGATAAAAAAGATCATCAATTCTCGGAAGGTGATACTTATTCTTCATAGTAACCTTGTTCAACTAACGGTAATCTATACACATTCTAAGAGAACCATCTTTCTTCCTCACAAATAAGACCAGAGCGCCCCAAGGTGAGACACTTGGTCGAATGAAACCTTTCTCAAGAAGGTTTTTCAACTGCTCTTTTAAATCTTTCAACTCAGCTGAAGCCATTCTATATGGAGGAATAGAGATAGGACGAGTATCAGGAAGAATATCTATACCGAAGTCTATTTCTCTCTCAGATGGGACTCTGGGAAGATCATCTGGAAACTCACTCACAACTGGAATTGACTGAATAGGTGGTGTCTCAACACTAGAGTCATTAACTCGGACTAAGTGATAGACATACCCCTTGGAAACTAACTTTATCGCCTTAAGGTATGAAATAAAACGACCCTTAGGCACTGCTGAACTACTCCTCTACTCAGTAATGGGCTCATTAGGAAATTGGAACTTAACTACTCTAGCTATACAATCGAGTGAGTCATGACAAGCATGAAGCCAGTCCATACCTAGAATAACATCAAAATCTACCATTTCTAACTCGACTAAGTCAACCATGGTGTCCTTGTGATTGACAAAAATGGTATAATCACGATAAACTCTCTCAGCTAGAATAGACTCACCAACAGGTGTAGAAACACTGAATTCTGGCGCACTGCTGGCGTGCCGCCCCAGACCCTCTGGTGCATCTGTGGCGCGCCGCCCCAACCTCTCCCCAGAACTTTCCGATGAATTTTCTTCTTCGATTTTTGGTCCTAATTCACCTAGAATCGAATGGTTTCTTCCCAACTGACTTAGATTCGAATACCCAACATAATTATATGAAAATCTACTCAAAAACAACCCTCAAACTTCTAACATTCATCTTAAGAACTCATCAAACTCATCATTAACGATTTAAGAACGAAACTTCAAGAACTCAAGTCTTTCAACCACAAGAACGAAATTTCAGATTTAAAATCACATGATTGGCGTGTGGGTGAACGAACCCAATACTTTGAAAACTTACATACCTTAATTTGGCAAAATTCCTCGACAATTCTTAAGAACTTTGACGAACGCCTTGAACCTTGATCTTTCTTCCTTTTCTCCTCTTTTCTGCTTCTTGAATTCTTCTGAAAATCCTAAGCGTAGTTAGGATTGTCAAAACTGACCCAAATAAGTTTTGACCCCTAAAATAATACTACAAACGTTTTAAGCTGATGGGGTAAGGAAAAGATAAAAATACCCCTCATTAATCCGGATAACTTTCCTTAACTGGACATGATAACTTCAAACAACCACATCTCCCTCATACGAGTTTAAATTTAGCAAACTTGGTGGCGTGGGAAAGAGGATTCAAAGATCTTTCATTTGATATCTTATGGGTCACCTAACTTATCATGTACTGAAAGTTATGGCCATTTGAAGTTAATCAAAAACTCACAACTTAAGCATAACTTGCAAACTTCTCAAATTATCTCTTTCCAAATTAGTTCTTTCTAAATTTAACTCTTTCAAATATCAAGGTGTTACAATAGTCTAGGGGGGTACTTGTGCCTTATCCCATTTCAAGAGGACTAACTTTCAGTAGTAATCATAAGAAAGTTTACATCCACTATTAACATGAGCTTATACTTTATCATTCATCTTATAATTGCTTACTTAATTTTCTTATTTAATAATATTCAAATTATATTATTTTTAAAAATAGTGTAGAACGTGGTTTGATATTCACGTGCAACGCACATGCGTCAAAATTAATATATATATATAACACTTTTCTAAAAATTAAGTTATTCAAAAATTAAGTTGGAGTGTGTGACCAGCTTATCTAAAAATTAAGTTATTCAAAATAACACACTTTTTTTTATTTGAATTACATTTTTTGACATACACAACCCATATTTGTTTGATGAATTTAAATTTTTCTAAAAGGATGAGGGGAAAGTCAATAAGATATATATATATATACATATATATACATGTATATATATATATATTAGTATTACTATGTTGTTGGAGTGTGTGACCATCTTATCTAATAATTAAGTTATTCAAAAAAACACACTTTTTTTTTATTTGAATTACATTTTTTGACATACACAACCCATATTTGTTTGATGAATTTAAATTTTTCTAAAAGGATGAGGGGAAAGTCAATAAGATGTCGGAGAAGTGCCAACTTGATTCATTTTTTATGGGTGAAACATTTGAATTTAATCGCACAATCTTTATTTGCTTTGATACCAATGTATAATTATCTCATTTGAAAATTTAAACTTTTAGAAATAGCACACATTTATTTACTTAATTATCGTATAAACTTATAAGAAAATAAAGTTTGAGTCTAACTCCACCCTAAAAATTAGTCCAAGAGGCGAGATCAATAATACCTTTCCTAAGTGATGTGAAAACTCAATACCCCCCGCATCTCCTGGACTAGATATATATGGATCGAATGTGATAATATAAGACAGGAATTCAACATCACGACAAAAACCACAAATTGAGATGTGCATGATTTTGAACCATAATAAAAATATATTAGGCTTAACTCATCAACCTCAAAAGCTAGCACAAGTGAGGTAATGATTTGCAAAAAACTATATAATAAAATCAATAATACCATTCCTAACATATCGATGTGGGAACTCAACATGAACTCGGGAAACAAATACACAAACATTGAAACCCTAGAAGTTTATTATTCCCTTCATCCAAATTTAAGTGTTTTAATTTTATTTTTTGTCTATTCCAAAAATAGTGTCTCTTTCTATATTTTAATAAGTTTTTCAATTCTAACATTCTACTTGGAAAATTTAAGACAACAAGATCTAAAGGATTATGCAGATCTTTAATTTTACACCACATGATTCGAAAGTTTCTCTATGTTTCTCAAGCTTGTGTCTAGTCAAATTAAAACACTTAAATTAAGACGAAAGAAGTAGTAGTATATATTGTTGGGATATATACTATTAACCATATGTTAAGATATAATATTTATTATAGAATAAATATTTATTCAGTTTTAATAGATCATATATTCATTTATGGTGTCTGTTTACTTATATAGTAGATGATTTAGTGTGTAGAGTTTTAGCTTATACACAGAGGATTAAATCATCGGTTCTTATAAGTATAAAGTTTTTTGTTCACAATTTAGGATGAAAATTGGACATGCCATCGGTATGATTGTAGCACAAGATTATATGTAATTTATCTTGATTATCGGAACAGTATAGTTCCAACTTCTTGTGCTAGTGCATTTTGTATGTATTGAACGGGACCGAGTAGAGATAGTTGTTTTAGACTGTCTGACAAAAAACATATTCTCTAAACTATTAAATGTACTTATATTCTAGTCCTAATATAACTATTATGATCTGTATATATTAATTATCGTTTTGATTTATTAAAATGTGAGATTCTAAGATGGGTCAATATGTCTGGTAGATTGGATGATAATAATATATATTGGTTAAATAATAAGTTAGTTGATGGAATCCATGTCTCGATATAGAGATTGATTGATATGCCTTTTTGAGAAACTTATAAGTTTTCATCGTGTCAAACCTTGCAAGTGGATTTATGAATCCGACACATGAAATAAGTTAAGTAGTGCTCTAAAAGAAATTAATCATTGAATTAAATTCGTCAGTAATTTAATTTATTGTTTAGTATCTGTAATCTTTACATGGGAAATTACATAAGTGTTTAATGGGGAATTTCGAAATATAAATAGAGGAGTGCAATTACGAATTTCTAGTGGACTGATTTGTAATTTATTATGGTAAGAATAATTCAAATTAATTATTTGGAATTATTTCCATAATAGGAAGCCTCAGTAATTAATTTTGTAGTCCCTACCGTGCCCATATTTAACTAGAACTCAGAATCCTATTTTCTAGTTAAAGAGGAGAAATAAGCGTTGTTTTCTAGTTCAAGAAAAAGGAGCGTCATTTTTTTTCTTGTCCTTTTTGGAGTGAGAAGAAATTTCTATAAGTAGGGTTTCTTCTAATCTAGAAAAGGAATTAGTTTTCTATTCAATACTTGCAAACCCAAGTATTGAGGGAGTTCAGATGTGAACTTGGGATCATTGTAGAAGACTGCAAAGTTGTTGTCTATCTTGAGGATTCGCTTGAAAGTCTGTCTAACTTGAGGGATTCGCTTGAAGGTATCTGCTCACGCTTCAAGAGGTAATTCTTGAATTAAATTTCAGCATGTTTATGTGTTGTAGCATAATTGTATATGTTCTAGCATAAACGTTATTGGTTATCTATTATTCATGTAAGGAATAAGATTCTGATATGCTTCCACTGTGCATATAGTTTTCCAACAATTGACATCAAGAGCCATACTTGCATCTTTATAGATAACCTAAAATATGCGTATGTGAAATTGAGCATATGTTTTTCTGAATCTGTTTAGCCGAATGGAAATCGTTTTTTAACGATACCTTATTATGTTTTAATAAAACAAGCGAAAAGATGAAAGATTTCGGTGGCGGCAACATAATGTGCAGAAGTGCTGCTAAATTTTTTTTGCACGCACATTATTGTTAGTTGTTTATTCTTTTTAAATAGGGAATTCCTTATATTTTTTAATGAAACGACTATTGAAAACTTCTTCAATGAAAAAGAAAGTTAAAGTTGAGTGGATTGCATTTGTTGATGATGGCAGTGACCAATTGTGATTTTTTTATTTTAAAAAAATTACTTTGGTTTGTTAATAATGAACCAATGGTTCATGATTCTTGGAATCAATTTGGACCGTATTCATTAGAAAAGTTTTGTAACATATTGACATAGATTTCCATATAGTGTAATACTAAGACTAAATTGCAACATTGTTTGCATTATGTGTTATTTTTCCATATATATATGTAATGATGCATATGCATGTGAGATGGTATAATGAATGAACTAGAGATGTGTGTGCCAATTTTTTCTGGAAAATTGTATTATAAATTATTATTTTAAAAAAAAAGGGATAGCGCATGTTTTGTGTCGGCGGCAGCGATATCTATATGGTCTCATCCGTTCTGACAATAATTGTATAAACTTCTGGCAAAGTGAACATATAATATTTGGCCAAAACTTTTGTGCCTTCTTTTTTTATTCAGGAATTTTTTTTAATTATTTGGGCATTGTCTTTGTTACACGATACCAATATTTCTCGTTTGTGTATAATGTTACATATGAACTGAGAGTAAGGCTTTATACATATAAGGTTATATATGAATTGAGAATTATAATTAATAAATAGAATTAACTGAAGTTATTTATTTATTTGAGTCATTAAAATACGCTTAATGTATCATGTATAAGAAGGTGTTGTGTGTCTTAGACAAAGGAAGGATACAATGTATGCCTTGTGCTCATGAGATAATTATTAAAAGAGAATGAAAATCTAAATCAAGTTTTTTTTTAATCTTTAACTATGCCTAAAACGATTATTTTTCAAATTTGGTCATAGTTTAGGTGGTCATGAATTTTATGATCTCTGATTGACTTGAAATTTAATAGTTCCATCCAAAATTGTTTAGATGGATTTTAGGTATTTTGTCAGATTAAAATTTGATTTGTATATGATAAGGTCATTCTTCATGTCAGTTATATTTATCTTGAATTCACATGGTGATTTAACGTAAATTGATATGTGATAAGAATGTAGGTCATGTTGTTTTAATTCCTAAAGATGGTTAAATCACTTGAATTTGAATTTGGTCATAGCTTTGGAAATAAAGATTCTTTATAGACTCCAATTGACCTGAAATTTGGTAAGTTCATTGATAACGGCCTAGTAAGAAGTTTTCATTGTTATGTGGTTATGATTCTTTGAGGTCGTTAAAATGATTTTAAAGTTATTCTTTGGAATTAAAATGTGATTTAGTATGAATGTCATCCTTTATATCTGTTTTATTTATATTATATGTGGTACATGATTACCCGTGATGAGTTAATATGAATTGATATATGATAAGGATATAGATTTGATTATTTTTTCTTAAATCGTTTGAATCTGAATTTGATCATAGCTTTGGAGATAAATATTATTTTTAACTCTAATTGATCTGAAATTCGGTAGGTTCATCAGAAATGATCAAATTTAAAATATTCATTTTTATGAAGTGATTTGGCAATTTGAGGTCGTTTAGATAATGGTTATTAGATATTTCTTTGTATCTTGAAAAGTAATTTTAATGAAAATTACTCGACTATGATATAGTGGTGATAGACATTGTTCTCTATGGTCTTCATGACTAAATTTTAGTGAAGTATTAAGTTCACGTGTTGTCTTTAGACCTTCCTCCATATCGGTTGAAATTAATACGAGTCACTAGATTTAATCTGATCTCTAGTTTGGATAATTTGTATTGACTCTCCCTATCTGAATAATATATGATTGAATCAATGGATCTAGGGATAATGATATTCACTTGGCTTAAATTAACATATACTCTCCATCTGAGTTAGCTTTTGTTCTAAATTTTTTGGAGTGAATATCTGACACCACATATGTATGTTGTATGAGTAGTTATTTTTCATCAAAATTTATCGTTCAAGATGCATTAATATCTATGAGTTATGTTTTGAATTTTAATATTCAGTGAATACATAAACATGTGATTTTTTGAAAAATAGCACTCAGATAATGTAAATAGTTTTTAGAATTTTGTTCTTTGTTCTTGATTCGTATATCTGTTTCAGAAATGATGATATGTTAAAAGAATTTTCAAACAAAAAAATAATAAATTCTATTTTGACCAAATAACTTTTTAAACCGAATTGATCATAGTTTTGAAATATGAAAATATGAACTCTGATTGATCTGAAATTCGATAGATTCACAAGAACGACCTATGAAGAAATACACACACCCACACACACACACACACACACACACACACACACATATATATATATATATATATATATATATGTGTCACGATCCAGATCGTCGTGATTGGCACCCACACTAACCCTCCGGTGGGAGAACCATTACTACAACCCGACTAAACAACTTAACGAAAAACTAGGCATTTAAAGATACGAAAGCAGTTTTAAATGTCTAATAAAAGATGGAGTTCCCATAAACACCAAAAGTTTAACAATCAAATACTAAAACATTTGCGGAAAACACCCCTAGAAACTGAAAGTCAATGTACCAAAACTATGATTAACTAACAAGTCTAAGAAAAGGGGGGCAGCCCCGGAAACTAAAAAAAACACCTTAAACAAATAGTCTGAGTCAGAAAAGAGTGGACTTAAACAAGAGAGATCCATGGCAGCCTGGCTAACTCTTGAATCCGGTCACGCTCAATAGTCACCTAGCTGAGGTCTGTCAGTAGCCGCCTGAAGATGCCCTGTACTCAACAAAGAAAGAGCAAGTACAATATCAGTATACAACCACAGTGTATTGGTAGGATCACGCGGCCACTCCCATAAGCACAATACACACAAGTAATTACAACATAATAAGCATACCTATAAATAATACAGTTCAGTCATCAATTTAGAGCAACATACCGTCTTCCATTATCAATGACTAGTAGACATAATATAACAATCACAATGGTCCTCTCATGGAATCCACGCCCAAACTGTTAGTGTGTCGGAATGTGACACCCGATCCCATGCATGTGTTGGAACGTGACACCCAATCCAATGTATGTGTCGAAACATGACATTCGATCCAATTTATGTGTCGGAACGTGACACCTGACCGAATGTATGTGTTGGAACATGACACCCGATCCAATGTATGTGTCGGAACGTGACACCCGATCCAATGTATGTGTCGAAACGTGACACCTGATCCAATGTATGTGTCGGAACGTGACACCTGATCCAATCAGCACAACCACAATCACAATCACCCCCATAGTGAACAATACTCAAATCATACAATCAAGTAATAGGTTCATGGCATGTATTGTTCACACATAATCATTTCATTAGGTTCGATTCACATTTCCCTATTCACATACATGCATGCATACAATGTAGCAATCAACTGGCATATATCACACAAACAAAAAATCAAACCATCACCTACCTCGAAACCAAGCTTGAATCCTCCCAAGACACTTGAGCCTTCCCTTTCCGGATTCTTTCCGCTTGTTTTTGGTCTACAAACGAATAATTTAACACAAGGATCAATAATTAAGGTCTAATTTACCTGGATTATAACAAACCCAATAACCCAAGACCAAACCCATGATCCTAAGGTGCAGCTAGGGCTTTTTTCCCACCATCAACTTCCGGCCAAAACCCTCCCCCAATGATAATTACCCAAGAATCTAAGTTCTACGGATCGAAATACGGATTAGGGGAGTAAAATTCTTACCTTTAGCACCAAAAGTCATGGAAAACTGTCAAGAAATTTCCCTGGGTCGTCTCCTAGCTCTTAAGAACGAAGTTTGCAGAAAAATAACGAAATTTGAGTTTTTCCCCGACTTAAGTCGCGACCGGCCCGCTATAGTGGGACCCAACCCTGGCAGAACTAACCCCGCCCTGGCGGCTTGCACGGAGACAGAAAGTCAGAATTTGAGTTCCAAACTCTCATTTCACAACTATCCGTTCACGCTAAGATCACTTTCGGGAGTTCTACTTGCCCGAATTCGATTCTGTAAAGCCATACGGGCTCCCTAACGTCTTGGCTATCCACTCATGTGAGATCAAATTCGTAATTAAATCTCTCATTCATTACCAGATTTCCCTAGACCTCACCTGACTCAGATTTTGTTTAAATCCGGACTAGGCTAGGAATTCCAAGTCACTACTCAAAAGTTTCATGGCCCAAATTCTTTCCCCATTGGATTTTCCATAACGACGGGAACATGTCGTTACAATAGATACCAATTTACCCATCACTCGTCCCCGAGTGATAAACTAGGAAAATCTTGGCTAAAGGAAGAGAAGAGTAGTATCTGAATCATCGAATAGCTGGGATACTTGTCTCGCATGTCCTTCTCGGTTTCCCAAGTAGCTTCCTCATCCGGATGATGCTTCCATTGAACTTTTCACGGACTTTATCCCTTGGTCCTCAGCTTTCGGACATCGCGATCAAGAATTGCAACCGGTTCTTCCTCATACTGAAGGTCTTTGTTTAACAAAACTGAGTCTCACTTTATTAGGTAATCTCTGTCCCCAAACCAAACAATTAAATACCTACTCATCCTCCCACACATTGCCTCAAATGAAGTCATCTCAATACTCGAGTGATAAATATTGTTGTAAGTAACTTAACTAACAACAAAAGCTATTCCCAAAAATCACCAAAGTTGATCGTACACACGTCTACAACATGTTATCAAGGACCTTGACACAATCATCAGGACGAATCGTTTCTCACATAAGCATGATAAAATTCTAAATCAATACTCGCTACAATTAGAGGTGAATATGAACCAACCAACACACACTCATAATACCCAAACAATCATAGTTCTTATCAACATCTCCATCCCACAACATAAATTCCAATGAGCTTAAGTTATAAAAATTTGATCCTTAGACATCAGATACTCATCGAGAGATATGTCCAAGCATACAAACCCTCTAACAACACTATCAAAATGCTAGATTTAGTAATTGTGATTGTAGATTACCCTTAAGAACAGTAGAATTGGACCCAATGATCCCCATATTCGACCACACATAATCGATACATGACCTCGACGACTAGATGAGTATTAAGATTATCGGACAACCATAAATACGCATGATAGCTCTTCTAAATTTTTTCATAAGCCAGGTGATATATGTAGAACCACTAGAATACTTTAACAACTCCAAGACGACACCAAATATGTCATCTGAATTAACCAAGTGTTCCCAATCATCCCACTCAACCAAAAGAACATAGCATGATCGGTACACCTGATCCACCACTTGGGATCCACCCACAAAAGTGAAAACACACGTGAGCATAGCTAGTGAATCATACTCAGAACCATTTACAAAATAAATAGATGGTCACATAAGAATTTATGGAATAATTATTGAATAACACTAAAGGTTTTCCTCTGAAGAGTCGATGCCAGTCGTTTCCATTCAGTTGACTCCACATACTCTTCATATCATTCCACTGAAGTCCACACTCTCAATACTAACAACCATCATGAACACTCCGACCATTTACCTTACTCTAAACCAACACTTTTAAATGAAACTTTTCTTAGGTACTTAACAATCAACAGTAATCAAATTTACGGCTCAACCCAGGTGTAAGTCCTTTCAAATGCTCAATACCTGATACAATTGATCATTTCTCACCTTGCAAATTCATACCTTGACAAAATATATCCCCACGAATGTAGACTTACAATGAAAAATCTGAATTGTAAATTCAACTGTATAACACAATCCCCTTATCTATCAACATTAGCTTATACCTTGAAGATTTTTATGAATTCATGGATCTTCGCTTATCATTGATCATCTCTCCATCGATCTTACCATATCTTTTGCTAAAAATTCAATCGTACTCATTACTAAACTCAAAAATAAAACAAAGCACTTATCATCGCACTCAAGCTAATGTCTGTACACTCATTTTTCAAGTCTTTTGCAATAGTTTTTAACCAATCTGATGGACCCGTGACACTATTACCATAGCCACAACAAAACGAATGAAATCACGCGTCTCTGAACCCAATTATCTACCCCTCTGAAGATACCTCTTTAGTCTTTGCAATCAAATAAAATATTTTGCTCTCGGCTCTCTCTAAAGGTTGTACTACATCTCATTATTTTTTCTTCATTATGACTCTAGCTATTTTAAATTCTATTCGAGTGGTGTCCCACCATCTCTTAAAGTTGTCCATAAAACCACGTCACTCACCAAAAATTAGAAACTCACAACCATAGATACTCGCAAGTCGTAATTATTATACAAAATTCGCTTAACCAACAATCTTATTATATAGTTGCATCCCATCACAATCCATCACGAACTAATATTACCATTATGCTTAGTTAGCCCTGGCTATCACTACGAAGTCAACCTTTTCATCGACATGACATGTCAAACTCAGGTATACCCATCAAATTCAAAGGACTAACCTAATTTTATACACACTTTCTTACTAAAATCTTCAATTGCCTTCACCCAAGTATACTAAATGGAACTTTCTTTATGCATAAGCTTATCATTCCGGTATCAATCCACTCCCTTATGGCTTAAGATAAAATTACCAGTCCTCATACTACCATCCTTCCTCTTAACAAACCAGACAGGAGCACCCCACGGGGAAGCACTAGGATGGATGAAACCTTTATCAAGAAGCTCCTGGATTTGAGCTTTAAGCTCTCTTAATTCTGTCGGAGCCATGCGGTACAGAGGAATGGAGATGGGGCGAGTGCCAGGTTCCAAGTCAATGCAGAAATCTATATCTCTATCCGGAGGCATACCAGGCAAATCAGTAGGAAACACTTCCTTGAATTCAGACACTATAGGAATAGACTCAATAGAGGGAGACTTAACATCAACATCCCGAATATGAGCCAAATACGCCTGACACCCCTGCCCCACCAGTTTCCTAGCCCGCACGAAAGTTATGACCTTATCTGGCTTAGGCTTGTACACCCCTTCTTACTCTAACCTTTCCCTACCCGGGAACCGACTTAGTATTATAATTAAGCACAACATAATAGGGGGAAAACAAAGTCATGCCTAAGATTATAACAAAGTCAGTCATATCCAGAATAACAAAATCAGTCCAAGTCTGAAAACCATAAACAAGACAGGACAAGCACGATACACATGGGTGACTATGAGAGACTCTCCAACTAGGGTGGAAACATGGTTGGGGGAATCAACTACATCACAAATCGTATCAAATCCCAAGGCAAACTGAATTGACATATATGACTAAGTAGAACCCGGATCAAACAAAACAGTAGCCATCCGGTCACAGACAAGAATGGTACCTGTAATCACTACGTCAGAAGACTCTACATCGCTCTTGCTCGGAAAGGCATAACACTGAGCCCTGTCATCTTGACGGGCAACCTTCTTGCCTGGCTGCACTGCTCCTCTACCTGCATTACCGCTGCCCGCGGGTACCACTGCTCTGGTCTACTGCGGCACGGGGTCAGGCATGCACGTATGGGGACAATCTCTCCTCATATGTCCAGGTTCTACACAATTGTAACACACTTAATAACTTAACCAAGTAAGCATCGCTGCTATTGGAGTAGTCGTATCATGACCCTCTTTGATATACACTCAATCTAGGAAATCGTAGTAGAGATTCTAACCTCAATTGTCGCAACATAGTTTTATCATTTACTAAGCAACCCATACATGTTATGACAACAATACAAAATGCATTTTCCAAAGTAATGGTGTTCATTATCTAGTCGTCCCTTACAAAACCTCTAATTTCAGTCACAGAACTAGGCCGAACCCAATTCTTAACTGCTTCGATCCTTTGGGGATCTACCATTACCCCTTTCCTTGAAACCACATGCCCCAAAAAGGCAACTGAAGTCAACTAGAACTCACACTTGGAAAATTTAGCATACAACTTTTGTCTCCCAAGGACACCCTAAATAATACGAAGATGGTCGGCATGCTCTTCCTTACTCTTTGAATAAACCAAAATGTCATCAATAAAAATAATCACAAACGAATCCAGAAATGGTTTGAACACTCCGTTCATCAAACTCATGAAAGTTGCAGGCGCATTTGTCAAACCAAACGACATCACTAGAAACCCATAGTGCCCATAATGTCATTTTTGGTACATCCTCATGCCTAATCTTTAACTGATGGTAACAAGACCTTAGATCAATTTTAGAGAAAATCGACGCACCTTGCAACTGGTTAAAGAGATCATCAATCCGAGGCATCAAATACTTATTTCGAATGGTGACCCTATTTAACTATCGATAATCTATGCACATCCTCAACTGGGGCTTCACCCCCGGCGGGTGCTACCTTTCATCGGACAGAAGAGTGAAAGAGATTAGATAACAATTTGGATCACCAAATACCAATTGGAATCAAGTCATAGCACGAAAGGAGAAAAGACAGAGAGATTTCCTAAAGTCCTATAGCCTCTCAAAGAAAAGTACAGAAGTCTCTGTACCGTTCCGCAAGACTCTACTAGACTCATTTTGGTACAATGAGATCAACGAACCTAGGGATCTAATACCAACTTTTTTACGACCCAAACCGTCGTGATTGACACCCACACAAACCCTCCGGTGGGAGAACCATTACTACAACCCGACTAAAAAATTTAACGAAAAACTAGGCATTTAAAGATACGGAAGCAGTTTTAAATGTCTAAGGAAATATGGAGTTTCCATAAACTCTGAAAGTTTAATAAACAACTACTAAATCATTTGCGGAAAACACCCCTAGAAACTGAAAGTCATTGTACCAAATCTCTGATTAACTAACAAGTCTAAGAAAAGGGGACGCAGCCCCGGAAACTAAACAAAACACCCTAAACAAATAGTCTGAGTCTGAAAAGAGTGGACTTAAACAAGAGAGATCCATGACAGCCTTAAAGAACTGGCTCACCATTGAATCCGGTCACGCTCAATAGCCACTTAGCTGAGATCTGTCAGTAGCCGCCTGAAGATGCCCTGTACTCAACAAAGAAAGAGCAAGTACAATATTAGTACACAACCACAGTGTACTGGTAGGATCACGCGGCCACTCCCATAAGCACAATACACACAAGCAATTAAAACATAATAAGCATACCTATAAATAATACAGTTCAGTCATCAATTTAGAGCAACATATCGACTTCCATTATCAATGCCAAGTGGACATAGCATAACAATCACAGTGGTCCTCTTATGGAACCCACGCCCAAACTGTTAGTGTGTCGAAACGTGACACCCGATCCCATGCATGTGTCGGAACCTGACACCCGATTCAATATATGTTTCGGAACGTGACACCCGATCTAATGTATGTGTCAGAACGTAACATTCGATTCAATATATGTGTCGAAACGTGACACCCGATCCAATGTATGTGTCGGAATGTGACACCCGATCCAATGTATGTGTCGGAATGTGACACCCGATCCAATTAGCACAACCACAATCACAATCACACCCATAGTGAACAATACTCAAATCATTCAATCAAGTAATAGGTTTATGGCATGTATTGTTCACACATAATAATTTCATTAGGTTCGATTCGCATTTCCCTATTCGCATACATGCATGCATACAATATAGCAATCAACTGGCATATATCACACAAACAAGAAATCAAACCATCACCTACCTCGAAACCAAGTTGAATCCTCCTAAGACACTTGAGCCTTCCCTTTACGGATTCTTTCCGCTTGTTCTTGGTCTACAAACGAATAATTTAATGCAAGGATCAATAATTAATGTCTAATTTACCCGGATTATAACAAACCAAATAACCCAATACCAAACCCATGATCCTAAGGTGCAGCTAGGGCTTTTTCCCACCATCAACTTCTGGCCAAAACCCTCCCCCAACGATAATTACACAAGAATCTAAGTTCTACGGATCGAAATACAGATTAGGAGAGCAAAATCCTTACCTTTAGCACTAAAAGTCGTGGATAACTGTCAAGAAATCACCCTGGGTTGTCTCCTAGCTCTTAAGAATGAAGTTTACAGAAAAATAATGAAAATGGGATTTTTTTCCCGACTTAAGTCGCGACTGGCCCGCTACAGCGGGACGCAACCCGCCACAGCGGCCCCGCCCTAGCAGAACTAACCCCGCCCTGGCGGCTTGCATGGAGACAGAAAGTTGAAATTTGTGTTCCAAACTCCCATTTCACAACACACCTTCAACCCTTGATGTTCAACAACTACCCGTTCACGCTAAGATCAGTTTCGGGAGTTCTACTCACCCTAAATCGATTCCGCAAAGCCATACGGGCTCCCTAACATCTTGGGATATCCACTCATGTGATCTAATTCATAATTAAATCTCTCATTCATTACCAGATTTCTTTAGACCTCACCTGACTCAGATTTCATCCAAATCCAGACTAGGCTTGGAATTTCCAAGTCACTACTCAAAAGTTTTCTGGCCCAAATTCTTTCCCCATTGGCTTTTCCATAACGACACCTTCCTCCCTATCGGATGAAATTGATACAAGTCACTATGCATTTAATCGTCTAGTTTTGATAATCAGTATTAACTCACCTAAACTGAGTAATATATGATTGGATCAATGTAACTAGAGAATTTTCACTTGACTTAAACTAACAGTAGACTCTCCATCTGAGTTAGGTCTGTATAAGTTTATGGAGTGAATAATCGGTCATTGTACATGTGTATTGCATGGGTAGTTCTTCAATCCCATCGATTGGCTATTTGAGATGCATGGATATATATGTATAAATGAACCCTGAATTTTTCTATTTAGGATTATACAAAATATTTTGATCTATTTAATGTATTATATCTCATATTTTCAATAGACTTTACGCACCCACTTAGTACTACGTAAGCTTTTTTTTGGTAGAGATAAGATATTAATTCAAAGAATGCATTGTACATGTACATTATGTTAGAAGAAATTATTTTTAGTTTCTAACTAGATAAGAGATGAGTATTTAATATATTTGTTTGTAACTCTCCTATCATTGAATTTGATGAATATTTTATTTTTTATGGTATATTGATGCGTGATTTCTTTATTAGTATTATCTCTCATAAATTAAATTATATTAATCTATTTCATAAGGGAAAAATATCTTTTAAATTAAATGAAACTTATCTGTACATTAGCATCTAAGTTATTTATTCTGAATAGAATTTCGAGGTTGGTTAATGGATGGACATAACGGTTCATTGAAAGTGAAGTCACTACCAACATGTGAGTATTGTTTAGAAGGAAAAATGACTAAGAGACCTTTCATCTTATAAAGGAAAAAGAGGTAGTGATAAGTTATAATTAATCTATTCTGATTTGTGTAATAAATGAGCATTTGGGCAAGAGATGAATTTGAGTATTCTGAGTTTTCAAGAAGGTTACTCATGATATGAATAATTTTTTTTGATGTTCTGTAAGTCTATATGTCTTGATAAACTCAAAATATTTAAGACACAAAAAAATAGCATCATGAAAATTATATAAAGTCACTGCAATCTGATTGTAGTGACGTAAACCTCTCTGCAGAGCTCATGAGTCACTTATCTTATAGAATAATTACATTTCAATTGCTTACACCAGACACTCTATAATAGATGTAGAAGAAAAAAGAAGTTGACACTTATGAAGATGATAAGATTAATTATTGACTTATTATTAGTTATTTTTTTCTTTTGGGATAGGTTCTAATAACTACATATCACATTCTGAATTCAATTTCTTTCAAATTAGTACCTTGAACAACTATAGAACTAGTTGGATTTGAGATAAGTCTAATCTGTGACATGTTTAGATATAGGATTGTCCAGCACCTGTGCTGAGTGGGAGAATAAGAAAAATGGAATTAAGAATGGAATGTGTGTGTTAATTGGATATCCTAAAGAATGAAAGAAGGTTTATTATAATGTCCAAAAGAAAATAAGGTAATTATTAACACAACTGTCTGATTTCTAGAAAAGGATCATTTAGTAAACCATGTTCCTAGAAGTAAACAAGTTTTACAGAAATTGAACAAAGAAATAACAAATAAGTCAATTATAAATTCAGAAGCTCAAGTATATCGAATCGGTATGTCAGAATTGTCGTTCCATTGCATTTAAGTTTGTATATGTTAGGTATATGCGTGTTTACTATGTTGTGACTGCTTATATATATGTTTCACTTACTGGAATAGCCGCCTGATCCTACTAGTACACTGTGGTTGTGTACTGATACTGCACTTGCTCTTTCCTTGTTGAGTACAGGGGATCTTCAGGCGCCTACTGACAGACCTCAGCTAGGTGACTATTGAGCGTGACCTGATTCAAGGGTGAGCCAGTTCTTTCAGGCTGCCATGGATCTCTCTTGTTTAAGTCCACTCTTTTCAGACTCAGACTATTTGTTTAGGGTGTTTTGTTTAGTTTTCGGGGCTGCACCCCCTTTTCTTAGACTTGTTAGTTAATCAGAGTTTTGGTATAATGACTTTCAGGTTCTAGAGATTGTTCTTCCGCATTAGTTTGGTTAGTTTTATTTAAACCTTTGGAGTGTATGGGAACTCTATATAAATTCTTCATTTAAACCTTCTTCCGTATCTTTAAATATTTTGTTTTGGGGTTAGTTGGTTTGTAGTAATGGTTCTCCCACCGGAGGGTTAGTCTGGGTGCCAATCACGACGGTCTGGGTCGTCATAGACTCATGAAATAAGTTAAGTAGTGCTCTAAAGGAAATTAATCATTGAATTAAATTCGTCAGTAATTTAATTTATTGATTAATATCTGTAATCTTAAGATGGGGAATTACATAAGTGTTTAATGGAGAATTTCAAAATATAAATAGAGGAGTGCAATTACAAATTTCTAGTGGAATGATTTGTAATTTATTATGGTAAGAATAATTCAAATTAATTATTTGAAATTATTTCCTTAATAGGAAGCCTCAGTAATTAATTATGTGGTCCCTACAGTACCCATATTTGACTAGAACTCAGAATCCTATTTTCTAGTTAAAAAGGAGAAATAAGCTTTATTTTATAGTTCAAGAAAAAGGAGCGTGATTTTTTTTCTTCTCCTTTTTGGAGTGGGATGAAATCTCTATAATTAGGGTTTCTTCTAATCTAGAAAAGTAATTAGTTTTCTATTCGATACTTGCCCACCCAAGTATTGAGAGAGTTCAGATGTGAACTTGTGATCATTGTAGAAGACTGCAAAGTTGTTGTCTATCTTGAGGATTCGCTTGAAGGTCTGTCTAATTTGGGGATTCGCTTGAAGGTATCTGCTCACGCTTCAAGAGGTAATTCTTGAATTAAATTTTAGCATGTTTATGTGTTCTAGCATAATTGTATATGTTCTAGCATAAACGTTATTAGTTATCTATTATTCATGTAAGCAGTAAGATTCTGGTATGCTTACGCTGTGCTTATAGTTTTCCAACATAAATGTCCTAATTCCGGAGGTAGAAAACCAACCTCTTTTCCTGATGGAGTATGCAAGAATGGCTGTATAGTGAAAATGAGCTGAGATATTGACATGGCTCAATCAAAGCAAAATCAATCAAAATAGTTGTGTCTGAAATAGCCAATATTAGAGTTACTATTT
This sequence comes from Solanum etuberosum, assembly GCA_029582245.1. Taxonomy (NCBI): domain Eukaryota; kingdom Viridiplantae; phylum Streptophyta; class Magnoliopsida; order Solanales; family Solanaceae; genus Solanum; species Solanum etuberosum. Next base: position 402,589 of record JAJONR010000184.1, read on the forward strand.
CATCGAAGAAATGTTCTCTTGTTGAGTGCAAAACCAAAGTAACAAAAGGGGTTTTTGGAAGAGAATTGTTGAAATTGCAGAATTGACAATGTGTTTAAGAAGAGATATACTATGTTGAGTGCATTTAAAACCTTGAACTACCAAAGCAGAAAGAAGAGGCCACTGCATTTAACTATAGTAACAGCCTTCCACTCTGCACGTTTGGTGCATGTTAACTCTGCTCTGCTCATTACCATCATGCTTTCACATTTCCAAATATATTATATTCGCGGATTCACAATTCAAATTTAATAAGTTCACCGTTTAATCCGTCACTATGAAAAGAGGGAGGGAAAACTCACCTTTCCTTTTTTTCTAATCTCTCGCATGCATTAATGCATTTATGAAAGGGGGAACAGAGAAGGAGAGAGGGATCACATATAGTCATAGGCCACTACCCCAGAAATTTAATGTCAAACTAACTGTCCAGAGCCACCAAGAAGGAATCAAACAATATTACATTGAGACATATTTTAATACTAGAAGGGAAAGCCTGTGCTTCGCACGGGCCCAACATGACAATTTGGGCATCTTTATTTGTTCATTAGAATTTTCGTGAAAAACTAAACTTTTAGGCTCATCAACTTTATAATGTTTTACTATCGTCTTACAAACAACAAAAAATATAATTACATGTTTGAAAACCCTCAAAAGACCAAGAAAACGCCCCAAAAGGACTCCAAATTGAACATTTGGATTGTAACCTCAATAGATAACTTCAAACAACTTAAAGAATTTCCTCAAGCGTTTAAGCATATCAGGTGACACATCTCATTCCATCTTTTTCCAACAACGAAAACGCTACCATAGAACTTTAAATTCTCCAAAAAAAAACTCGGAGTCTGTATTATCAATTCAGTCTTTTAGTCTTGATGGACTGAAATTTCTTGCAGTGAATAAATCCTTCCAAACGACACCTGGAGAAGGTGATAATGATTTGTTAGATGTCTGCATAAGATATATAATATGCAACTGTAATAAAATGAAAGCAGTAAATTACCTTTGAGGTTCCAGTGATAAATTAAAGAAGGTGATTTTTTTTCCCACTAACTCATTACTAATGCTCTGTCTTCTCAAATAACTGTTATCGGGTAAAATAGTGGAGTTCAACCATAACTTCCTCCTTACCTTTGATGATTAAAAGCTTAAACCAATATTTAGAAATCGAGAACAAATTGGACATGTTTTACTTCAACTTTCATATTTTATTGCCTAACACCTTATTACCAGTACGTCAGAATATAAAGGTTAGTTTAAACTGAATTTGGAGAATCCATGGGGGGGGGGAGGATTATAGAAATATATTTTATATATGCAGCAATAACAGACACATAGATAAACTTAAAGAAACATTATAGCTCCGGAGGCACATCTTTTTAAAGAGCATGAAATGGAGGAATAATATTTTTACCCTTGTCAAGCACATTTAATGAGGCATTCACATAACCATAGAGATGGATCTTGATGTCCTAACCTGATGTTGAAGCAGAAAAAGAATACACCAGAATAGCAAGACCATGCTATATTTGAGGGTTTGTTCCACTGCGATTGCCATGATTTGTGTTAGCAAGAAGGTAGTAATTGTTGCATGTCGATCTTTTAGGCGTAATTGTTGTATGTCGATCTTTTAGGCGTCTTTGCAACAACATTACTCCTCTTGAAGTCATTTCTAAACAATCATCTATTTTATGGTGTTTGATATTGTCATCATGACCTTCTGTCACTGAGCGAGGATCCATTAATATGCTTTCTTCACAACTATTTGTAGACCTGTTGGCATTTATGAGATTAAGTAACATTTATTTTATAAATATAATACTTTCAACAAATAACAACAGATGCTCACGGAATAATAACAAATTTTAATAAGCAAAAGCAACACAGTGCAAATTTTAAAAAGCAAAAACAACGCAATGCTAATATTAATAAGCGAAATCCGCACAGTGCAGATAGACTCAAAAAAAATAATAGAAACTGAGACGGAATTAAGACGACATGACTTAGAAAAGTCATAGAAGAGAGGAATAGACAATTTCATAAATCATAACAAAATGTCATGAAGAGTTGTGCACAATATTGTGCTGATTCCCCCTTCACAAAAGTAGTTGCAGCTAACATGTACGTATGTGTATGTATCTCTATATCTCTTGGCTACTAAAGAAAATAGAAGAAATAATAGGATCAAGAAATAGAACTGGGCAGATAGTGCCATCCAAGTACAATAGAACTTAGCAGTGCTCAAAAGACCAAAAAAAGAAAATGAAATTGAGAAGCCATGATTTTTTTTTTGCAGGCAAAACATACAGTGACTGATGAAGATGAGAGTTGAGGGGAAAGAACACAGCAATATCCCAAATTGCGTTTTGTTACCACACGACAGGTAAACAGGGAGCAACAACATATATTTAGAGAGGAGTATCAGAAAAGACAAAAAAATATTTCAAGGACCTTCCCATCAATTCACATCATCATCAAGCTTTAGAGTTGAGTATTAGGAAAAGAAATAAAAAATATCAAGGGCCTTCCCATCACTGCCCATTAAGAGGAAGTTCATCGCATTCCCTCTTATTCATAGTAGGCTTAAGTGTTCAAATAATAAGCTTCACAAATACATTCAAATAGAGAATTTGATGCCATCGTATAACCCTAAAATATCATACAAACCAAGTCATATTATGACATTCAAGAAGAAGTTCCAACGGTTTAAATATGCAGTAACCTATTTGGATTGTTTCCTTTTCAGGAATAACTCACACTTTTTAGTTGCCAAAGAAAATACCTCAGTACATCACTACCCGCTTTACTCTAAATTAACAACACATTAAAATATATAAGAATGCATGAAAGAATTATCAGAGACAGACTGCGAGAATAAAGATGCATACCTCTATTTGCAGTACCAGCTTAACTTAAACTACTTGCAGCATCAGATGTACCCGATGTTGATCCTAGTAATAGCAATATCAATGTTTAGACATGGCTACCTAATTATTAAAATAAGTATAGTCGAAATATTTGAAGTAGAACTCACCTACTTCGAAGGTAGAGAAGTAATGAACTATATGTTCTCATCTGCTTGAAGTAACAGGTAGTTTTGTAGCTGGAGAAGCTTCAACTATAAAATAAGGAAAATAGCTTTCGTAAGAGTAGGTGAGTTGAAGCGTCTAACTATAGCTATAGATATTCAGAAGACACCACACTATATATAAATTTAATTTGAATTGAAATATTTCACAAAAGGAAGATAACAATGTGGTTAGCTAACCTTCTTCAGGAGATAACGAAGATCTGTTAATTGTAATAGCGCCATTACTATTTGATTGATGAAGGGGTTTTTATCTTTTCGATTCGGCCCTTATAATTGCTTTCTCTCGGGCGACATATGTGCATATCTAGTGAGACGATGCAGATTTATATCAGCAGTTCTTTCTTGGACAGCCGCAGTATCTTTATTTTTGTCCATTCCTGTTTCAAGTAGTTCATGCTTTGTTAAATTAATTTATAGGTTAATGTAATATGGAAACAATACAAAAAAACTCACATTTAACATTTAACATTTGTCAAATTTAATTGAATCATTTTAAATTTTTGTGGAGACGTCAATGTAGCATTCACTGCCGAGTCTAAGTAGTAGTACAATGAAAGACGTGAGGGATTTGAAAATATATAAAGAAACTATATATCTTACAGAGCGTGACACTTTGCTTGAGACGCAATATTTGATGCAAAAATTAATGGAAATATGGGAGCAACAATATGCAGGCAAAATTAAAAATAGCAATAGAAAAAAAAAGATAAAAAGAAGATGATCAGAGAAAATACTATAATTTATTTTCTTGGTAAAATTATCAACAATTAGAGAAAATAGTATAATTTGTTTTCTTGGAAAAATTATTTCACTGACCACATTAATTTTTCTGAGTCAAAATATTATGCTAAGTTCGGTAATCTTCAGTTGTATTCACTTGTAATAGTAAGTGCAATAGTTAGAGAAACCTAGAAAATTGGATCTAGGAAAAAATAGGTAATGCGGAAGGAAAGAGGAGCAGTAAAAAAATAAGCCAAAGCTTGATCAATAATTTCAAGCTAGATACATATTTATTTCTCTTTTCAAACATGCATGAGCAAATTACCTTTACAGTTAATGATATGCAGACCTAAAAATCCAAAAAACAATTAAAATAGCCACCATTATAGGTCCCTTTTCAAGAGTTGGACATAGTAGGAGGGAAAATTGGGGGAGAAGGGGAAGTAAAACTTACTGTAGCTAATGAATACAACAACAGAGAAGAGAAATTTGAGGCGAAACAGAGATTCCAAACGAATATGGAAGATTCTAGAGGAGATATGAGTCTCAGAGCATATGGAAAATTATGGAGTCTGTCGATGTCAACGATGAAGAGGTAAAAATGGGTACACAACACAGGGAAAGGTAAGTTACAAATTTACCCTAAAATTAATATTGAAATTACCTATTTGCCCTTGTTCGTCCTTTTGAAGTCCCACTTCTAAATAAGGGTAAAAAAATATTGATCAAATTTTGAAAATTAGTTTGATGATGAATCATGATTTGGATTGGCTTTTGGCTTTTCAATTTTTGCTTTTTTAAGTTACGTACCAAAATACTCCAAAAGCGCTTAAAAGTTATTTTGGCTTAAAACACTAAAAATAGGTCAATCCAAACAGGTTCTCAATCTTGAGAATAATATATTTTGACATCTCTTTTTTGTAGAAAAATCTTGAATATTACTGTCACAACCGATAAACCAAGGTCATGATGGCACATAGCTCGAAAGCCCCAAAATGGTGTGCAAGTCGAAAGAAATAATACATACGAGACTATCAAAGAAAGTCAGGCCAAAACAGATAAGAAAATAACAAAGAAGTTTTCAAAACCTAGTAGCATAAGTATAAAGAGCATATAATACATTTCTATATTTTGAAATACATCTCAAGTCTTCGAAAGGAAATTAAAGATTGTGATTGATAGATGGAGATCCAGAAAGCAGGATCTTAGCACAAATCCGAAAGAGAACAAATTGCTAGATCCGATCAGCCACTACAAAGATCACCCTGTCTAGGATCTGCATCAAAAAGGATAACAGAAGTAGGGGTGAGTACAAACCACATGTACTCAGTAGGTTAGAGAGACTGAGTACAAGAAACTAATCAGAATTAAAAATAAACTATGAGACATTTCCACCTGCATGCAAAAAAGTTTCACTCCGGCATCGGTGCCGTCAATTTATATAATAACGACGTGAATAAATTAAACACACAAGGGTACCGATAATACTCAAATCAACATATTAGCAAGGTGCACAACACAACAAGCTGGCCAATACAATGGAATAAGATGATGAAATGATGTGGTGGAGTGAAGGTCGTCGCACAACCTGTCGCATACACCTTGCCGAGCTTTAGATTCCAGAAAAGGACACATGGGGGACTCGCACTCCATATACCAATCTCATAATATCAATATCTCATTAACTTACCACCTAGCTCATGGTCAAGAATATAAGTAATGTGTCACATTTTCTTCTCAAAAATAGTAGTTCTCCACTTTCTCATATTCTCATGAACAATGATATGCTGAATGAGGATGAATAGATCACAACACATACAACACAAAGGCATAATCAATTCATCAAGAATTTTGAATAGCATGATGTTTCCAAAATCACAAGTCATGAAACACGTCCTCAAATGATAGGGATAGTAGAGGAAACCATTTGAAATCAGTCTTTACCACTCGGAAAAACATTTCGTTCATTTTAAGATGTTTCAAAAATCAACTCAAGCCCCTAACTCGGGCATCTGAGTGTCAATTATAAAGATAAGCCACACATCACCTCACTCAGGCAATCATTCAAATATCACATGTTTTCAGCAACAATTAAAGGTATCGCACATGCTCATCATAAATAGGCATCACACGAACTGCATAAGAAGATCAACACTTACCAACCTCTAAAACTCATATAACAATTCGTTTCACAGTTGACTTCCTAAGAAAGATCAATTACTCATCTCAGTCTATAAAGAGGTATAGCCAAACCTACATTGAAGGTTGAAACTTCACTCGAATTATTCTATTGGAGCACTTCCACAACCACACGATCACCGAAACGATACCCAACTATCAATAATGTATAGAATTCATCAAAAAGAATCCAATGATACCCATATTGATAAGATTAGAAACTGGGGTAAAATAGTCCAACAATTACTTCATAAATTGAAAGGGTAAAATCAATTTTTTAGTTGAAACACAGTTTCTACGAGCCAAGGGGAATTCGTAGTTGAAAAACTCATTAAACACAATCATGAATCGAGCTCCAAATCAAGAATTTACTAATTTTCCAACTTTGGAAGAAAAACCCCAAAACTCACATTGAAATCAAGATTTAAAAGAGTTTCCGTAAGACAAAATTTGAAGGAATTGATAAAGAATATTTAAAGACACTTCCCAAACGAATGTCCTCAAGAAATCCCTCAAAAATCTCCTCTCATATGCTCTCAAACGAGTGAAAAATGGTGGAATATGCAAAATGGGAAGAATTCCCATATGTACACTGCCAGGTCGAAAAATGAGGTCCGTGAACATTATATATGTTTAATATATGTTTCATATAAAAATAAGGTGTGAAATATTATGATTTTTTTGTGTGCAAGTCGCGTGTTTGATGATAAATCATGACTCATTTTTGTGAGACTCAATCTTGGGAATAATAACTTTTGACACCTATGTCTTGTATAGATTGATGCAAAATTTAACTTTGGAACCATCACTCGTAATATGACCACTGCTAAAATTTTAAGTTAGACATCTCCAGAGGCGGAGCCAGGATTAACAGTTTGGGGGTTCTAAATTTCTTTCACAAATTAATATATATATATATTTAATTAATTTTCTAGTACAAATACAGAATCTACGTAAAAGCTACTGGGTTCGTCTGAACCCATGAACCCCCACCTAGCTCCGCCTCTGGACAACTCCTTCGTTAAATTGTGTCAAATACTAGTTAGAAATTGCTTGGATGATAGAAATTAGATGTAAATCATGCCATGCACTCAAGAGTGTGTGGATGAAATCGCAGCGAATATCACAGAGGAAAAGGAAGCTAGGTTGTTTATACTTGTCTTAGCATTGGAGGGCAAAGTTACTTGATGAATGTACTCACGATGAGAGAGTGTATGTACCTAATAAATAGTCAAAGGTGTGTGCATGCTAATAAATAGCACATTCAAGTAATTTTTTGTTTGGGATCCAACAAATGATGTCTGGATATTTTACACTACTTCTCTGCGGACTGTAGTAGGACGCTTCGACATCAAAGTCGGACGATGTTGTACCTGCTCCTCTGGGTTTTGATGGTCCAACAGATCCCTCCCAGAAGTAAGAGAGTACTGCCCCCGGAGTTCTGGTTTGGTGGTAAGAGTGCAACAGTGATGTGTGGGTGAGGCGCACACCACAATATCAAAAATATTCATTTAGTAGTACAAAAACGTAGGTTATTCTTGTTGATCTCACAAACAACTTTTTTGTCACAGAGTTGAAATCCAATAATGTTCTGTAATCCTATGTCTAAGTAACAATATACAGTTTTATTTACATACACTATGGTGCATATGGTGCAGCGTAGTACAATGTGAGAACTAAAAAGAGAAATTTCCTCCCCTACCAGTGTAAGCATAAATCTGAATCCGCTTCTCGGGTCAACTCAAGGGCCAAGTGTTGTACAAATAACTCTCAGTTGTGACACTAAGAGCAAAACTCAAAGCCAGCACTTCCAACCTGCTAGCCATCTACCAATTTCCTACTTAGTAGCTGCATTTTCAGGTTAGACAGACCAACTAATGAAACCTTGGGTAGTTGTTTCAACAATTTGATCAGTTCATAAGTCCTTATATCTCGACCACAATGGAGGCAAATGTCAAGTGGGGTTAGACCTGTTGGGATATATACTATTAACCATGTATTTAGATATAGTATTTATTATAGAATAATTATTTATTCATTTTTAATAGATCATATATTTGTTTATGGTGTCTGTTTACTTATATAGTAGATGATTTAGTGTATAGAGTTTTAGCTTATACATAGAGGATTAAATCATCGATTCTTATAAGTATAAAGTTTTTTGTTCACAATCTAAGATGAGAATTGGACATGTCATCGGTACGATTGTAGCACAAGATTATATGTAGTTTATCTTGATTATAGGAATTGTATAGTTCCAACTTCTTGTGCCTGTGCATTTTGTATGTATTGAACGGGACCGAGTAGAGATAGTTGCTTTACACTAACTGACAAAAGCATATTCTCTAAACTATTAAATGTACTTATATTCTTAATCCTGATATAACTATGATGATCCATATATGTTAATTATCGTTTTGATTTATTAAAATTTGAGGTTCTAAGATGGGTCAATATGCCTGGTAGATTGAATGATGATAATATATATTGGTGAAATAATAAGTTAGTTGACGGAATCCATGTCTCGATAGAAAGATTGATGATATGCCTTTTTAAGAAGCTTATAAGTTTTCCTCGTGTCAAACCTTGCAAGTGGATTTATTAATCCGACAGATGAAATAAGTTAAGCAATGCTCTGAAGGAAATTGATCATTGAATTAAATTCGTCAGTAATTTTATTTATTGATTAGTATATGTAATCTTAACATGGAAATTACACATGTGTTTAATGGGAATTTCAAAATATATAGAGGACTGCAATTACGAATTTCTAGTGGAATGATTTGTAATTTATTATGGTAAGAATAATTCAAATTAATTTGGAATTATTTCCATAATCGGAAGCCTCAGTAATTAATTTTGTGGTTCCTACTGTGTCCATATTTAACTAGAACTCAGAATATATTCTTAGGGGGAAAGGGAGAAGTATGTGTCTTTCTCTTTTCTGAGGAAATGGAGAAATATGTATCTTTCTCTATTCTAAGGAAAGGGAAAAGTACATGTCATTTTATATTCTAAGAAAAGGGAGAAGTATTTCTCTTTTTCTATTCTAAGGAACGGAGAAGTACATGTCTTTTTCTATTTTAAGATAAGACATGGTGTTTTCTCTCCTCTTTGGACTAGGAAGAAATCTCTATAAATTGGGGTTTTTGTAACCCTTGAAAGTGAATAAGTTTTCTATATGATACTTGCCCACCCAAGTATTGAGAGAGTTCGGAAGTTAACTTGGGATCACTGTAAAGACCGCAGAATTGCCGTCCAGTTTGTGGACTAGCTTGTGGATTCGCTTGAAGGTTCTAGCTTATCGATTAGCTTGTGGATTCGCTTGAAGGTTCTAGCTTATCGACTAGCTTGTGGATTCGCTTGAAGATATCTGCTCACGCTTCGAGATGTAAATCTTGAATTGAATTTCAGAAAGTTTCTATGTTCTAGCATAAACTATGTATTTTTTATTATTTATGTAAGCAGTATGATTCTAGTATGCTTCCGTTGTTCATATAGTTTTCCAACAATTGATATTAGAGTCATGCTTACATCTTGTAACACCCCAGAAAATTTTTTGAGCTAAAACTCGAACCATCCTTCGTTGTGAGTAGGATTTTACCGAGGAATTTAAAATTTCTTAAGTGCTAAGGTCACTAGATGTAGCACCTTGAGTTCCAAAGAGAACTAAATTGGAAATAGCAAAATCTGAAATTTTGCAAGTTATGCTTAAGTTATGAGTTTTGGGTCAATTTCAAATAACCATAACTCTCAGTACAGGATGAGTTAGGTGGGCTACAAGATAGCTAATAAAAGGTCTTTGAATTATCTTTCCAACGCCACCGAGTTTACTAATTTCGAGGTCGGATGAGTGAGTTATGCCCTTTTGAAGTCAGGCTGTCCAGTTAAGGAAAGTTACCCGAAAATAGTAAGGGGTACTTTGGTCTTTTCCTTACCAAATCAGATTTAATTCATTTTTAGTAAGATTTTAAGGGT